>CAIGQZ010000427.1:36443573-36457737 GCA_903798205.1 Danio tinwini
GTTCGTTCGTTCGTTCGTTCGTTCGTTCGTTCGTTCGTTCGTTCGTTCGTTAGTTAGTTAGTTAGTTAGTTAGTTTATATATCACATTTTTTACAACATGTTTCCCAAAGTGCTGAACACAATCAATACTAATTAAAATAAAACCTACATCACATACATAACAATTAAAACATAAAGCAAGCTCCTCAACATTAAAAAGGCTAAAATGCCAAAGAACAAAGATGGAGTTTCAGAAGCTTTTTAAAAACAGATAGAGTTGGAGCGTATCTGATATGGGTTGGAAGCCCGTTCCAAAGTTTTAGGGCGATAACAGCAAAAGCCCGATCCCCACTTTTCTTGCACCTGGACCTTGGTATCTAAAGTACAAACTGATCAGAAGACCTTAGTGACCTACCAGGATTATATACCTGTAGGAGGTCTGCTAAGAAAGGTGGTGCCAGATCATTTAAGGATTTAAAAACAAAAATGAATAGTTTAAAATCAATCCGTGACCTAACAGGCAGCCAGCCCAGAGAGAAAAGAACTGGAGATATGTGCTCATACTTGCGAGTACCTGTCAGAAGTCTCGCAGCCGCATTTTGGACTAATTGCTAATTGGACTAATTTGTTAAAGTATTCTTTATTGTAAATGGAAAAAGTTGCATTTACACTCAAAGAAACTTTTTAAAAAACATTGTTTAAAAATGTAAACGATGCTTTATATGTACTGAATATAAATTGACGCATTTTGGATATACAGTAGCAGAATGCCTTTAAATAGTTCTTGAAGGAACACATTTGACACTGTTAAGGTGTCTAGTCACTGTAGTGGTACCTTCATGAATCAGATTTTTATCTTTGATGAAGGTACAATATTGTATCTGCAGGTTACATTTTGGTTTCCCATGGTACAAATCATGTCCTTAAAGGTACAAACTGCAATGGTACACATTTGTTTCTTTGTCTTAAGGTACAATTCTGTCCCATAAAAAGGTACTGCCCCAGTGACAAGGGTTTGTACCTTTTTTTTGTACAACATTGGACCATTTTTTCTGAGAGTGCACTCTCAGAAATAATGGTACACAAGCTGTCACTGGGGTGGTACCTTTTCAAAAGGTACACATTTGTACTTAAAGGGTCCATATTGGTACCTCAAAAGTATATATTGGTACCTACAAATTTTAAGAGGAACATTTTTGTACTTTTTAGATACTAATATGTACCCTTGTGGTATTAATATGGACCTTGTAGGTACAAATTTGTACCTTTTGAAAAGGTACCACCCCAGTGACAACTTGCATACGTTTATTTCTGAGAGTGTGTGGGAGATGCCAAAGGAAAGTTCACAGCAATCATGGTGGGGATTTCAGTGATGCTAGAGTCATCTTAAAACTCCCAAAAACTCTTAAAACTTAAACTTTAAAACATCTTAAAACTCCCCAAATTTCAGAGTTAAAAGAATGGGTCAATATAATGACTAAAACCGCTTCATATGAACGATTACTTTACAGATTACATAGTGACAAAGCAGAGGTCTGTTGGTGTGTATCCCAGTGTGGGAAGACTTTTGGTCTTATGTGACGATGTCTTGGAACACAATTTAAAATTGCTGACCAGGTCTACCTTATCATTTTGTACTTTTGTCTATAATAACCACTGTATACATCCTGACTTTACATTTAGTAGGCCTGCCAGTCATCATGTGTAATATGTGTTGGTATTATTTTGTCATGTACCAGAAGAAAACAATAAAAAAAAATCTCTGTTAAAAAGCATGCAGTCGAGAAATATTTAGCCTAATAAGTTTGCCTTCAATTGTATGTGTATGTGTGTGTGTGTGTGTGTGTGTGTGTGTGTGTGTATAAATAAATAAATAATGAAAGTTAAGTTCCTGACACACACACTATAATTATTCTGTATGTTTTCAAACAAAACTATTAATACTTTTCCTTTAAAAACAAATCTTATTACATCCTTGAGAACACAACAGTGTTTGCTGGCAGATTTCCTTTAGGTGTTTGACTTGTCAAGCAGCAGTTAAAGCTTTAATCTGAGTGTATTTTAGATATATATTCTCCCAAATGAGCCAAAATGACTGAAAGTCCAATTACAACACAAACCCTAATTAGCAAATTATGAAGCTTAAACACCCACGAACATGTTTTAGTGTGAATAAATAAACACAAGACATCTATACAGCTTTCTAGAAAACCACATTAAACGCCTGAAACTGCCCAGCGGGCGGCTATTTTCTGACTTGAGAAGGTTTAACGTGAATTAAAGAAGCTTGTTTTATTCCTGCAGCCGTTGATATTAGCCAAACTTATTTTGGATGGCGGTGCTAATTAAGAGTGAATTTTCTCTGCCGTGTCTTTATTTCACAAATATGTGAGCGATTGGTTTTTTGCTGTACAGTAACTGCGCTTTCTGAGCTGTCACCGCTCGGCTTTGAGCGTTTCGCTGAGAAGATTAAATTAGACTTGTAAATGCGTGGTTGTGAAGATTTGAGAGCTCTGGATTATATTTATTTTAAAAGCGAGACCAGATCATGAAGAAGAGTCCAGAGTTGATTTATTTTCAGAGTCTGTTAAAGAAATAAATCACTCCCATACAGGGACTTGCAGATTCCTTTTAATAGGCAGGGGCTCAAGTGGAAAAAAGGGCACTTTTTATTAGGGCTGTCAATTGATTAAAAAAATTTACTAATTAATCACACTTTTTTGTGATTAATCATCAAAAAAATAAATATATTTCCAAAACACAGGCACTGCAAATATGGAAACTGGAAAATAATAATAATAATTACAATAATAATAATAAAGTATTGAACACAAACAATTGTATTCATCGTAAAGTTGTATTGCGAGTTGAGAACATTAATTATAAAGTAGAAACAATTTTGCTCAGTCCTCCTTAACATTTAGCCAGCTGCAACGACAGTGCAGTCTATTGACATTATCGGGGGACAACACACGCACACGCACACACACACAGAGAGAGAGAGAGAGAGAGAGAGAGAGAGAGAGAGAACGCACAGTACAGCGCACTCCCTTCAGGTGATGCGACATTAATTGTTTTATACTGAAACTTTCCTTCTAAAAGCGCTTCCTTGGTCTTATCCATATTTCTTTGCACATTAAACACACGCAGGGTCGGAGCAAGCTGAACTGGCGTTCTAGGCGAACGGCAATCACGCCGCCATCAACCCGAAAGTGAAATAGAAAGTGACCGGTTCGTGGATGAAAGTGAGGGATGGGGTGGGTGTCGTAGATAAAAGTAAGGACCGGGGGGTTCGCTCACTATTGTAGGTCGCCTCTATGGATGCGCCGGCCCTGAACACACGTTGACCACAACAGGAAATAAAAAAAAATGCGTTAAATGCGTTATTTTTTTTACGCGTTAAATATTTCAAATTAATCACGTGCGTTAACACGCTCATTTTGATATTTACTTTTTATTAAATAATATCAATAATTGTACTTTAATAAATAAAATATATTAAAGGAGATTTCAGCCTAAATTGACCTTATACTCACCATATAGTTCATTCAAAACTAATAATTCTGTCACCTTTTACTTGTTGCAAACCTATTTGACTTTTTTCTTCTGTTGAACACACAAATTAATATTTTGAAGAAGACAGGAAACCTGTAACCATTGACTTTCATGGTGTTTGGTTTTCCTGCTCTGGAAGTCAATGATTTAAAGTTTATAGCTTTCGTTAAAAATATCTTTTTTTAAATCTTTACTTCGTTAGTGTTTAACAAAATAACGAGACAAAGATTTGGAAACACTTGAGGGTGAGCACATTTACATGTTTGGGTGAACGATCCCTTTTCAATCTATTATTTTTGCTTGATTTTTTTTTTTTGTTGTTGTTGAACAAAATAAAATATTTTGAAGAATGTAGGACACACTGATAGCCACTGACTTCCATAGCTAGCCTATATGTACATGTTTTATAGCTTCAATTGACATTATATATTCTGAATAAATGACTGCGAAAACGAGAGGGCAATATTTTCACTATCCAGCTGTCGTTTCTCCATTACATTCGCCTGTATGTCTAAGATATCGCCCTGGCTAAACCTTAGCTAACTTATTACATGTTTGTTAATCAGGAGGATGTCAGCAAGACAAAATAGCCTATTTGCTTTTGAGCTTTTGGATAAACAGCTGATGTTACATTTGAGCTTCAGGTGGTCTTTTGTTAACCGTTACTCACTTCCACACAATATAGATGAATGACGGATGAATTTACATCGGCGGTTCTGTCGATCATATCGTGCTGCCATAAAGAATGTCAGCTTGTAATGTATATTTTACACACACTCCGTCTGCAGTGTGTGTATGGGCCAGACTGTAAAGCTATGGCCCGGATGCAGTGAGGATGCAGGAGTTGGCACAAGCGCTGATAGTCGTTACTCCACTGTTGACACCTTTCTTTTAAAGACAGGGTAGCAATGTAAATAGAGTCTTTGTTAGAGCATTCGCCTTGCATGTGTTTTTTCGTTCCAAATCGCCGGTTTGAGGCTCGCTTGGAGTCGCCTGACTAAAACCAAGCCATACTTTAAAATAGTGTTTTTTTATTGTTTGACAGAGAAAGCTGTGCTTAAATAGAGCACACATTACCTTATACATGTATTATATTATTATTAGTATTTAAAAAATAATTATTATCCCCAGGACAAAAAGGGCACTTTCTCTCCAGGAGAAAAAAGGGCAGGGGCTCAAGCACCCAAAGCCCCCACCTCTGCACGTGCCTGCTCCCATAAATGAAAAGTGTATCAGTTACTCACCCTTTTTGTCGTTGCAAACACTGTGTGACTTTTTTTGTCTGTGAAAGCAGATGTTTAGCAGAATGTCCCGCTTGTTTTCCCTTAAAAGTGAATAAGGACAGATGAGATGTTAGTATCCAACATACTGAAAAAAAGCAGCAAGTGAAGGTAAAAAATGTAAATGCAATTAAAAACTACTGCAAGTAAATTCATTTTAATTAATACAATACAGGGTGACACGGTGGCTCAGTGGTTAGCACTGTCGCCTCACAGCAAGAAGGTCACTGGTTTGACTCCCGGCTGGGTCAGTTGGCATTTCTGTGTGGGGTTTGCATGTTCTCCCCGTGTTCACGTGGGTTTCCTCCGGGTGCTCCGGTTTCCCCCACAGTCCAAACACATGCGCTATTGGTGAACTGAATAAACTAAATTGGCCGTAGTGTATGAGTGTGAATGAGAGTGTATGGATGTTTCTCAGTACTGGGTTGCAGCTGGAAGGGCATCCGCTGCGTAAAACATGTAATGTAATGTAATGTGTATTTATATAGCGCATTTATTGTGTATGGCCATACACCCAAAGCTCTCCACAGCACCACCAGTGTGCAGCATCCACTTGGACGACAGCAGCCACAGGACAACGGCGCTAGTGCGCTCACCACACACCAGCTATAAGGGAGAGGAGAGAGCATGATAGAGCCAATTCAGTGGATAAGGGATGATTGGGAGGCCACCGGAGTTACATCAATATTCTTTACGAGAAGTGCCATGGGATTTTTAATGACCACAGAGAGTCAGGACCTCGGTTTAACGTCTCATCTGAAAGACGGCACCCACTGACAGTGTAGTGTCCCCTTCACTTTCACTGGGGCATTAGGACTCACACAGACCACAGGTTGAGCACCCCCTGCTGGCCTCTCTAACACCACTTTCAACAGCAACCAAGTTTTCCCGAGTGGTCTCCCATCCAGGTACTGACCAGGCTCAGCCCTGCTTAGCTTCAGTGAGTAACCGGTCCTGGGCTGCAGGGTGATATGCATACATAACATGCTGGAATAGTTAGCGGTTCATTCTACTGTGGCGACCCCTGATGACTTACAATAATAATTTTTAGTTAATTCAGATATAAAATATGATTATGTAAGTGATGTAAAACATTATAATAGGGTAAAATAATATAAAATGGAGAAAGTCTCATTTCTTTTAGTTTAGCTGGAATAAAATCGCTGTTTAAAAATGTAAAAAAATAAATAAATGAATAAAAAAGCTAAGGTCAATATTATTAGCCTACACTGAAAACCCTAATAAGCTGACCGAACTAAAATAAGTGAAGTTTATTTATAAAATAATTTTGAGAAAATCATTGTGTTTATGATGGAACACAGCTGGTCATGCATTAGCCAAATCATGACTCACCAATCAGACGATTCCTAAGCCACTATAAATACCCTAAGTAATACCAAGCCAGCCGATGTTTCTGAGTGGAGTTTACATGTTCTCCCCGTGCTCACATGTGTTTCCCCCGGGCCCCCTGGTTTCCTCCCACCATCCAAAAACACACAACTTAAGTCAATTGACTAACTCCAAATCGGCATCATAGATGTGCCGATTTGTGAGATCTTAATGGCAATCACTATCTGATCATTAGCTACTACGCATGGGAGTTTCGAGATCTACCTAAGCTCTGCAACGGGATGGAGCCCTGGGCTCGAGGATCTTTTCAAGCACAGGGCTCTCTCCCAGGAGAGCATGCCAAACCATCTTTATAATCTATCATCAGCTAAGTGTGAATTCTTGAATTGAGTTAACTTGTTGCCTTGATTTAATTGCATAATTGCATGATTTAATAATGCACTGTAAAAAAATCCTGTAAAATTTACAATAAAAAACTGGCAGCTGTGGTTGACAAAAAATTACCGTAAAAAAATGCGTAGAATGTTTTTCAGTTTATGTTAGCAATAACTGTACAATTTACAGGAAAAAATTGTAAGCTGTGGTTGAAAGAAATGTACCGTTAAAAATATGGTAAAGATGGTTTTTAGTTTACAGTATAATTAAGAATACTGTAAAATCCACTGTTTAAAAACTGGCAGCTGTTGTTGCCAGAAATCTACCGAAAAAAATATGGTAGATGTTTTTCAGTTTACGGTAAATATAAGAATACTGTAAAAATCACTGTAAAAATCTGGCAGCTGTCGTTGCCAAAGATAAATTGTTAAAAATACAGTAGAGAGGTTCTTCAGTTTACAATATAATTAAAAGAACTGCAAAATTCACAGTAAATAAAATGGCAGCCGTGGTTGCCAGAAATCTACCGTTAAAAATACAGTAGAAATGTTCTTCAGTTTATAGTATACTGTACATAATATAACTTTAAAAGATAATGAGTTTCCCAAAACTTGCTCATTTAAGTTAATTTAACTTGCCAGCAGTGGCAGATTTAGGCATGGGCAATATTGGCGCCCAGGGTTTGATTAGGGTTTTCCGTGCACTTAAGATATTATTTTTTTAGATTGTCTACAGAACAAACCACAATTATACAGTGACTTGCCTAATTACCCCAATTTACCTAGTTAAGCCTTTAAATGTCACTTTAAGCTGAATACTAGTATCCTGAACAATATCTAGTCAAATATTATGTGCTGTCATTATGGCAAAGAGAAAATAAATCAGTTATTAGAAATGAGTTATTAAAACTATTATGTTCAGACATGTGCTGATTCTGCTGTAACAATCTTCTTTCCTTTAAACAGACATTGAGGAAAAAAATATACAGAGGGGCTAATAATTCTTCAACTGTACGTGCAATAATTCTGAAATCCATACAGTCTTGAGTTTATCTTTTCATATATTCACAGCTCTCGTTCAGACACGTTAACTAATCAGACTGTGTTTAACCTGAGATATGTGGTTCATGCGCTGCTGTGCTGAACAATCATTTCTCTGCCTGAGCTCTGAATGGGGAACATGGCCACCTTTACTATTCTCTAGCCATTAAAAATGAAAGAAAAGGAATGAGATGAGATGAAATGGAAAGGAGATGAAGATGTTCATATTCAGCAGAGGAAACGTATGTGTGTGTGTTTGATTCATGTGGTCTGAAATTCAGCCTTTATATCTCATGTGTGTTTGCCTTTGTCTGCTGTGATTTAAATGTCATCCTGCATTGACATCATGTATACTGTGTGTGTGTGTGTGTGTGTGTGTGTGTGTGCGTGTGTTTCTGGAGGGCAGCATGAGTGTGTGTGTGTGTGTGTGTGTGTGTGTGTGTGTATGAGTGTGTAGGAGTGTATGAGTGTCGTAGGTTGTTGTCCTCAGGTTTCCTAAAGCACATTTACGTAATTTATACGAAGTGTATAACATGTGTAAAATGCCATTTGTGTATCTTGTGTGACACAGTTGAAGTCACAATTATTAGCCCTCCTGAATTATTAGCCCCCCTGTATATTTCTTTCCCCAATTTCTGTTAAACGGAAAGACGATTTTCACATTTCTAGACATAATAGTTTTAATAACTCATTTCTAATAACTGATTTCTTTTATCTTTGCCATTATAATGGGACGCTGACAACAGAGGTGCGGGTTCAAAGGCAGGGTTTATTAACAGGATGGTCAGGCAAGAAACAGTCAACACAGGAACAAACAGATGTATACGGGCAATCCAGAGTCATGGTCAATAGACAGGCGAATGGTCAAAAGGCATGCACCAGACATCGTAAAACAAACAAAAAACAGCAAGGGTCAAAACATAGAAGGGAAGGCAAGGAAAACATGTCGTAATGTTCACAATACATAGCAACAGGTCTGGTAGCTCAAACCTGCTAGGGAGCAGGCTTATTTCATATAAACAGGACTAGATATGGTCAGTTCAAGCAAAGATAATACTGAAAGTATGTTCTGAATGCTGATATTTACTTACAGTAGCAGTTATATACACTTGGGGAAAAATAATTGTATATATTTTACTATATAAGTAAAAAATATATATAGGCTATTAATAAAACTTATGCAATTATGACATGCATAAGATGCAACTTTTTTTTAAGGAATAATACTTTTATGCAGTCATGAACATGTTTTGACAGCTAATATGACGGTGAATTGATGCTTCACAAAAGTTGCAGACACCTTTACCAATATCAAAATGCTTTTGTGATGCAAAATTAATTTAAACATCCAGTTATTCTTTACACCGATTAAGAAACCGGCTACTATAAAACTACTATGACTACAATAATAAAGAAAATCCGCTCTAGCTGTAAACTAAATAACTTGCTAAATACTCTTGACACATGAAAGTGTAAAGGCTACAGCCTACAACAAAGGTGTAAAGTTATCGCTTAACATATTTAACAATCAGTTTACTACGAATTTGATGTTATTTTGCTCACATGGATAATTGAATATTAATGAGATGATGTCATTACTCTGCTCTTCTGTCAGCCAATCGTTGCATTGCTGATCATGTTTTCGAGGATCGATAGATCAGTCCTTCACAACACATGCAGCGATCTCAGATCAGTTCATCCAGACAGTTTAATCTGATTCACAAACTAAAATTAGCCAGAGATCAGTTATCAAGATTAAAAGATCCAGGATCTGTCAAATCATCTTCGATCATTTAAGCGAGGTACGAAGAACGAATCCTGGTTGCCAGATTGAAGACACCAAAAAGGCTTATTTAAACTGTTTTCTACACTGTAAAAAATGGCTGTGATTTCAATGGTAAAAAACTGTAAAAATGCTACAGTACAAATCCGTAACCTGTTTAACAGTATGTTTCCTTAATATATACGGCGAATAACCATAAATTGACTTTTCCAGAATTTCCTGCATGGCACATCTCTTTTTATGCTTTTTGTTGACATTACTATGGATCTTTTTAGTTGTTTCCCCATCAGTAATATAAAGTAGTGAGTTATGTTACATCTAATGTTGTTAAACAACGTTTATTTCATGTCTTTAATTTTATGTATGTTACCATACTGGTCTTTAGTAGCTGTGTGAATGACACTGAGCACCTTCTTTACACTGATACACTTTTCTGATTGGGGGAAAAGTTATTTGTGATGAGCATTGGTTCGTTATGTATGAACTTTCTCATCACCACCTAACCTGTCTATCTGTGTAACAAAAGCTGTGTAGATGTTGCTAATTTAAAATACAGACATATTACCTCTATAAATTAATAAAATACGGTAGTTTACTGTAAAAATTAGAATTTACTTTTACGGTTTGTACCGTATTTTTTACGGTTAAATACTGGCAACCACAGCTGCCATTTTTTTTACCGTAAATTTTACGGAATAATTTTTTACAGTGTAACTTAAAGCAACGGCACGCGATAGAAAGATTTTTTTCCATATTTAAATCATCCTAATCATCACCTGAAATTTATATTTTAGAAACAGCTTCTATTTCTTACAGGTGAACAGCAGGATAACTGACAATAATCACCTCAGGTAAACCTCATGTGCTTTATTCAGCGTTAAATGCTAGTAATGTGAGTCTGAATGCTAATCCACATGACATTCATGATCTTGATAAGATCTTGAAAATAAAATAAACCGCTTGAAATTAAACTTCAGACTGATTCAGTGCAAGCCAACACATATCAGTGACTCAGCATTCTACATTTAATAATGTTAAAGAGGTTTATTATGTATTAATTAGATTTTAAACCTTACCATTTCATTGGAGTGCAGTAAGTGCACTATTTTGAGCTTCTGAATGGCTGTATTTACATTTCTGTCTATTTCGTCTGGTGCAAACAGCCAAATTGCTCATCACTGCAAATCTCGTCACGTAGTATGTTGTTAGGACACTGGGTTACAATGTAACCTGCTCACCCAATGTTCATGTTAATAATATTTATATTATTTGCTAATTAATAACGCCATGTGGAACTCTGAATCTGCGACTCATTTCAGAGTCTGCTACTGTCCACAGGAGGTTGCATTTCGGTCACAGACGCATGCTTTGAGAGCCTGTCTAACTAAATGAATGAAACACGCTGTTTTCCACCAAGGCAACCCAGGGTGTTGAAATATAATTGGCTAAACTTGCAGTGGGTGGGTTAAAAGACTAAAACAAAAACAGCGTTCCGGCACGTCACATTTTCAAAGCAGAATATCTGACTTCAGCATTGTTTTTCAGATAAACAAGAATGTTTACTTAGCATGTTTCTTACATATCTGCAAACATATTATGGTATTTTAATGCTTTAGAAGAGTCAAAAACTTACATACATTTAAATAAAACAGGCATGCAAGAGAACCTGAGAAGCGTTGGACTAAAGTGATGTGATGCGTTATTGTGCATTGAAAGTGAAGAGAGCTGCCACTGTCAGTCATTCTCCAGCACTGACGCTCCTCTGATAAACAGAGTAATGGCAGAGGACGGATCCTCTTGTCTGTCTGCTCACTTATTCACTGAGGAGAGATAAGAACAAATAACTGTCTGAAGCCTTCTCTGGTGGTCTCTGATCTCTGCATGCCTGAATGTGTTTTAAAGTCTGCAAGAACTGGAAGCTGCAAACATTTTTTTTTCATATTGTGATGCAGTTCCTAGAGAAACGGAATATTAAATGAAAAAACAGTGGGTGTGGCTTGTTTTATTCTACTGCGAGGTGATTGGATGTAGTTAAGTGAGCATTTCATTAAGAAAAATGGGGAAAAGGGTTTGTGGAGAGTTATTACAACCTAACAGACTCCTCCTGCTCATCATTTCTGTTTGTTGTCACTGACGGTTGGAAGGGAGTGGTTAAATATGTTAGCCATGCCCAATACTTCAGACAGAATCTAATCTGAGGACTTAACTAAAAACAAACAGGAAGTGAGCGGGCGTGGATGAGATTCACCCTGTGTATCTTAGGTCTCCGGATGTTGTGGGGCTGTCTTGGCTGACACGTCTCTACAATATCGCATGGAGGTCGGGGACAGTACCTCTGGACTGGGCAACTGGAGTGGTGGTTCCCATTTTTAAGAAGGTGACCGGAGGGTGTGCTCCAATTATAGGGGATCACACTCCTCAGCCTCCCGGGGAAAGTCTATGCCAGGGTACTGGAGAGGAGGATCCGGCCGATGGTTGAACCTAGGATCCAGGAGGAACAATGTGGTTTTCATATGGGCCGTGGTACACTGGACCAGCTCTATACCCTCACCAGGGTGCTTGAGGGTTCATGGGAGTATGCCCAACCAGTCCACATGTGTTTTGTGGTCTTGGAGAAGGCGTTTGACCGAGTCCCTCATGGCATTCTGTGAACGGTGCTCGGGGAGTATGGGGTCAGAGGCGCTCTGTTAAGGGCCGTCTTGTCCCTGTATGAACAGAGTAGGAGCCTGGTTCGCATTGCCGGCAATAAGTCAGACTTGTATCCAGTGCATGTTGGACTCCGGCAGGGCTGCCCCTTGTCACCAATTCTGTTCATAATTTTTATGGACAGAATTTGAAGGTGCAGCCTCGGGCTGGAGGGGGTCCGGTTCGGGAACCATAGGATTTCATCTCTGTTATTCGCAGACGATGTTGTTCTGTTGGCTTCATCAAACATGGACCTTCAGCATGCACTGGGGCGGTTTGCTGCCAAGTGTGACGCGGCTGGGATGAGAATCAGCACCTCCAAGTCCGAGGCCATGGTGCTCCACCGGAAAAAGGTGGTTTGCCATCTCCAGGTTGGAGGAAAGTCCTTACCCCAGATGGAGGAGTTTAAGTATCTCGGGGTTTTGTTCACGAGTGAGAGAAGGATGGAAAGTGAGATTGACAAGCGGATTGGTACAGCGGCAGCAGTAACGCGGTCGATGTACCGGTCCGTTGTGGTAAAGAAGGAGCTGAGCCTTTTACCGGTCAATCTACGTTCCTACTCTCACCTATGGTCATGAGCTTTGGGTAATGACCGAAAGGACAAGATCTCGGATACAAGCGGCCAAAATGAGTTTCCTTCAAATGGTGGCAGGGTGAACTCTTATGGATAGGGTGAGGAGCTCTGACATTCGGGAGAAGCTAGGAGTAGAGCCGCTGTTCCTCCACGTTGAGAGAAGTCAGCTGAGGTGGCTCGGGCATCTGTTTCGGATGCCTCCTGGACACCTACCTAGGGAGGTGTTCCAGGCATGTTCAACCAGGAGGAGGCCTCGAGGAAGACCCAGGACACGCTGGAGGGACTATGTCTCTTGGCTGGCCTGGGAACGCCTCTGGATCCCACTGGGGGAGCTATAGGAAGTGTCTGGGGAGAGGGAAGTCTGGGGTTCTCTTTTAAGACTGCTGCCCCCGCGACCCGGCCCCGGAAAAGTGGCAGAAAATAAATGAATGAATGAAACAGGAAGTGCATTTTCAGATTTTAGTTTTCGATTACAAGGGCAAACATTTAGTTTTTTTCTTTAATGACATGCACAGATTAATTATTCCCCACAAAATTAGCAATGTGAGCTAACAAAATCATATGGTTAGATTTGATTTCATGTGCAGTTTAAGGCCAGGACACACCAATTTGAAAGTCAAGAAGGAATCCAAAGGCTGTAATTTCGGTACATTTATCAAAAATTTGCAAACGATATATATGTATTATTAGATTATCAGGCATATTTGCATAAGCAAAACAGTATGTGGTGAGTGACATTTACTGTGGTAATGGTACTAAACACTTTGTTTATGCTTTGTCTGTACTAATTTTAAGTAACTTTTTCTAACTTTAGAAGGTTAAAAGTTGTTGGGAGAAAGATTAAGGTCCCATAATATAATTAAAAATCATAAATAAACAAATGCAAAAATGAATCACAAAATATGGAAAACTGCAAATTTACGTATATATCTTTTACAGTGTAGTCAATAGTGCGCATTCATCAAACCATCACAGGACAATAAATCCTAAACACAGTAAAATGAATGAAGCAGTTTCTTGAGGTTTTCAACCGCATTGAAGTAATGAAATGTCCAGCCCAGAATCCTGACCTAAACCTTGCATCTGTATAACATACTTCACTAAATACTGTTGCAGATAAAGATAAAATGTAATTATCATTTACTTACTCTCATGCATTGTTCATTAGTTTTTGTCAACAAAAACACTTTATTTAAGGGTACCATTCTCACTATTAACACACCATTAACTATGACTTCTGTCTCAAATAACTCCTAATTTGCTGCTTATTGATAGTTATTACATTAGTAGTAGGATTAGGCATATAATCATGGTGAATATGTGCTTTATAAGTGCTAATAAACAGCCAATATCTTAATAATGGGCAGATAATAGGACAATACACTGTAAAAAAATTTGGTTAATTACCATTTTCTAAATTTTGTGATTAAAAAGGGTTTTCCGTTCATTAACAATTGTGAATTGCAATATGGGGGCTTGATAAATTCTCTGTCCACTTTTTGATGTTGAACATTCAACTCTACAGTTTAACAATATGACTTTT
>CAIGQZ010000427.1:36457747-36476987 GCA_903798205.1 Danio tinwini
TTTTTGATGTTGAACATTCAACTCTACAGTTTAACAATATGACTTTTGTTGACATTTTAGTAGGCAACACTTTGAGGTTTTCAACCGTATTGAAGTAATGAAATGTCCAGCCCAGAGTCCTGATCTAAACCTTGCATCTGCATAACACACTTCTCTGACAAAATGTGGTTACATTTTATTTTAAGGTACCATTCCTCCTACCATTACACTCCTAATTTGCTGCTTAATAATAGTTATTACAGTAGTAGTTGGGTTTAGGTATTGGGTAGGATTAGGGACGTAGAATAAGATCATGCAGAATGTGTGCATTTTAAGTACTAATAAACAGTTTATATCTTAATAATAGGCAAAATAAGACACTAGTTAATAGTGAGAATTCATCACCCCATAACTAATCCTGAACACAACAAAATGAATAAAGCAGTTTCTTGAGGTTTATAACCACATTGAAATAATGAAATGTCCAGCCCAGAGTCCTGACCTAAACCTTGCGTCTGTATAACATACTTCACTAAAGAAATTTGGTTACATTTTATTTTAAGGTGCCACTCTCGCTATTAACATACTGTTACTTTTGTCTCAATAAATTCCTAATTTACTTCTTATTAATTAATAGTTATAACTGTAGTAGTTGGGTTTAGGTATTGGGTAGTATTAGGGATGTAGAATAGGATCATGCAGAATATGTGCATTATAAGTACTAATAAAAAGCTAATATCTTAATAATAGGCAGGTATGAAGACACTAGTTAATAGTGAGAATTCATCACCCCATAACTAATCCTGAACACTGCAAAATGAGGTTTCATGAGGTCTCATGAGGTTTTCAACTGCGTTGAAATGATGAAATGTCCATCCCAGAGTCCTGACCTAAACTTTGCGTCTACGTAACACACTACTCACCTGTTATGCTTTCTGCAGGTCTGAGCATGCGCAGCAGTCAGGATGAGGAACCTACAGATCCGCAGCTCATGCGTCTGGACAACATGCTGCTGGCGGAGGGCGTGTCCGGACCTGAGAAAGGGGGCGGGGCTGCGGCGGTTGCTGCTGCAACAGCAGCAGTGGGAGTCGGAGCTGACAACTCCATCGAGCACTCGGATTACAGAGCCAAACTCAGCCAGATCAGACAGATCTACCACACAGAGCTGGAGAAATACGAGCAGGTCTGCAGAAGAGAAAAATCTAAGAAATAAAACAATGGAAAATAGCTCATTACTGTAAAAAAAGACACTACACAGTTTAACTAAGTCCCCTGTTTTTTTCAACTATTATTTGTTTTATTTTCATTTACTTTATTTCATAAATTTTGTCATATAAAGCATTAAAAAGTGTCATGTTGTGTATTAATGAACAGAGAGCTCTGTGTATTAATTTATAGATCACATAGTCCTGATGTTTTAATTTAATAAATATATAGTTTAATTATATAGAATTTAATTTATTTTATAAACTTTTTTCTTTTATTTCTTGTTTTATTTTATTTTATAAACTTTTTTATTTCATTTCATATTTTTTTTATTTATTTTTAATCTTGAATTTAATTTTATAAAGTTTTTTCTTGAATTTCTTGATATATATTATAATTTTTTAATATTTAATTTCTTATCTTATTTTATTCCATTTTAATTAAATTTTAAAGTTTTTTCTTTCATTTCATATCATAATTTTTTCATATCATAAATTAAAACTTTAATTTAAAAGTTTTTTGTTTTATTTTTTGTTTTATTTGATAAATTTTCAGGTTTTTATTTAATAAAGTTAGGTAAATTTATTGTCTTATTTTATTCAATTTTAATAAAATTTTATAAAGTTTTTTTCTTTCATTTCTTATTTTATAATTTTAGTTTTTATTTTATTTATTTGATAAAGTTTTTTCTTTAATTATCTTATTGTATTTATTTTTACATTTATTTAATTTTATAAAAAAAATTCTTTCATTTCTTATTATATTTTTTGCTTGGTTTTGTTTTGTCTTATTTAGCTTAATGTTTCTAACCCTGTAAGTCTCCTTCATCAGTTATGATTAATTTGACTTCTTCACAGGCTTGTAACGAGTTCACTACCCATGTGATGAACCTGTTGAGGGAACAGTCTCGCACTCGACCCATTTCCCCCAAAGAGATCGAGCGCATGGTAAACATAATCCACCGCAAGTTCAGCTCCATCCAGATGCAGCTAAAGCAGAGCACCTGTGAAGCTGTAATGATCCTGCGCTCACGATTCCTCGACGCCAGGTCAGAAACACAGCAATTTCACATCCAAAACACAATCCTAATTCAGTCTCAGTCTAATTGTGGCATTTTGGTGGCTTTAAATTCAAATGAGATTGTGCTCTTTTTAAAACAGGGCGGAGCTACAAATGCCTGTGTGCCAGCATAGTGGCAGATTCAAAACAGGACTTATCCCTAAAACTCCAAGTTTATAATGCCTCTTAGTGGCTGACGGATGGCTGCTTCTCAATCAGGGCTATCTATGCTAATAAGGGAGAGATGGTCACTAGTGGGCGGGGCTTTCCCTCCTCTGATGACACATACAAAGGGAGAATGCCGATCAAAGTGTTTCTGCAGACTGTTTTTATCAAGTGTGATTAAAAAATACAATTAATTTATGTTTACCATTAGAAGCTGCTTATATTCACACTCTGCTGCCACACAACTGTGTTAAAACCATTTAGAAAAGTGATTTTAGCATGATAAAAAATACAAAGCAGCAGTGAATCATTTTTTATTGGTCATGTGTGTGTGTGTTCTTACACATGTAGGTGTTTTTTGCTCATGTAGGTTTGTTTTTCTTGTATTGGATTTGCTGACAGCGAGGCGCGTGTGAATGAGTGGGAGATGTGCTAATATTATAAGGTCTTGCGAATCACGCTGTTTTCTTAAACTGGCAGAAAGAGGAGAAGTAGAAGATCGCTGGGCAAAGGAAATGTGCCAATTAGTGGCGGTCGGTTTGCAAGGGCACGAGTTACTTTGGAGTGAATTATGCATGAATCAACTCAACAGAAGATTATTCAAATGATGGAATGCAAATGAGGCAGACAGTGATTGGTGGGTTCAGTGATGATGCTATGTAAAATATAATAGGGGTGTGAAGCTACGCTGGTCTCACGGTTCTGTTCGGTTACGATTATCATGCCATTGATTCGGTTCAATTCGATATCTCGGTGGATCATGGTGCATTGACGATGCTTTCCTTACATAATTAGATTTTTCATTCACAACACAAAACTTTTTTTTTATTAAAATTTATAAATATATTAATATTTATATATCATTTGTAATGCAATATTGTCCTTTAATACAAGCACACTGAAAACCCTAACGTTGTCTTTACTTAATTAAGTAAAGTTGACTGAACATAACTTAAAATTATTATTAATTAAAGTTAATTTAAATTATGTAGCATGAAAATGCAAGTGTATGAGCTCAAAATCATAATTAATCCGTTGAAAATAATATGTCATTTTCACAAATGTAGTCTTGACTGTAAAATTCTAATATTTGTAACCTTTCAAGTACAAGGTCTTTTTTTAAATCAGAAAACAAATGACTTCATGTATAATTATTCATCATAATATGAATAAATGGCTACTTATTTTTTGTTTAAAATTTAAGCTTTTTATCATAGTATATTATTACACAAACGCATGCACATACATGCATATATATATATATATAACTAGAGATGGGAAGTAACAAAGTACAAATACTTCGTTACTGTACTTAAGTAATTTTTTCTGGTATCAGTACTTTACTTCACTACTTATTTTTTTGACTTTTACTTTTACTTCTTACATTTTTACACAAATATCTGTACTTTCTACTTCGTACATTTTTAAACCACGGTCGTTACTTTCGTTTTCATGTGTTTGGACGCGCGATCTATATTATGTCTTGTCATTGCGCAATAATATGAGCGCATTTTTGATGCAGTCAGTCTATTTTTTCTCATTGCGCGCCTGCGTGTTGCAGCGCGCGCGCTTCTTCAAGGCTATCTCGCACTGTACATGGCCTAGTTCATGAACATTACTATGAGAAAGGCTAGGATTACAACGCAGTGACAGAGGGAGTCGCGAATTTAACATGACTGATGCTGCCCTGTTTACACGGTAATAAGACAACTTTTGCTCGATCAGATCACAGGTAAACGAGACACATTCCCGTCAAAAACATACTGTTTAAATGCTTAAGCCTTTTGTCCACTTCCGATCATACTGCACGGGCTTTCTGGTCTTTCAATCTAATACCGCAAAAAATAGTGCTTTTTGTTTGTAAAGATTAGTACATTTAATACTAAAACAATCAAATACTTTATAAAAAATGTATGCATTGCGGTTTATTTCCTTTATTTCTTTTGAGTTCATATCTCTTAATACAGAATTTATGCTGGTTTTCAGTTTTTATTGATTTTTTTAGTGACTATATGATTTTACATAGGCCTATACTGTTGTCTTCAATTAATAATTTTTAAAAAAATATTTTACAACAACAAAGGTAATTATACTGGGCAATTTATGTGTATGTACCTGTCTTACCTGTGCTTGTTGCTTTTAGCATAGAATAAATGTATTACAGTTTTTCTCAGTCACTTTGGCACATTTCTCAGATCAGAACTGAAATTTGTAAAACAGTAGGCCTAAGCGCATTTCTCAAAACAACACGTATAAATAGCAAAACACCATGGATTACCTGCAAAAGCTTGTCTCCTGCTCAAAATCCTTAGTTCATCTCTCAAAACTGAATTTCTGTGTCAATGAATATGTCTGTGGCGTCAGAATGACATGTCCTTGTGTCATTGTATATGAATAAGACTCAAATTACTTAGTAGTCATGTTGCCAATATCAGTGTACTCTGGAGGCCTGTTCTGGTGTAAACTGTGGCAATATTTTAGCTGTTTGTACTGTAATTAGTTGCCAGATCAAGTCAGAAAGGAAAAGAGAGCACCGCGTAGCACAAAGAAAAAACAAAAGTAGAAATGTGAACAAGACAACCTCCTTTTAGACCTTCATTAGAAAAAGTCAAGATTCATCTGGGAGAAATGTAAAACATGCATTATGACTAAATATTAAGACAACTTGTTCAGGAATTTGAATGATTAAATGTTGTGGGGGTGAGTCTATTCAACAGAGATAAAATAATACATGTTGATCAACATGACATAAGCAACTGATAATGTTGGAAACATCAGAGAATTGCACATAACCATTTGCATGGATGAACAAAAGCTACTTGTTCATAAAGAGAAACTGCTTTTCTGATGTGCACAAGTGACACAATGATGATCTGAAGATTGAACAGGAGTTTTGAGCATTTCAATTCTGATCTAAGAAATGCACCAATGTGACTGAGAAAAACTGTAACAGAATTAATGTTTATCTATTAAATAAAATAACCACAATACCTGGAAAAAAACACTGAAATAGTGGGTTATATATAAGAGCTACTCTTTGAAGAGAATAAGCAGCTTTAACCTAATGCAAAAAAAATAGTTTGCAGTCATGTCTGATAAGAATTTATTTTAGCAAAAGAAAAAAACAATATATTTTAGACAGAATTCAGTGTAAAATGTAAGACATTATTTATAAAGATAGACAGAGTGTATCAACATGAATGGCAGCTGTTGTTTTTGATCTAACAGCGGCAAAACTACATGCTGAACACTGTGAGTTTGCGTCAGGATGATTACCTACCTATCTCACTCGCTATCCTTCAGCTTTGTCCCTGATTTATCAGGGGTCGCCACAGCAGAATGAACCGCCAATTATTCTAGCATTTGTTTCACGCAGCGGATACCTTTCCAGCTGCATCCCAGTAATGGGAAACACCCATACACATTCACATTCACACACATACACTACTGCCATTTAGTTGAATTATTATTCGCCTATACCGCATGTCATTGGACTGTGAGTACTTTTTACTTTTGTACATTTTTCAGGCGGTACTTCTTTACATTTACTTAAGCACAAACGTGTAGTCAGTACTTCTACTTTTACCAGAGTCATTTTAAACATGAGTATCTGTACTTCTACTTAAGTAAAGAATGTGTGTACTTTTGCCATCTCTGTATATAACTAGGACTTCACAATACAAATTGTTTGAAGTAGCCTCCAAGGAACCACGCTTCCCTCTACCATAACTGAATCTCTTCTTCATTCACCACCTATTATACATTCCAGGTGTCTGACCAGCGCCCTCTAGTGCCCTGTAGTTCCATTAGAACAGCATTTTTATTTCCATTACTCCATGCATAACTGAAAAACAAGTGCACTGAAAACCCTAATAAGTTGACTGAACTAAATTAATTGAGTAAACTCGTAGCCTCAACTTAATTGAGTAATGCAGTCTCCCAAAACTTGCATATTTAAGTCTATTTAACTTGCCGGTTTGTAGACTATACTTGAATTGTTCAGTTCACCAAACCTAGTACATAGTACTACTACTTAAGTACTAAGTTTGGTGAACTGAAGTACTAAGTATATACTAAAGATTATACTAAATATAATCTACTTAAGTACTAATTTTGGTAAACTGGCTACATAATTCATGATCTCCAGAAATGTATATAGGGCTACGTTTTCAGAATGAGCCTATGTTAATTGGGTTTGTCTGTAATTGGCCCAACATTGGTGTATAGTTGTAGAAATGTCTTCAGCTTGTGGTTCATGTGTTTATGCTGTGAAATCAGTTTAGAATTTTTGCATACACTTTAATATTGTTGGTCATTTTTCAAGATGAACGTAACGTTTACTTGATTGTCCATACATCGTTTTATTTTGTTCTATAAAAATTGGATTTGATCACTCTAAAACATATCATAACATTGTATTTAAACATTTATACTACCGATCTGCTAAATACTTGATTCCGATTGGCTGATGAACATTCTAAGGTGTGCAGTTATTTTTAAATAAATCCACAGCTTAAGTCAACACAGGCTCATTCTGAAAACATAGTCCTATATACAGTTGCAATCAGAATTATTGAACCCGCTTTGTATTTTTTTTTCTTTTTTAAATTTTCCCAAATTATGTTTAACAGAACAAGGACATTTTCACAGTATGTCTGATAATATTTTTTTCTTCTGGAGAAAGTCTTATTTGTTTTATTTTGGCTAGAATAAAAGCAGTTTTTAATTTTTAAAACCCATTTTAAGGTCAAAATTATTAACCCTTTTAAGCTATTTATTTTTTCCATAGTCTACAGAACAAACCATCATTATACAATAACTTGCCTAATTACCCTAACCTGCCTAGTTAACCTAATTAACCTAGTTAAGCCTTTAAATGTCACTTTAAGCTGTATAGACGTGTCTTGAAAAATATCTAGTCAAATATTATTTACTGTCATCATGTCAAAGATAAAATAAATCAGTTATTAGAGATGAGATATGAAAACTATTATGTTTAGAAATGTGTTGAAAAAATCTTCTCTACGTTAAACAGAAATTGGGGAAAAAAATAAACAGGGGGGCTAATAAATCAGGGGGTTGAATAATTCTGATTGCAACTGTACATTTCTGGAGATTGTGAATTATGTAGCCCGAAGTACATATGGCTGCATTTTGTTTTTAAAATAAACGCTGGGCGACGGTATGATGTCGTTCCTTTTCACGCTTACCAGCTGACCACTTATCTCCGTATGGACGGCTTTCCCGCTGTTACCAGTTTGTCCAGTTAGCTCGCCATGTACGTCGGCAGACTTGAGATGCAGAGAGGAGTTGACCACGACGACGGGGTTCGAGTCTGGCAATAAACAGTCCTAGAAAGCCGGTAAGACAAAAACAAAAGCCAAAAAAAAAAAAAATAGTAAATAAAAGAATGAGAATGTGGTAAAATCTGAAAATGTGGAAAAAAATCCGGCGAAGGCTTTTATTTTTCTGAAACTGTCGGTTGGGTTTAGAGAAGTGGGTGGGTGGGTCAATCTGTGTAGGGTCGGTCAGTCGATCGGTCAGTCGATCAGTCAGTCAACAGTGGCCTCTCGCGAGAGAAATTTGAGATCTGAAAAAGCGTACACAGCGGCCTCTGGTGGATTTTTAAAAGCAAAAACTGCAAAAAAACGTAGCTCTTGGGACTAGTATTTGCCGCTCTCCAGAAATGTATATTAAGGTACATTTTCAGATGGGTTGAAGAAACTAGTCATACACAGGACCAGTTTGGGAACAAAAACCTGACAAATGTCTGAAATACAACCTGACAAGCAATCTAAACGGTGTGTTTAGGTATGGTAGTTATAGTGGAATGATTGAACTGTTGAGTTATTAGGAAATAATGCACACCTGACTTGCCTATAGGTCAATAGCACAAAAAGGGCATTTTATTAACATCCATGTTACTTATCCATGTTATTTATACTACAGGGCTGTCGACTGCAATTTTGATTGGTCAACGAATATTCTAAGTCAAGAGTGTCCAAACTCGTTCCTGGAAGGCCGGTGTCCTAAACCAGCTAATCAAGCTCTTACTAGATATACTAAAAACTTTCTGGCAGGTGCACTGAAACAAGTTTGTAGCTAAACTCAGCAGGACACCGGCCCCCCAGGACCGAGTTTGGACACCCCTGTTCTAAGGTGTGCAGTTATTGTAAGATAAATGCACAGCTAAAGTAGTTCCGGCAGGTTTTGAGCACATTACAGTTTTATATCACTACACAGAATGATTTGAATTATTTCACAGCTACAACAGTAAAAAAAAAAAACACAACAAAATAAAACACTTTAGATGAGATGTGTAAGAAACTAGTGCACAAGAGCAGTTTGTGGACTAAAACCTGACAAATGTCTGAAATACAACATCTGAACAGTGATTTTAGCTGTGGTAACCTTAGTATAAGCAGAAAAAAATGACTCTAGTCCATTGAATTATTAGAAAATAATGCGCACCCGAAAGTGTCAAACTATTATCAATTAATCTTTATGTGAAGTACACGTCCACACCAAACCAAACAAATGTGTAATGATTTCTGTTTCCCCAGGAGGAAAAGACGCAACTTTAGCAAGCAGGCGACGGAGATCCTGAACGAGTATTTCTACTCCCACCTCAGTAACCCATATCCCAGCGAAGAGGCCAAAGAGGAGCTGGCCAAGAAATGTGCCATCACGGTTTCACAGGTGAGTCTGTCCGATCTGAATGATACCGTGCACAATATAGGACAATCAGAAGGACATTTTAAAAGATAGTCCACCCAAAAATGAAAATATAAACATTCACTATTTACTTGTGTTGAACACAAAAGGAGATATTTTCAAGAAAGCTGAAAACCTGTAACCATTGACTTCCATAGTAGGAAAAACAAATACTATGGAAGTTAATTGTTACGGGTTTCCTCAAAATATCTGTTATATATCTATATATGTTCAGTTTGAAATAATTAAAGGGTGAGTAAATCATGACAGAATTTTCAGTTTTGGTTGAACTATTCCTTTTAGGCACAGTATGTAATTTTTTTACCACTAGAGGGTGTGTGTTCAGAACAAACAAAGGTCTAGTTTGATGATGGCGTAAGGAATCATGGGAGTTGTGGTCTTCATTACATCCTACGGGGCTCATGATGTTGATGGATGAGCTAAAGTATTTATGTGAAGTTTATTTATAAACTAATTTGGAGAGATCACGTGATTATGATTGAACTTGGCTGGTTCTGCATTAACTACGTATGATCCACCAATCAGACGATTCCTAACTCACTATAAAGAGCCAGGGTTTCTCACTACAGTCATCTTCGATTTGAAGAATCCCACCTTCCACCCCTACTTCTCCACCTTTCCTTTCATAGAGCGGCACGGTGGCCCAGTGATTAACACTGTTGCCTCACAGCAAGAACGTCACTGGTTCTAGTCCTTTAACAGGCCGGCTGTCGTTTCTGTGTGAAGTTAACATGCTCTTCCCGTGCTCGTGTGGGTTTCCGGTTTTCTCCCACATTCCAAAAACATGCATTAATTGATCGATCTAAATTTAGCACTACAGTAAAACTCTCATCCAGCAGCATATTTCTTCATAGCAATCATTTTCTGTCATCAGCTCTTATCAAAAGGGGGAGTTCTCGAGATCTACCTGAGCTCAAAGCTCCCCTCTCGCCCTGCAAACAGGAGGGAGCCCAGGGCTCAAGGACCTTTTGAGCTCAGGGCTCTCCCCCGGGACAGCATGCCAAACTTGCTTTATAATTAATCATCAGCTAAGTGTGAACTCTTGAAAACACTTATTATCATGGTAGTGTGAAGCAGAACAAGGCTGAAAGCAGAAGTGAAACGCATTAAAGCAGCATAGCTTTAACTATGCCATCGTCCACCACTTCAGCTCTTGATCACGTTGAGAAGAAGCAGCACTGTTTTATCAGACTAAATACATTTCAGGCTTCTGTTATAATGCTGCTCTGTGCAGTCGAATACAACACACAACATATTAAAGCCGAGGGAGTGTTATATCATTAGCTTGAACACCGTCTCGCTAGTTAAAATGGCTTATTTCTCTGGATTTGAAAGTTCTTCAGAACATTTAGGATAATGTAAGTACATAAGTCAGCAAAATATACAACACTGTTCTAATGTTTTTTGGGGATATTTTAATGAAAAAACTTATATATTGTGCCTTTAACATAACCAACAAATATGTTCAAGCCAGGCTCATTGGAAATATGTGCCCAGAACTACATTTTTGAGAACCAAGAAAAGCGTACACTGGTCTACGTCTGGTTTCAGTTTTAGTTTTCACTAATCCACTAGAGGGCAACATGTACATTTTTGACAATCTCAAACACGTTACTGGGGCACATTTTCTCATACATGCCATTTCTCATAAATCCACCAGAGGGCAGTGTGGGTATTTCTGTGAATATTTCGTTGTGCTCCTCTTTAAGAAAAGCCAGTGGAATTGTCATCATGCATAATATATCAGCTTAATATCGACTGACTCACACACCTTTCCCTAAACCAAACCCTTAGTGTTTTCTAAAGCAAACTAGAAGAGAAAAGCTATCGGGGTGTGTGCTTCTACTACACTTTTAGATTGCCTTTTTGGGGTTTCATTTTTCCTGGTTTCTAGAACCGTTGTTTGTTGGGCTCAAAACCAGGTCTGCTCCGCTTCCAAGGTTAGTGCCGTTCACCATGAATTCTGCTGCATGTGGACCAAAATATCCTGAGGGAGAATCTGTCCGACCATCTGTTAGGGACCTCAAGCAGAAGCGAACCTGGGGTCTGCGTAAGGACAATGATCCAAAGCACACCAACAAGTTCACCTCTGAATGGCTGAAGAAAAACATAATGAAGACTTTGGAGTGGCCTAGTCAAAGTCCTGACCTGAATCCAATTGAGATTATGTAGCATGTCCTTAAAAAAGTTCATGCTCAAAGAAAGCCTTCCAATGTGGCTGAATTACAACAATTCTACAAAGCCAGAAAAGCTGTCCATACGCAGGTAAGCAGTGTGGTATCGCCTAGCATTCATTTTACACACAAAGTACATCCAAATGTACCTGGGCGCATATATTTCTTGGTTCTCAAAAATTTACCCCTTGGCACATTTTCCTAATGAGCCTGTGTTGAGTTTGTTTGAGGTGCTCTGTGACACTGTGAAGGTGCAGAGAATTTGACTCAAATACAAGTGATAAAACACAGCAATGCTACCCAGAAATATCTCGAAATGATATGAAGCACAACAGTGAGCAGTCTTTGGACCCTGGAGGTATTTTTATCATCAAGTTCCTTTATAGTTATTTCAGAAAAGTTCAAAGTAAAGTTTAATTTGAGTTAATTAAGAGAAATTGAAGTGCTGTCTTTCAACATTTGTTTTGCACAAATAATTAATAATAATAATAATAATATAAATAAATAAATAAATAAATACACATGCAAACTTTAATACATTTTGCATTAAGGTTCAACTAACTATATGGCCACAGTTATAACACCCTGCAGCCCAGGACCAGTTACTCACTGAAGCTAAGCAGGGCTGAGCCTGGTCAGTACCTGGATGGGAGAACTCATGGGAAAACTAGGTTGCTGTTGGAAGTGGTGTTAGTGAGGCCAGCAGGGGGAGCTCCACCAGTGGTCTGTGTGAGTTCTAATGCCCCAGTGAAAGTGAAGGGGACACTACACTGTCAGTGGGCGCCGTCTTTCGGATGAGACGTTAAACCGAGGTCCTGACTCTCTGTAGTCATTAAAAATCCCATGGCACTTCTCGTAAAGAGTTCTAATGCCCCAGTGAAAGTGAAGGGGACACTTAATCGGCCCTTACCCATCATGGCCTCCTAATCATCCCCATCCACTGAATTGGCTCTATCACGCTCTCTCCTCTCCCCAATAGCTGGTGTGTGGTGAGCGCACTGGCGCCGTTGTCCTGTGGCTGCTGTCGCATCATTCAAGTAAATGCTACACACTGGTGGTGCTGTGGAGAGACCCCCCTCATGATTGTGAAGCGCTTTGGGTGTATGGCCATACACAATAAATGTGCTATATAAATACACATTACATTACATTACATCAGCTATTGGAAAAATTCAGATTTTTAAAACTTATTATTTTAGATTATTTTAGTTCTTCGGGTGTTACAGATCTATGCAAAACACACATTTTATTCTCCTAGCAAAATTATCATTGTAAATTTAGATTTTCCTATGTGTTTTAGCATTTAAATTATTTTTAAATTCACTAGCAGTGAAATCCATTTCAGTAGGCTTGGGTGCCGAAACCCAGTGCCATAATAGCAACGTGTGCAGTACAGCGCATCCAGTGAGTGAATCCCTTCAGATACAACACGCATGATCGCGTTCATCAAATTTGCTGAAACTAAGCGTTGTAAAGTATGGCTATATTTTACAAGCAAGGATTCTGACACCGCAATGTGAAGCAAATGCTTTCCAAAAGTTGCACGTGTAAGGGGGGAAACACGTCAAACTTAATTTAACATTTAAGGGCTCATGGAATTAACTTGTCTTTAACAGCTTGCGACATCATCTGGCACTTTCACTGAATACGTTTACATGGACACCAAAACTCCGATTTTAATATGATTAAGACAATGCTCTGATTAAGAGTCTACCATGTAAACAGCGATTTTTGATTACTGACAATACCTCAGTTTGTCACGCGGGCATGAACAACAT
Organism: Danio tinwini; assembly: GCA_903798205.1. Lineage (NCBI taxonomy): Eukaryota > Metazoa > Chordata > Actinopteri > Cypriniformes > Danionidae > Danio > Danio tinwini. The sequence continues at coordinate 36,470,844 of CAIGQZ010000427.1, forward strand.
GTTGCTGAATGAAAGTGAATCTGCCGAACTGCAATTAAGTTCGAAAAAAAAAATGAAACACCCAAAAATCACATGAAGCTCTGGAGGAAACGTGAATATCGTGATGATGCAATGCTGTTAATCGAATTATGTGCTATAACATGTAAAACAAGATCATGATAGGAACATTTAAAAAGCAGCTCATGTAAACACCTTCATCGTATAATTGTCTTATACAGATTAAGGCAAATCATTAGATTACTGATGTCTATGTAAACATATTCACAAGCCCCCAACCCTAGAAAAAAAAGGTGTTCGCTGATTTTGATGACAGCCTTTCCACAGGATAGTAGTAGTAAGCTAATGTAATGTTAATTGCATAATGCAAATCTTAAATTCATGCTAGCAGACAGTAGATCAAAAGAAATATATTAATGCAATTCAATATAGAAAATATGAATTGATGTATACTTTAAACTTTAATTATATTGTTCAATTAAAATGATTAAAATATATATTTTTCGTCAAATAAAATATTTTTCTAGAGTCATCCACCATAATTTTGTGGCTCAAAAGTATCAGTTCAGGCACCATTTTGTCACCTGTACCGTTTTAAAAGTATCGATTTATCACCAAGTATCGAAATAACCACAAACGATAACCAACCCTATTTCACAGTATATCCTACATTAACCTCAAGCTCGCATAAGATCATGAAAACTTACCAAAAGTCCCTCCAAAATGCTATTTTTACCTCCAGAAGCCGGACTGCTGTGCTGAACAGATCTGGGCACAGATGATAATGAACTTGAGCCGCTTTTATGGTTTATGTCTGTGTAACGGTTGGGTGTGTACAGGAGGTGGTCTCTGTAAAAAAGCCCCTTGTTTTTGTGCCCTCAGGGGAAGGGAAGCACCATCACTGTGTCACAGGTATGTTCATTAAAACATCATCTGTCAGTCCGTCCGCTGTGTTGTCTGTCACTGTGTCTCTGTGTGCTCAAAACAGAAACAAAACAGGCCCAAATTACATTATTAGCATTCATTATAAATGAATAATATTGTGGTGACTTTAAATTTTGAAGCAATATTTACAGTATCAACTACTATTCTGCTGCCTGCTTGATATATGGAAGGTTTTACATTGAAGATTTAGTTTTATCTGTTATTATTCGCCTGTACATCCCTTGTAAAGTAAATCTACATTGTATAAAGTGCTATAAAAATAAAAGGTGACTTGACTTACAATATACATTAAATATACAACCATCTAGAACACTTTACAACACGGTTGTATTAGTTAATGTTAGTTACTGTATTTGCTAACATGAACAGACAAAGAATAATACATTACAGGATTTGTTCATTTGTTAGTTAAAGTTAGTTATTGAAAATACAGTTAACTCACAGTGCATTAACTAAAGTTACCAAGCAAGCATTTACCAAGTAAATTTGTTAGTTCATTAGTTTGTAATTGAATAAAAATATGTATATAAATAAAATTTTATATAAATAGAATGTATATTTACATTTATTTTTTATATAATTTAAATATAAAGTATTTTTATACTAAATAAAAAATTATATAAATACAAATAAATACAAATTTATATAAATAAAATATCATTTATTTATATAAAAAAACGATAATTTTATTAAATGTATATGTACAGTGCATCTGGAAAGTATTCATAGCGCTTCGCTTTTTCCACGTTTTTTATGTTACAGCCTTATTCCAAAATGGATTAAATTAATTTGTTTCCTCAACATTCTACACACAATCCCCCATAATGACAATGAAAATTGTTGAAAATTTATTAAAAATAAAAAAGCAGAAAAATCACATGTACATCAGTGTTTACAGCCTTTGCCGTGAAGCTCTAAATTGAGCTCAGGTACATTCTGTTTCCACTGATCATTCTTGAGATGTTTCAGCAGCTTCATTGGAGTTCACCTGTGGTCAATGCAGTTGATGAAACATGATTGACAGGAATACACCTGTCTATATAAGGTCCCAGGTTTGACAGTGCATGTCAAAGCACAAACCAAGCATGAAGACAAAGGAATTGTCTGTAGACCTCTGAGACAGGATTGTCTCGAGGCACAAGGCTGGGGAAGGTTACAGAAAAATTTCTGCTGCTCTAAAAGTTCCAATGAGCACAGTGGCCTCCATCATCCGTAAGTGGAAGATGTTTGGAACCACCAGGACTCTTCCTTGAGCTGGCTGGTCATCTAAGCTGAGTGATCGGGGGAGAAGGGCAGTGTCAGAGAGGTGATCAATAGCCCGATGGTCACTCTGTCTGAGCTCCATTCTGTGGAGAGAGAAGAACCTTACAAAAGGACAATTATCTTTGCAGCAACCCACTAATTAGGCCTGTATGGTCGAGTGGCCAGACGGAAGCCACTCCCCGCCTGAAATTTGCCAAAAGGCATCTGAAGGACTCTCAGACCATAAGAAACAAAATTCTCTGGTCTGATGAGACTAAAATTTAACTCTTTGGAGTGAATGCCAGGCGTTACGTTTGGAGAAAACCAGGCACCACTGATCACCAGGCTAATACCATCCCTACAGTGAAGCATGGTGGTGGCAGCATCATGCTGTGGGGATGTTTTTCAGCAGCAGGAACTGGAATACTAGTCAGGATAGAGGGAAAGATGAATCCAGCAATGTACAGAGACATCCTGAATGAAAACCTGCTTCAGAGTGCTCTTGACCTCAGACTGGGGCGACGGTTCGTCTTCCAGCAGGACAATGACCCAAAGCACACCACCAAAATATCAATGGAGTGGCTTCATAAAAACTCTGTGAATGTTCTTGAGTGGCCCAGCCAGAACCCAGACCTCAATCCTATTGAACATCTCTAGAGATCTGAAAATGGCTGTACACTGTCACTGCCCATCCAACCTGATAGAGCTTAAGAGGTACTGCAAAGAGGAATGGGCAAAAATTCCCAAAGACATGTGCCAAGCTTGTGGCATCATATTCAAAAAGACCTGAGGCTGTATTTGCTGCCAAAGGTGCATCAACAAAGTACTGAGTAAAGGCTGTGAATACTGATGTACATGTGATTTTTCAGGTTTTTTATTTTTAATAAATTTGCAACAATTTCAAAAACTCTTTCTTCACATTGTCATTATGGGGGATTGTGTGTAGAATTTTGAGGAAATAAATTAATTTCATCCATTTTGGAATAAGGCTGTAACATAAAAACATGTGGAAAAAGTGAAGCGCTGTGAATACTTTCAGGATGCACTGTATATTGATTTTATAAATATATATTTATTTTTTATATATAATTAAAAAATAATGTATTTCATAATAAATTAAAATAATAAAAAACTATATAAATAAAAAATAAAATAAATACAATTTAATATAAATACAAGATAAATAAAACTGTATATAAATAAAAAATATATATATTTAAATGTAATTTAAAAGAAATAATAAATAAAATGTATATAAATAACATTTTAGCTATATATGAAATTTTTTTAATTACCTCAAAAACCTCTTGTGCTTTGTAATTTGTATAAAAACCATTGAGGACAGCACAAATAAAAATGTATTATCCCTATAAAACTGACAGTAACACATGTATTAGATTAAAGACTTGAGATGATCAAAATAAGCTACTTTTGTTTTGGAAAATCAACTTCTACTTTAGCAATTATCAGCCTTAAAAAGCCATGCTAAAACATATTTATTAAATGTGATGTATTTGTTTAGCATCACAAAAAAATGCATATAAATATCATCCTACACTCTTAAAAACAAAAGTATGAGAGCTGTCGCTGGGGTGGTACCTTTTCAAAAGGTGCACATTTGTACCTAAATGATCCATATTAGTACCTCAAGGGTACATATTAGTACCTAAAAAATTTGTAGGTACTAATATATACTTTTAAGGTACCAATATGGACCCTTCAAGTACAAATGTGTACCTTTTGAACAGGTACCACCCCAGCGACAGCTCTCTTACCTTTATTTCTAAGAGTGTATTAATTATAATATTTATTTTATTCAATTATTATACCAGCGACACGGTAGCTCAGTGGTTAGCACTGTGGTCTCACAGCAAGAAGGTCACTGGTTCGAGTCACGGCTGGGCCAGTTGGCATTTCTTTGTGGAGTTTGCATGTTCTCCCCGTCTTAGCGTGGGTTTCCTCCAGGTGCTCCGGTTTCCCTCACAGTCCAAACACATGCGCTATAGGTGAATTGAATAAACTAAATTGGCCGTAGTGAATGAGTGTGCGGGTGTTTCCCAGTACGAGGATGACTTTAAGCAACCTTTACTGCAAAAATTAACAACAAGGAGAGAAAAATAATTATAATAATACTTACAAACAAAAAAGTAATGTGTCAGCCAAACCAAAGAAATTACCAAAACAAACAACCCTTAAAATCTGCTTATCTATTCTATTTCTGTTTGTTATTATTATTACTTGTACTGTATCTACATATAATATACTTATATAATACACCAAACAATAAATATAATACACTTATTGTGAGAAATTGTATCAAATTCACATTTGTGGCCATATTAATAGAACATTTTCCCCATACTTAAAAAAAAAATTGAGGCATGATTGAGCATTACATTCTGTGATTTCAGAAACTTAAAATCCTAAAGCTGTCAAATAACAAATACTATAGTCATTTATTCAATGCAAAACTTAAAACAAGCCACTCTCCCCTAATGCAAACATTACAAGGATGATTATATGTATTTATTTTGCTCATGTCTTCTGGGTGTTTTTTTATTGGATCCAGAGATTATGATATGAGTGAGACGTTTTTTATAGCACCTCTTGAACCATCCCATCTCCCATTGGCAGTTTAAGGCTTGTTTGGAGATATTTTATGAAGGAATCATTGCTCGGGGTGGATGTAATTTTAATATGTCTGGGTTTCTGGCACTGTAAATGTGCTTTTGCTAAGGGTTGGTCCATTTACAATGTCCTACAATTGTATGAGAATACCAGTAGCTGTAAAACATGTGTACACAATTCATGCATGGTTGTTGAAGACAACTTAATTTGAATTTAAAATATAGTAAAAAGTACAAATATTGTTTTTTTTATCAACTCATTATAATAGAATGATTTATGAAGGATTGTGTGACACGGAAAACTCAGCTTTGAATTACAGGAATAAATTTGATTTTAAAGCGTAATCAAAAAGAAAATTCTTCTTTAAATTGTAATAATATGTTGCAATATTACTGAAATTACTGCCCTTTTCACAAAAAAATCCATCCTTGATGAGCCTTATTAAGCATTAAAAAAGCTTAATAGCGTGGATTTTACATGTTAATCAGTATTATTATTATTATTACTATTATTTTTAAGGGCGAATTTTTTTCTCATGATTTTGATTTGCATTTGTTCCTCTTTCTGCCTCTCTCTCAGGTGTCTAACTGGTTTGGTAATAAGCGTATTCGCTATAAGAAGAACATCGGAAAGTTCCAGGAGGAGGCAAATCTGTATGCAGCGAAGACGGCAGTGACGGCGGCTCAGGCTGTAGCGGCTGCAGTGCAGAACAGCCAGAACAACTCGCCCGCAACACCTAGCTCCGGTACACACACACACACACAGAACAGCACACAACAACTCAACCACAACACCCAGTTCTGGCACACACACACACACAAACAGACACACCTAAAGTCAACATTAAACAGGAGTTAAGATTGTCCTTTTTTCCTCCTTTGTGACATTAAAATGATTTCTGATTGAAAAGGTTCCCACCTTACAGGACTGATAGCATTTTCTGCCGTCTTTGGGTCGTTTTCACAACACACTGATTGCTTTGGTCCGAACCAGTTGAAAAGAGCCAAAATGCAGTCATATGACAAAACCCATGTCACTCATTGGCCAGATATGATTGAACATATTTCCTAAACTGCTTATCAATTGGTCAGAATTCACGTGCGGGAACATGCTTCAGAGAGGTTTCGGTATGCTCGATTGCTACATTCACACTTGTCCAAAGGAACTGCACCAAGAGGGAAAAACAAACTCTAGTGCGATTCAACCAAACTAAATAAGGCCGATGTCAAAGCACCCATAGTCCCACCCTGGTCTAAAGGACTGATAGTCCTGCCCTAAAGGACTGATAGTCCCGCCCTAAATCACAGATAATTCCGCCTTAAATCACTGATA
>CAIGQZ010000427.1:36483651-36497593 GCA_903798205.1 Danio tinwini
AAGACGACAGGCCAGATTAATTCTGGCTGAGGTGATGCCGCCTCTGTGAAAAGCCAAAGATAAACGTATGGATTCATATTAATATTCACACACGAGGCTGTTTGCCAGGAAGAAAAGCAAATGAGCTCCATTTCCAGTTGAAATTATTCGCCCTCCTGTGAGTTTCTTTTCAAATATTTCCCAAATGATGTTTAATAGAGCAAGGAATTTTTCACAGTATTTCCTATAATATTTTTTCTTCTGGAGAAAGTATTATTTGTTTTATTTCGGCTAGAATAAAAGCAGTTTTTCATTTGTTAAAAAGCATTTTAAGGTCAATATTATTAAGCAATATTTTCATCCATTTGTCTACAGAACGAACCACTGTTATACACTCACCGGCCACTTTATTAGGTACACCTTACTAGTACCAGGATGGACCCCCTTTTTTGCCTTCAGAACTGTCTTAATCCTTCATGGCATAGATTTAACAAGGTACTGGAAATATTCCTCAGACATTTTGCTCCATATAGACATGACAGCATCATGCAGTTGCTGCAGATTTGTGGGCTGCACATCCATGATGCGAATCTCCGGTTCCACCACATCCTGAAGGTGCTCTATTAGATTGAGCTCTGGTGACTGTGGAGGCCATTTAAGTACAGTGAACTCATTGTCATGTTCAAGAAACCAGGCAGAGATGATTGGTGCTTTATGACATGGTGTGTTATCCTGCTGGAAGTAGCCATTAGAAGATAGGTACACTGGTCATAAAGGGATGGACAAGGTCAGCAACAATACTCAGGTAGGCTGTGACGTTGACTTGATGCTCAATTGGTACTAATGGGTCCAAAGTGTGCCGAGAAAATATCCCCTACACTATTACACCACCACCACCAGCCTAACCCATTGAAACAAGGCAGAATGGATACATGCTTTCATGATGTTGACACCAAATTCTGACCCTACCACCCGAATGTGGCAGCATAAATTGAGACTCATCAGACCAGGCAACGCTTTCCCAATCTTTTGTCGTTTAATATTGGTGAGCCTTTGTCAGTTGTAGCCTCAGTTTCCTGTTCTTAGCTGACAGGAGTGGCACCTGCTGTGGTCTTCTGCTGCTGTAGCCCATCTGCCTCAAGGTTGGATGTGTTGTGTGTTCCGAGATGCTCTTCTGCAGACCTCAGTTGTAACGAGTAGTTATTTGAGTTACTGTTGCCTTTCGATCAGCTAGAACCAGTCTGGCCATTCTCCTCTGACCTCTGGCATTAACAAGGTATTTGCGCCCAAATAATTGCCACTCACTGGATATTTTCTCTTTTTCAGACCATTCTCTGTAAACCCTGGAGATGGTTGTGTGTGAAAATCCTAGTAGATCAGCAGTTTCTGAAATACTCAGACCAGTCTGGCACCAACAACCATGTCATGTTTAAAGTAACTTAAATCCCCTTTCTTCCCCATTCTGATGCTCGGTTTGAACTGCAGCAGATCGTCTTGACCATGTTTACATGCCTAAATGCATTGAGTTTCTGCCATGTGATTGGCTGATTAGGATTTTTGTTAACGAGCAGCTGGACAGGTTTACCTAATAAAGTGGCCGTGAGTGTATAACGATTTGCCTAATTACCTTAACTTAACCCTAATTAAGCCTTTAAATGTCACTTTAAGATGAATACTAGTATCTTGAAAAATATCTAGTGAAATATTATTTACTGTCATCATGGCAAAGAAAAGAAAACAGTTAATAAAAATGAGTTATTAAAACTATTATGTTTAGAAATGTGTTGAAAAAAAAATCTTCTCTTCCTTAAACAGACATTGGGGAAAACATACAGAGTGGCTAATAATTCAGGAGAGCTCTGACTTCGACCGTATATCCGAACCATGCATTGTGTAAGGGTGGATTTGCAGTCCATTTTCTTATCTCTATAATAAAATATGAAACTGGAATTGCTTGCAGCTTTTTTTTTACAGATGTGAAAAGCGTCTTTCCCAGATGAGGTTTGATAAGGCAGGCTTCATAATGGAGTCGATCTGGAGTCGCGGCATTAAAGCTTCATTTATCTACTGAGGCAGACAGAAAAGCGGCCTGACTCTATAATACCGACACCAGGAGAAAATAATAATAACACAGAGCTTCGGATGTCATGGACACAATGATATTTGTTATTAAAGTTTACACAACCTTCACTTCAGGGGTGTGAGCAAAATTACAAGTCATTTTATTTCATGCTAATTATATATTTCATGATATAGACATTTAAATTGGTAATTATTTTAGAAAAATCAACAAAGTGTTGTATAATATATTAAATGAAAAAAGCTATCCCTTTAAAGGTGACCTACTGTATTATGTCCCTTTTTACAAGATGTAAAATAAGTTTCTGATGTCTCTAGAGTGTGTGTGTAAAGTTTCAGCTTAAAATACCCCACAAATAATGTTTTCTAACTCACTGAAACTCACCCTTTTAGGCTTTGACCCTAATAGTGCTATTTTGGTGACTGTCACTTTAAATTCAAATGAGATTGTGCTCTTTTTAAAAGAGGGTGGAGCTACAAATGCCTGAGTGTCTGAATAGTGGCAGATTCAAAAAAAGAATGTCCTAATGTCCTATGCTAATGAGGGAGAGATAGCCACTAGTGGGCGGGGTTTTACCCCTCTGATGACACGTACAAAGAGAGAATGTCAATCAAAGTGTTTATGTTTTTAATCAAGCGTGATTATAAAAAATATTATTAATTAATTTTGACCATTAGAGGCTGTTTATATTCACACACTGCTGACACACAACAGTGTTTAAACCCCTTATAAAAGTACATTGTACATGTACAAGTACAAAGCAACAAAATGCAGTTAGGGTCTAACCAGGAGTGCAATAGCAGCAAGTGCAGGATACAGGTACAGGAGTGCAGAATTATTAGGCGAGTTGTATTTTTGAGGATTAATTTTATTATTGAACAACAACCATGTTCTCAATGAACCCAAAAAAACTCATTAATATCAAAGCTGATATTTAGTTTGTTTTTAGTTTGAGCTATTTTAGGAGGATATCTGTGTGTGCAGGTGACTATTACTGTGCATAATTATTAGGCAACTTAACAAAAACAAATATATACCCATTTCAATGATTTATTTTCACCAGTGAAACCAATATAACATCTCAACATTCACAAATATACATTTCTGACATTCAAAAACAAAACAAAAACAAATCAGTGACCAATATAGCCACCTTTCTTTGCAAGGACACTCAAAAGCCTGCCATCCATGGATTCTGTCAGTGTTTTGATCTGTTCACCATCAACATTGCGTGCAGCAGCAACCACAGCCTCCCAGACACTGTTCAGAGAGGTGTACTGTTTTCCCTCCTTGTAAATCTCACATTTGATGATGGACCACAGGTTCTCTATGGGGTTCAGATCAGGTGAACAAGGAGGCCATGTCATTAGTTTTTCTTCTTTTAGACCCTTTCTTGCCAGCCACGCTGTGGAGTACTTGGACGCGTGTGATGGAGCATTGTCCTGCATGAAAATCATGTTTTTCTTGAAGGATGCAGACTTCTTCCTGTACCACTGCTTGAAGAAGGTGTCTTCCAGAAACTGGCAGTAGGACTGGGAGTTGAGCTTGACTCCATCCTCAACCCGAAAAGGCCCCACAAGCTCATCTATGATGATACCAGCCCAAACCAGTACTCCACCTCCACCTTGCTGGCGTCTGAGTCGGACTGGAGCTCTCTGCCCTTTACCGATCCAGCCACGGGCCCATCCATCTGGCCCATCAAGACTCACTCTTATTTCATCAGTCTATAAAACCTTAGAAAAATCAGTCTTGAGATATTTCTTGGCCCAGTCTTGACGTTTCAGCTTGTGTGTCTTGTTCTGTGGTGGTCGTTTTTCAGCCTTTCTTACCTTGGCCATGTCTCTGAGTATTGCACACCTTGTGCTTTTGGGCACTCCAGTGATGTTGCAGCTCTGAAATATGGCAAAACTGGTGGCAAGTGGGATCTTGACAGCTGCAGGCTTGACTTTTCTCAGTTTATGGGAAGTTATTTTGCTCCTTGGTTTTTCCACACGCTTCTTGCGACCCTGTTGACTATTTTGAATGAAACGCTTGATTGTTCGATGATCACGCTTCAGAAGCTTGGCAATTTTAAGAGTGCTGCATCCCTCTGCAAGATATCTCACTATTTTTGACTCTTCGGAGCCTGTCAAGTCCTTCTTTTGACCCATTTTGCCAAAGGAAAGGAAGTTGCCTTATGCACACCTCATATTGACCTTATTCTTTAATGCAGAAGTGCGCTCGTTTTTGCGATTGTATTAGAACTTCCGATTCAGTTGCCTATGGGAGAAATGACTAGGAATAATAAACGGCTGAAAACGGTCAAACTACTCGCTCTACAAACAAGTGTTTGCATGATTATACAGACAAAATAGAATAATATAATAAGAAAACATCAGTTTGCAACATCATGGAGCATAACGGGCTGTTTTTAACCTCTAAAAATGAATGGAAGTAAATGAGACCGGAAGTATCCAGCCAAAATTATTCAAAAGGCTGCGCCCGCTCGTATGCGGAGAATAAGGTGAATAGGGTGTTGATGTCATTAGACCACACCCCTTCTCATTACAGAGATGCACATCACCTAATATGCTTAATTGGTAGTAGGCTTTCGAGCCTATACAGCTTGGAGTAAGACAACATGCATAAAGAGGATGATGTGGTCAAAATACTCATTTGCCTAATAATTCTGCACTCCCTGTATAAGTTATAAAGTACAGTTATAGAAAAACTATGGTGATATTTACAGATGGATGTACTATGAACATTATATACAGGTTGTATTAGCTATGAACAGAATTTTTACAATCTATGGATTTATATACAAGTTGCTATTAATAATCAGAGGTATGCAGACAGATATGTGTCACTGTTTGTGGTGGGGAAAAGGAGCGAGGACTCAAGTGCAGAAATAATAAGGGTATTTATTAATAATAAAATAAAACCAACAGCAAAATAAAACATTAACAAAACATACAAACAAACTTTACTGGGCAGGCTGGCAGGGATCTGGACTGGAACACACAAGACAAGGCAACAAATGACGATGACGAACTGGCACAGGACAGCAGACATGAGGAGAATAAAAGCAGAAGTACATTAACACACAAGCAGGTGAACCTAATAAACTAATAATGGGTTAACAAGGAGGGTGGGACTAGACAATAGACGGAAAGCACATGACACAAACCCTGCTGAAAAAAACTGCTTAAACCAGCCTAAGCTGGTTGGCTGGTTGTAGCTGGTCGACCAGCCTGCTTTTAGAGGGGTTTTGGTCATTTCCAGGCTGGTTTCCAGCCATTTTCAACCTGGTCTTAGCTGGTCAGGCCAAAGCTAGCTTGACCAGCCTGGTTTAAGCTGGACATGGCTGGTTTTGGCTACTCAAGCTGGTTTTAGCTGGTCAACTCCTAGCCTGACCAGCTAAGACCAGGCTGGAAATGGCTGGAAACCAGCCTGGAAATGGCCAAAACCCCTCTAAAACCAGGCTAGTCGACCAGCTAAAACCAGCCAACCATGTTAGGCTGGTTAAAGCTGGATTTTTCAGCAGGGAAGAGACAACACAAGCCATGTGCTCACATAAAACGAGACTAGAACGCGCAACCAATGAGAGAACTTATTAACCACGTGTTCACAAGACAACACAGAATCACACCACAAAAAGCATGCAGCCACAATGTAAACATCCAGCCATGTGCCTGGACAACACCAACAGACGCAAGACACGAGCACACGATAAATGAAAAATCACCTTACCATGCGCTCACACATATGCAACGCACCTGTTTCATCTCAGCGCCAACCGAAACCAAAACCAACCAGACGGAGACGCTGAGAATGAAACAGTGCGATGCCGACAGAACAAAACACAAACACGAGTACATGAGCGTGCGCGTCCCAAGCACGCACAGACCCCACTCATTCGCATCAGGCGGGAGCGCGCGTGGTCTGGACGCACTCACGACGGCGCGCACACAGAGACACACACAATGACAGAAAACAAGTGCTCGACCCGAGAAAACTCAAGCTGAGCACGTCCGGACTCTGCCACCAAAACAAGAATTTACAAGACCAGAGTGGCAGCACTCTGACAACATGAACATAATTACAAATGTATATGTACAGTGGGTATGTACAATTAAAAATATATTACATTATACCTAAACCACTGCAGAAATGTTGCAAAATGTACAATTTTTATATAAACTAAACGTATTAAAGTATACGTTTTCTTTTTACAAGCTTTGGAAATGTATACGATTTTTTGCTTCACAAGCCACGGCTGCATTCTGAATGGTATAAATAAGTGCACTTTGAAGTTAGCACATTTACCAATCTGAAAACTGTTAAATCTGAACTGTATTAAAACCATCATTGAAAACAAGTCACTAAAAATGTGAGTAAGAATACTTTAAGCATTTTGAAATCACTCAGAGTGCGGGTTTGAAGTGCGTGAAAGGTCAGGATAACTGGCAAAAGAAAACACACAGTAGCTCTGATTCTAACTACGGCTCTAGGGGTGAAGCACAAGTTTATGGATATGTTTTATCTGATCTCACTCTTTAAAATCAATAGCAGTGACTGTCTCCATTCTGACCTTAACTTGGTGTTTTCTGTGTGTATTTATAGGGTAATGGCATTTGGCATGATGCCGTCACTCCATCATCAGTCACGTCTCCTATAGAGGGAACAAACAGCATTCACTCAGATACCTCTAACTGACTCGTTCTCCTAACCGGACAAGCCACAAAATCTCCAGCGATAACTAATGAAGCAGACCTAAAACTGCACTTTGACCAAAAGAGAATCACACTGCAAAAATGAACCCAGGATTAATGGCTCCAGTTTTCTTTCCAGAACTGGTGATACCTCACCAAACATCACCTACATGTATGATTGTGCAAACGAGGGACACTTTTCTCATAATCTTTGTAAACATTTTGGAAAATATATATTATGGTTTGAATTGTCTTGTAAAACAGTTTTCTTGCACACTGTAAAAAAAAAGATTAGTTGATTTTACTTAAAGTGAGTAAACCCATTGCTATTAAGGAGATTAGTTGACTTTACTTAACGATGTAAGTAAACCTGTTGCTTTTAAAGCGCTTTGCTGACCTAAATTAAAAAAGTGAGTGAACCAGTTGCCTTTAAAAGCAATAAGTTGACTTTATTTTATAAAATCAACAGGTTTGCTCATTTTTTAATGATTAAAATGACTTGTGAGTTGACTTGTGAATTGACTTTTAAGTAAATTATTTTAAAGCGATTAGTTGACTTAAAGCAAGTAAACTATTTTAAAGCAATTAGTTGACTTTACTTAAAGTAAATAAACTCTTTTAAAACGATTAGTTGACTTAAAGTGAGTAAACTCTTTAAAAGGAATTAGTTCACTGCATAAAGTAATTAAACTCTTTTAAAGCAATTGGTTGATTTTATTTTAAAATGTGAATAAACTCTTTTAAAGCGATTAGTTGACTTTACTTCAAAAAGGTGAGTAAACACGTTGCTTTTAAAAGCAATCAGTTGACTTTACTTAAAGTGAGTAAAGATGTTTTTAAATCGATTAGTTGACTTTACTTCAAAAAGTAAACCCATTTTTTGCGATTGGTTGACCTTACTTAAAGGGAATAAACTCTTTTAAATAATTTGTTGACGTAAAAAATGAGTAAACTCTTTTAAAAGTGATAAGTTGACTTTACTTAAAGTGAGGAAACTCTTTTAAGGTTGTTAGTTGACTTTACTTGAAGTAAGTAAACTCTTTTGAAGCAATTAGTTGACTAAAAGTGAACTTTTTTGTGATTAGTTGACTTGACTTAAAATGAGTAAACTCTTTTAAAGTGATTGATTTGACTACATAAGAGTTGACTACATAAAGTAAGAAAACTCTTTTAAAGTGATTTGTTCACTTAAAGTTAGTAAACACTTTTAATGCAATTAAATTATGTAATGATTTTACTTAAAGTGAGGAAACTCTTTTAAAGCGATTAGTTGACTTAAAGTAAATAAACTCTTTTAAAGCGATTAGTTTACTGCTTAAAGTGAGTAAACTCTTTTAAAGCAATTAGTTGACAACTTAAAGTGAAATAACTTTCAATTAGTTGACTTTAAAAGAGTTAATTCACTTTGAGTAAAGCGATTAGTTGACTTTACTTAAATGGAGTAAACTTTTAAAATGATTAGTTGAGTTTCCCTAATTTAAGTAAACTTTTTTAAAACAATTAGTTGCATTTACTTAAAGTGAGTAAACTTTAAAAGTGATTAGTTGACTACTTAAAGTGAAATAACTTATTTTAAAGTGATTAGTTGACTTTTAAAACAGTTAATTCACTTTGAGTAAAGCAACTAGTTGACTTTACTTAAAGGGAGTAAACTTTTTAAAACAATTAGTTGAGTTTACTTAATGTGAGTAAACTTTAAAAGTGATTAGTTGAATTTACTTAAACTCATTTAAAGTGATTAGTTGACTTTACTTAAAGTGAATAAACACTTATAACAATTAGTTGACTTTACTTAAAGTGAGTAAACTTTTACAGTGATTACTTGACTTTACTTTAAAAAGTGAGTAAACCTGTTACTTTTAAAGCAATTAGTTGACTTTACTTAAAGCAAATAAACTCTTTTAAAGCAATTAGTTGACTAAAAGTGAATTAACTCTTAAAGCTATGAGTAGACTATTTAAAGTGAGTAAACTCTTTTAAAGCAATTAGTTTGACTTTACTTTGTGAATAAACTCTTAAAGCAATTAGTTGACTACTTAATGTGAGTAAACCCTTTTAAAGCAATTAGTTGACTACTTAAAATGAGCAAGCTCTTTAAAAAGCAATTAGCTGTCTATTTAAAGTTAATTAACTTCTTTAAAAGCAATTAGTTAATTACTTAAAGTGAGTAAACTCTTTTAAAGCAATTAGTTGACTTAACGTGAATTAATTTTTAAAGTGATTAGTTGACTACTTAAAGCAAGTAAACTTTTTAAAGCAATTAGTTGACTTTACTTAGTGAATAAACTTTTAAAGCAATTAGTTGACTTTACTTAAAGTAAATAAACTTTTTTAAGGTGAATAGTTGACTACTTAAATTAAATAAACTCTTTAAAAGCGATTAGTTGACTTTACTTAAAGTAAATAAACTTTTTTTAAATGATTAGTTGACTACTTAAAGTGAATAAACTCCTTTAAAGCAATTAGTTGACTTTGCTTAAAGTGAATAAACTCTTTTAAAGTGATTAGTTGACTTTACTTAAAGTATATAAACTCTTTTAATGCAATTAGTTGACTTTACTTAGTGAATAAAGTCTTTTAAAATGATTAGTTGACTTTACTTAAAGTATATAATCTCTTTTAAAGCAATTAGTTGATTTTAAAATAAATAAACTCCTTTAAAGCAATTAGTTGACTTTGCTTAAAGTAAATAAACTATTTTAAAGCGATTAGTTGACTTAAAGCGAGCAAACTTTTTAAAAGCGATTAGTTTACTTTACTTAAAGTAAATAAACTCTTTTAAAGCGATTAGTTGACTTAAAGCGAGCAAACTTTTTAAAAGCGATTAGTTTACTTTACTTAAAGTAAATAAACTCTTTTAAAGCGATTAATTGACTTAAAGCAAGCAAACTCTTTTCAATCGATTAGCTAACTACTTAAAGTAAATAAACTCTTTTAAAGCGATTAATTGACTTAAAGCGAGCAAACTCTTTTCCATCGATTAGCTAACTACTTAAAGTAAATAAACTCTTTTAAAGTCATTAGTTGACTTTAAAAGAGTTAATTTACTTTGAGTAAAGTGAATTAACTCTTTTAAGGTCATTGGTGGACTTTAAAAGAGTTAATTCACTTTGAGTAAAGTGATTAGTTGACTTTACTTAAAGCAAGAAAACTCATTTAAGGTGGTTAGTTGACTTTACTTAAAGTGAGTGAACTTTTTTAAATGATTAGTTGATTAGAAGATTAACTTAAAGGGAGTAAACAAAAATAAATAAATCAACTGAACAATTTTAGGTCACAATGGATTTACCCACTTTTTAAACTAAAATCAATTTGTTTCTTATTTTAATTTAGGCAACAGGTTTACTCAATTTTTAAGTACAAAAACTAACCCCTTTTTACAATGCACAGTACAGTATGTTGTTCATATGTTAGATTTTGTTCTCATTGATCACCAAACCAATGTTTAAAATTGTATTTTTAATAATTCAACATGATCATTGATGTTATTGATTATAAATGTCAATGATATTTTAAATTTACCCAGACTTTAACAAACTACATATGAAATAATATTGCAGTCATGCATATTCCAAATCATGTATTTATCATATTTATTATTTATATTTGGCTCCAGAAGTAAAATACTATTGATGATAAATGAATTGATTTCATGTGTATAATTTGAGGTACAGTAAAAGCAATGTTTTAGTTTTACAATGTTTTAGAAATTGATAGTACATTTGATTCAACATTACAGAGAAATGGGAACTGGTGCACTTAATTAAACATGACATTACACATTAAAACATTTATAGTATTTTCTTGTAAAATATTTGTTATATATAACTTACAGTGAGTAAACGATTTAATTTAAATCCAGATTGGTTTATAATTCTTTGCTAATATTATGTCTATTGATAAATGGGTATTTTACTTCTGAATCCCTTTGTTCAGCTCTAATATCAGTTACAGTGACAATTATTAACATCTGCAATATTTTATGTGATCTACTTTCCATAGCAATCCAAATATATATATATATATATGATTTATTAAGCAAAGAATCAAAGAATCAGCACACATACTGTATCTGTACATTAAACTAAATGCATTTTTGATTGTTATTCTTTGAATTCCTCACTCATGTTCTGTATGACAGCCTATTTGGATTATTTTTAATTTTAATGTACTTTCATTCATCCTTCAGTCGGGTAGTTTTTAATTTGCATATGCATTTTAAGACACTGTCATATTTTAAAAATGATAAATGCTCTAATGTATTAACAAAATTTACACTGCGAGCAACTCTCTATGAGGAATAATTCATGTAATATGACTAGTTTTTGATAAAGGAAATACTTGTTGTTTCTGGCCAAAAATGGTGTTTCAATAAACATTTCGAATTGAGATTCTTACTGCCTGTTTTATAAACTTCTCACACACAAACTAACTGGTTTTCTGTACCCATTACAAATGACTTGTGTTTGTTAGATGTTCATATGCATTTTAATTTTTCATGTTGTGGTGTACGTTGCCGTTCACTGACTGATAAATATTATGCAACCCAGGCTCATTCTGATTATGTACCTCTATATACATTTCTGGAGAGCGCCAAATACGTACAGGAGGTACATTTTTTGCAGTTTTTGTTTTTAGCGAAACCACCAGAGGCCGCTGTGTATACTTTTTGAGACCTCAAATTTCTCTTGTGAGTGCCAGTCGTGCCTGCTGTTCTTGCGGAAATCCACCAGAGGCCGCTGTTGACTGACTGACTGACTGACCGATTGACTGACCCACCCTCCTCCTTCCCTAAACCCAACCGATAGTGTTTTAAAAAGCACCGATTGACCAGCGCCCACCCACTTCCCTAAACCCAACCAACAGTGTTTTCTAAAGCAATCCAGAAAAAACAATTGCCACGTTTTCAGAATTTACCACATTCTCACCGTTATTTACTTGTTAATTTTATTTTGGGACTTTTGTTTTTGTTCTTCTTGCTTTCTGGAACCGTTCTTCACGGACTCGAAGTGTCGTCACGGTCAACTCAACTCTGCATCTCAAATCATCCAACGTACAAGATGAGCTACTGGACAAATACGTATTTCTGGCTACATAATTTTTGCGATCTCCAGAAATGTATATAGGGCAACGTCTTCAGAATGACTCTGTTGCAACCATGTCAAGATGATACAGGCTTTTCATTAACTGCTCAGTTTTGAGATTTTTTGCTTCTGTCAAAGGGTACATTTTATACCTAACAGGTCCTTAAAGTACATAATAATGCAGAAAAACTACAAATGTGTACCTCAAAGTACTTTAAAATTATAAAAGTGAAACTTAAAGGTACAAAAGTCAACCCTAAAGGTACTAATGACCATGTGTATGTTCTTTTAAACAGGTTATTAACCAGTGACAGATTTTATACCTGAATTTTTTTAGTGTATATGTCTTTATTACAGACTAGTACCGAGTAAACATCCAAAATACGCATTTAAGTGTTTATTTTATTGCACTTCATCTATTTGTCTCTTGATTTGCTTAATAATACAAAGCCATTTTCTCAAAAATATATTGTTTTACTTTCATACACCAATCTTTTATTCAACACTCTCAGAAATAAAGATACGTGAGCTGTCACTGGGGTGGTACCTTTCCAAAAGGTACAGATTTGTACCTTAAAGGTCCATATCAATACCTCAAGGGTACATATTGGTACCTAAAAAGTACAAAAGTGTTCCTCTTAAAATTTGTAGGTACTAATATATACTTTTGAGGTACCAATATGGACCCTTTAAGTACAAATATGTACCTTTTAAAAAGGTACCACCCCAGTGACAGCTCACGTACCTTTATTTCTGAGAGTTTTTACTGAGGAGTTTGATCATATGTCATTTAACCTCATTTACATAACATTTTATCCCCCCCAAAAACCTATTAGAAATATATTGTTCAGGGTGTTTGTTAATTAGTAAAACAGAAAATGTTCAATATCAACTAGTGGATTATTATTACTGTTATTAAGATTTTGACAGTTTATTACCACTCATAATGCACATATTCTGCATGATCGTATTCTACATCCCTAATCCTACACAATACCTAAACCCAACTACTGCCTTAAAAACTATTAATATGCAGCAAATTAAATGTAGGAAAAGTCATAGTTAATGGTGTATTAATAGGTAATTAGGTACTTGCAACACAGGCTCATTCTAAAAACGTAGTCCTATATGTGTTTTTGAGACCCCAAATTATGTAGTCAGAGCTACATATGGCTGCATTTAGTTTTTTAAACGAAAGCTACGAGGTGGTATGACGCCATTCCTTGTGGGTGAGTAGGTCAATCGATAAAATTGGTTAGGTTTAGAGAGGGTTGGAATTAGGTGGGTGGGTCAGTCGATCGGTCGGTCAGTCAGTCAGTCATTCAGTCAGTCAAACAGTCAGTCAACAGCGGCCTCTGGTGGGTTTACGCGAGAACAGCAGGCGCGAAAAGCACTTGTGAGAGAAATTTGAGATATGAAAAAGCGTACACAGCAGCCTCTCGTGGATTTGTGAAAGCAAAAACTGGAAAAATGCGTACCTCCAGAAACGTATACAGAGGTACGTTTTGAGAATGAGCCTGGTTGAGTAGTTTAATAATAGTAGGTTTAGAGGCAATCCTGACTTGTCCCCTCACACAGTTT
This sequence comes from Danio tinwini, assembly GCA_903798205.1. Classification (NCBI taxonomy): domain Eukaryota; kingdom Metazoa; phylum Chordata; class Actinopteri; order Cypriniformes; family Danionidae; genus Danio; species Danio tinwini. Next base: position 36,497,070 of record CAIGQZ010000427.1, read on the forward strand.
TACAATTTAGATATTTTTGCTTTCAGAAGTAAAGCAATTTTTTTGGCAAGGAAATTTAGCAATCCTGATTTAATTTATTTTTTGTAAATGTAAAATGTAATTAAATTTAATTAATCAAATGTAAATAATTTAATAAAATTTTGATGCAATTTTTATATTATAACTTTTTTCTTGCAATTTTAGGTTATAAATAATTCTCACAATTTACTCACAGTCAAGTTGTCCAAACATTTACGACTTTGAAAAACAAATACTATAGAATCAATGGTTACCGGTTTCCAACATTTTTAAAGCATCTTCTTTTGTGTTCGACAGGGGGTAAAAAAGAAACTAAAACAGGTTTATGACAAGTAAAGGGTAAATAAATGATGACAGAATTTTCATTTAAGTGAACTATCCCTTTAAAACAATATCAAATAAGAACAAAGTAATTAAAGAAAGCCTAAAACATGTGCTGAGTTTGATTAGTTAGCATCTACACACACACACACACACACACACACACACACACACACACACACACA
>CAIGQZ010000427.1:36508828-36520476 GCA_903798205.1 Danio tinwini
ACACACACACACACACACACACACACACACACACACACACACACACAGAGAGAAAGAGAGAGAGAGAGAGAGAGAAAAAGAGAGAGAGAAAACACAGTACAGCGCATTCCCTTCAGGTGATGCAACATTATTTAATTAATTAATTAATAAATCAAAAAGTGGTTCCTTGGTCTTATCCATATTTCTTTGCACATTAAACACATGCAGGGTCGGAGCAAGCTGAATATATATATACACACACACACACAGACACACACACACACACTGTAGTATATATAATATATCTTCATATTTTATTGCAGCTAAACTAAAAAACTTAATGCATCGTACTTAAATATTTTATTTTTTTCTAAATGGTTCTCTAAACCTACTATTCTAAAGTCAATATGGATGTATTAAACTGATTTTTTTTATAATAGCGCAAAAGACTTATATTTTAAAACAAATCTTGCTCTTTTAAAAAAAAAAGGTTGATTTGTTAAAGAATCATGACATAAAATGTACACTGTTAGACATTTTATTGTATTTTTGCGGTAACTTACTGGCAGCACTTTTTCCCCTTTACAATAACTTACCTGTAAATGTGTATTAGTAGCGCTCTACAATTGCATTTTACAGTAAAATAACCTTACCACAACTTCTTTTTATGGTAGAATGCCCTTTACCACATTTTATTTTTACAGTTTGACAATTTTTACAGTACTTTTACTGTAATTTATTTACATTTTACACTGGCAGTACAAAATCTTTTGAAATCAATAAATAAAGTTGTTTATTTTCTTTTTTTAACAGAGCATTTAATTGTCCTTTATAAGGGATTAATAAAGCATAAATAGTCCTCACTTTAGATAAGGTCACAAAACACCACCAACTCCTCTCAAATGGTTTGTAAATGATGCAATATTTAATTTAGTAATGAAAAAACAATAATTAACAAAGTTTGAAAATACAATTATTAAGCACATTATAGATGTGCTTAATAGGCCCATACAGAATCTGAGCGAGCAGAAATTTGCTGATTTTTAGCCCATCGAGTTATTTATTTACTTGTGTAAATGTGTGTAAATTTATATTTAGTTTTTAAATTAATTTCACAAATTTTATTGTCATATAATAATAGTAATATTAAAATGTTCATATGATTTATGTACTGTAGATGTAATATTTTCTGTCTTTTAGTACCAAATAAGTGGATCTAATTGGATTTGCATTGTAAAGTAAAAGATGTATTATTTTTTATTTCATACACTGTAAAATAAAATGGTGCAGGGTTCCACACAATTCATTCATGTTGTCCCAACACAAATTGATTAAGTTAACTTAACAATTTTAACAAATTTATGTGGATTGAACATAAAAAAATTACGTTGTCCCAATGAAATCTCAAGAATTGTGTTGTTTCTGTCGCGCGTTATAAAAAAAACAGAACAGGGAGGATCTAATTGCAAGGTCTTTATTGACCGAATGAAACAAATAGGTCAAAAAACAAAACAGAAAAGGATGCAGGGGAGACAGAACAGGTCCAAGATGTCCAGATCTGAAAGATCTTCGGGACAACAGGCAGATCCAAAATAATCGAGCGTCCTAATAAAATACAGAGAGCAATTGAGCAACAACGAACTGACCAGGTACAAAAGAACGCCAAGCACATATATAGCAGAGATAATAAGATACAGCTGACACAAATGATCAGTGGAGCTGATAAACAAACCACATGACAAAAACAGAGACATACCAGGAAGTGCGCACAGACTGCAACCGTGACAGTTTCAGCTCATTTTAAATAAGCAGTTTGAATGAGCAAAAATAATAATAATAATAATTGAGTGTATATTAAGTTTTTAGTTATGATACTCCTAAAGTCATTCCGCATAAATCCACATTTTTTTTTAGAAATAGCAAAAAATGTCCGCAGATTCTATCTGGCCCTACTTATAAGTCAAACTAGAGCATATGTATCAGTCCTTATAAACTGCTTACTAACTGTCTGTCTTATCTGTTATAGATTTAACTATTTGCTAATGCTTAATAAATGACTCATAGTGTGTAGTTATTATAAAGTGTTACTAAAAATATTATCAGCAAATCATCATATTAGAATGATTTCTGAAGAATCACTGATGACAGTAAAATTAAGCTTTACATTAGCAATGTTACGATTACCAGTGATCCAGCCTGAGCAGATCGCTGGTAAACACCTAGGACTACAAATCTGCCATATAATGGACTACATCTCTTGTTATCTGTTACCTGTTCTCAGTTTCATTTCTAAGCATATCTTTTGTCTAGTTTTACCGTGTGTTTACCCTCGCCTTGTTATCCTGTTTATCCCTGCCTGCCGCCAGCCTTTTAATTGTCTGCCTGTTATATTGACGACGACTCTGGATTGCCTTCATACATTTGTTTGCTCCTGTTCTGATCATTGCTTGCCTGACCATCCCTTTAATAAATCCTGCATTTGGATCCGCATCCTGTTGTCAGTATCACTCCTTGGTTACAAGCAATAAGTTTGTATATATATTTTTTTTAATAACTCACTTGAATTCATATGTATTATCTTTCTATCCCTAAAGATGTTAGGTGACCAGACTTATATTTTAATAGATAGAAATGCTTTGTTTAAATGCACCAAAGTGCGCTCGCTTGTGCGAATAATAATTATATAATCAGTGGCGGTTCTGGGGGGGGGGGGGTGTGGCAGGAGAAGCAAAGATATGACTGAGGTCTCTCTCGCGCACTCTCACACGCACTTGCTATCTCTGCTTTCGTGCCCACTCGCTCTCACTGTCAGTGACGGTGCTGCGCCCATCAGTTCTCGCATTCGTCAGAAGTTAACCCCGAATTGACACACCCAGGTAATAAAAAGATTCAACTTCCTTCCTTGTGATGAAGAGTAGGCAGAATCTGATATGTAGTGGGGAAAAAAAAGGTGTTCATCAGACGATGGATTCGAATCGGGTTCATGATCGATCGTGTCAAAACATGTTGCTATGTGCTTTACGAGCTATGCCACTCAGGCTGACATCTGCTGAACTAATTACTTATGTTGTCTCTGTCAATCAAATGGTGATGGGGCGTGAATCACTCAACTAGTTTATTCCAACGAGGTGCGCTATTTGCACTTAGACACTAAAAAAATCAGCATTTTACCCCCCCTCGCAGGGGCCACAAGTGCGCACGAGCCTCTGGGCCCATAATGCCCATTGGTTAATCCAGCCCTGACCCCTGAATTGACACACACAGGTAATAAGATTCAACTTCAGTCATGTTCATGTTGTGAAAAACTATCAAAATGTCTACAGTTGATTAATGTCACTTGTTTTTAATTAGCGATTTTAAAACTCTTAATATACACTCTCAGAAATAAAGCAACGAGAGCTGTCGTTGGGGTGGTACCTTTATAAAAAGGTACAAATTTGTACTTGAAGGGTCCATATTGGTACATCAGAAGTTTATATTAGTACCTACAAATTTTAAAAAGGAACACTTTTGTACTTTTTAGGGACCAATATGTACCTTTGGGGTATTAATATGGAGCTTTTAGGTACAAATTTGGAAATTTGGAAAAGGTACCATCCTAGTGACAGCTTGCATAGCATTATTTTTGAGAATGTAGGAAGTCCTTGACTATGCATGGGTATTAGTATTCAGAAATTGAGGGTTCATAGTTTTACGTTAGGAAATGCAGTCTTGAATTTACAAACAATCGGCAAGTACTGGAAAACAGATGTAACACACTGATCAACTTCAGTTCAGTCACGCTCATGTAAAAGTAATATTCAACTCGATTAGTTTAGCCTTTATTCATTGCTTATTTCAGCAGTGACAAAAGCACAGGTCTTCAAACACATGATTTTTTACAACACGTTTTTAAACATAATAGTTTAACTGTCACAGACCAGGAGGAAGGAGGACCCAAATGCAGAATGAGTGAAGGGGTGTTTGACAATAATGGATATGTGAGGTAGTGGTAAGGTGAAACAGTCCAACAGTGACAAGGGTAGACCTGGGATATATGGGATGACACCAACCGACAAAGGGAGAAGAGCTGGAGAGTCCTGGACAGGGAGACCTGCAGCCACAGACAGCTTGGAGGACAGGAAATTAAGCTGGGATGCTCAGGCCAGGCAGGTTGTGGTGAGTGCTTAAGAAGGGGCACTCGTGGATGGTGGAAGTCTTGCCAGTGGTAGCCAGAGAGAGCTACGACAGCCAGGAACTCACAGCAGGCAGGACTGGATCAGAACAAAAAGACAGACACAAAGAGAAGAAAAAAAAACAATAATAATAGATAAGGAGAGTTAGGGTCTTAGGAAAAATGCAAGCAGAGAGAAATCAAATAGGATTTGATTACTGAAATCAAAATGGCAAATAAATCCTAAAGGAACTAAACACTTAAAACTACAATTGGAACTAATAAAATAGGTCTTAAACTTAAGGATGAACAGGACAGAGGGCTCAGGTCTACTGAAAATACAAACAAACATTAGATGAAGACAACTCAAACACACCAACAACACAGATAAACAAACATGGTCAAAGAGTACCATGTAACAAGAGGGAACAGATAACAAACATGCAAGAAGCAGACAACATGAAAAGCAGAGCATAAAGCTAAGCAGAAAGCAGAGCGAAGCACCGTGAACCACAGAGAAACATTCAGAAACAATGAACCGACAAAGACATGAGGAGAGAGAGCACATTATAAAGGGAAGAAAGCACATGGGGACCAGGTGAAAACACAGAGACTAACTAGGACTAGATAAGGACTAAACAAGGGGGTGTGGCAGTTGAAAGGGAGAAACAGAGCACATGGTGGACACAAACACAGGCTGAGCCATGTGTTAAGACACAATACAAACAAAGATACATTGAAAGACGATAACACAGAGAAGACAGACAAGGAAGGGTTAAGACACTAACTCATTTCTAATAACTACTTTTTTATTTTTCCCATGGTGACAGTGAGTGCATAATATTTTACTAGTTATTTTGCAAGATAGTTGTATTCAGACAAAGTCCCTTTAAGTATCCTATAATCTTTGATTCAGATTAAAGTGTAATTTAAAGACTTAAATTAATTTATTATGACTTTTGTTAACTAAGAAAGTTGGAATAATGAAGTTATTGTATAACTGATTTGTTGTGTAGACAATCAAAACATATAAAGTAAATATTTCTTAAGGAAGCTAAATAATACCTTAAACTAGTTTTATTATTATTATTATTATTATTAAAAACACTCAAGAAATTAACTATAAGAAATACGACTTATGAATCCAGAAGAATTATTTGTGTTTTATAGGTAATACTATGAAAATTTCCTTGGTTTGTTAAAGATCACCTGTCTAACAAGGATGGGATGCTGCAACGTAGTGAGAATCCTGTGCAAGACTTTATTAATAGATTGGTCAGGCAAGCAGTGGTCAAAACAGGAACAAACAGATGTATGTGGGCAATCCAGAGTCATAGTCGTAATATCGGGCAGGCGGCATACAGGGAATATCAAACAAAACAAACCAAAGGTCTAAAACACGGAAGGCAAGGCAAGGTAGGGATGGCTGGTGTGAAACTCACGTTTCGACACAGTGTCTAGATCCCGAAGCGCAAGTGTTTCGAAACACTGCACCGAAGCATGATCCGAAACACCCAGGTCACGTGACTAAAGTGTTTCGAAACACCTGGTCACATGACTAAAGCGGTTCAAAGCATCGATCAGTTCAGTAGTGTTTTGAGACCTGATGAATCTGCATTTGACTGACAGGGTCAGAAATCACTTCTGTCTCATATGGCCTTGCAGACCATGCATGTGCACGTTGTTACTGTGCTTCAAATTACTTTTGGGTTCGAATTCCGACTTGTACAGATACTCCAAAACCATGGTTTTATGTATTTTAATCATTTTACTGGTTTATAGTGTAGTCTAGATAGGATGCTAGATAGGAACAGCTTAGGCTGGTTTAAGCTGGTCAACCAGCCTGGTTTTAGAGGGTTTGGGCCAATTCCAGGCTGGTTTCCAGCCATTTCCAGCCTGGTCTTAGCTGGTCAGGCTAGGAGTTGAGCAGCTAAAACCAGCTTGACCAGCCAAAACCAGCTATGTCCAGCTTAAACCAGGCTGGTCAAGCTAGTTTTAGGTGGTTCAAGTTGGTCATTTTCCCTCTTAAACTAGGCTGGTCGACCAGCTAAAACCAACCAACCAGCTTAGGCTGGTTTAAGCTGGATTTCTCAGCAGGGGTCACTGTAGAGACGGGTTTCGAAGCTTTGACACATTTGCTTTGACTGTTTCAGTGTTTCATGAAGCCTCGCTTTGCCCACCACTAAGGCAAGGAGAACCACGTTGTAATGTTCACTTGTTCAGCTAGCAAGACTCAGAAACAGCGTTTGTGTTTGTGCTCCTTATGTAGTGCAATAATCAGTCCTTGGGTGATTTCAGCTGTGAGTAGGCAATCAGCCATGATCTAGAACATGTGTGTGTGAGCGGAGTGCATGTATGGAGTTGTAGTCCAAAACATGGCGGATTTGTAGTCCATGTGAATGTGTGTGTGTGTTTATCTCTGGCTGTAGATCGCTGGTGATCATGACAACCTGGAAAACATTACTTTAAATTAACAGGAGGGTAAAAAATTGACTTTAACTGCGTCTGTTAAGGTTTACAGGTGCAAAAATGTGCCTTGATGTACTTGAATGTTAGAAACGTGTTATCCACTACAACACAAAGTTACTTATCAAATAAATTAACAAGGAAGATGATTTTGAGTTTAAGTTATTTTATTAGCTTGTCTATAAAGACTGCAGAGCGATGCATAAAAAAGCCCCAGCCCCACCTCCAATTACTCTGGTCTAGAAGAAAAAGCATCAAGCAGCATAATGAGCTTTTTCCAACATCTAAAAATGATAGGAAGTGAATGAGAGCGGAAGTCTTCAACCAATAGACCAATTACCATGTTTGTAAACATTCAGGATGCGCGCTCAGGGAGGTGGCAGAAAAAAACGGGAGCACCAGCATTTACAGTGAGGGAATGACATCCGAGTTTGTGGTATAGAGTTTGTTGTTGTCTTGGAAATAAGATATATTGATTACATATTATATATATTATTTACATAATGCTTTCAGCGTATTATAACAGCTTGTCACCCAGTAATAAGCACAGTGACTCGGCATAATTAACGTTAAAGTGAGCGGCGTTCGTCTGACAGGTCCATTTGAGATAGCAACCCCTAATGGATATTGGATAAGACGAAATGACCAAGCATCCACTCCCAAATATACAATCTCATTGAAGCTCCAAGGGATTTTACAAGAAAGAAGCTAAAGGCCTACAAGTGTTTGGATGACAACTATTGTGTTCTGTGTGGTTATGTGCAATAAATAATGTCCCCTGATTACCAGATTCAAAATTATGTAGTGCTAAAAACCGAGGTTTTGCCGAGCCAAAGACAAGAAAAAAAAAACGGAGCTGTACAAGGCCTGGACCCGTAATCATCAACAACTGACAGCGAACTACACCTGTATGGCAGGCCCAGGGTGGACTTACATTCACTTCAGCTTATATTCGCACATTTGGACTTTCCCTTAATAATATAATTTCATAAAAGTATTATTTGCAAACTCTAAATAGCGAAATCATATTAGCAGCCAATGACTATCAAAGTACAACATTGTTCACAGTCAAATAAACAGTGTTCATGTTGTTTTCAAGTCACACTTGCAGGTTATTTCAGACCGAATACTCAAAGTGCCGTGGTAAACAATATAGGGAGTGTGTCACAAATTGTCACTGAATGAATGTGTGAATATAAAACCAACCTTTTTATAACTTTCACGTTTCATTCTCAGCATTCAGTGTCCGCAGTTTGAGGGTGCTTTCACACCTAGACTTTTGTTCCAGAACCTGGCGCGTTTGCCCAGTTAGCGCGGTTCGTTTGGCATATGTGAACAGGCCAATCGTGCTCGAATCCGCGCCAAAGCAATCGCTCCGAGACCGCCTGAATGAGGCGAACTCTGGAGCGGATCGATTGTAGTGAGAAAGCGATACGATCCGAGCCCGGCTATATCACAGTGTTTTATGGATATGTAATAGGCATACGGCTATATGAAGAGAGAATTATGAGTAGGGTGGGAGGTCATTCCAGACATCCCAAGTCTCACGGAAGTTTCTGTGCAATTGCGGGAGACTCCCGGATGCCCGCAAATGAGTGATAATCTCCCGGAAATCGCGCGTCTCCCTCCCGTTCCTCAAAATACGTCACGCACCCTTCTCATCACCTCTCCCCACCGCATCCCTCCTCGCTTTTTAAACATCTCGTGCGCACCCTGTCAAACACCACCAAACCACCCCCGACAGCTGAGCGGGACTCTTCAAAATAAACCGTGAAACTCTGACCATTGTGAGGAGCGTTTACTCACACGTGATTTGTTTTAGCTGTTTTGGTCCGTTTAGAAACTTTGCTGGTGAAAGTGAACCGCACCAAGAACAAAGAGCAACAATGGAACAATTTTAATCCCCATTTCGGAAAAAATGAATCGATTCACAGGTGTGAAAGCACCCTAATTCACCATATGTACCTGTTTTGCCGAAATCGTTGCAGCAATCAAAAACGAGTGATGTGTATGATTCAGCATAGCCTGAACTTACCTGAACTGCAGAGTCAAGCATTTCTGATTAGGTCGTCACTTCATTCAGCTCCCTTTTAGCCGAAGACGTCTGCAGTCGGCATTGTAAGCAGTGTGGTGTGTGGTAAAAGTTAAGTTTTCTATTTTTGGACTTTTAAATTTGGCATCCTACCACAAAACACGACATGTTTGCTACTCCAGCCGGTCATTTTTTGCAACCGGGGACCCGTGTGACGTCATGTGTGATGTAAGTTGGTAATTCGTCTATAAGATTCAAATGGCTGCACCGGCTCATACGTGAAAAATAAGGTCAATATTCACTGAGAAATGGATACATATATTTATTTTTCAAATATTTTTCGAATAAAATTGGTGAGCAGAAGAGATTGAAACACCTTACAGAGCCAATATTAGTCGTTTAGGTCTGCAGTGCTAAGTAGGCTATGAGCTAATTAGCGAAGTATTAGCATTCATGTGTGTTCAGAGATAATTTAAAGGCCTTCTAGGGACAACACTGATTCATTTCAGCCAGGATGGTGCTCGTCGTTTGCTCGTAATTGATTTTTATTTTATTTTTTGCTGTGATGTTATTACTGGCAGACTGCCGCACCTGCGAGGGCTGCTAATGTCCCATCATCCCTTTCAGATGCTACTTCACCAATCACTGTTGCCAGCAAACCGTTTCATAAAATTTCACGGTTGGCCATCTGCTGGGTCCAGACGGAGCTCTCTGCGCCTCATTAGTTGCCGAAGCCAACATTAACACGCTTGAGACACACAGGTGCTCTGTAGACGAGTGCTTAAACACCAGACTCTATTCTTAAAGAAAAAACAGCACCTCACAGAATTACATTTTACATGAATTACATTATGGTGGCGGTGACACAGTGGCACAGTGGACAGGGCTGTCATCTCAAAGCAAAAAGGTCGCTGATTCAAGCCTTGGCTGGGTCAGCAGGCATTTCTGTGTGGAGTTTGCATGTTCTCCCCATGTTGGCATGGGTTTCCTCCGGGTGCTTCGGTTTCCCCTACAGTCCAAACTCATGCGCTATAGGGGAATTGAATAAGCTAAATTGTCCATAGTAGTGTGCGTGTGTGTAAATGAGTGTGTAAAGATGTTTCCCAGTACTGGGTTGCAGCTGGAAGGGCATCCACTGTGTAAAACATATGCTGGATAAGTTTCATTCCGCTGAGGTGACCCCTGATGAATAAAAGGACTAAGCTGAAGGAAAATGAATGAATAAAACTTTGATGTACATCACTGATGAGAAAAAAACTAAATAGAACCATAAGAATATCAACAAAAAGGTTATAAAAAGTGAAGTGTCATGCACGGGATCCTAGGAAAGTCAATTTACGGTTATTCACTGTACAGACATTAAGGAAACTTACTGTTAACCAGGTTTTTACTGTAGTATTTTTTACAGTTATTTACCATTGAAACATTTTGTAACCGAGGCTCATTTTAGTCCAATGTAGTCCAATAGACATTTCTGGAGACTGCGAAATACGTCCCGGGAGGTACGTATTTTTGCAGTTTTTGTATTCGCGAATCCTCGAGAGGCTGCTGTGTGTCCTTTTTCATATCTCAAATTTCTCTCGCGAGCGCCGTTTGTGCCCACTGTTCTTGCGTACACCCACCAGAGGTCACTGTCGATTGACTGTCTGTCTGACTGAATGGCCGACTGACCCACCCTCTTCCTTTCTACACAACCAATTTTATGATTGACCCGCCCACCCACTTACTTACCTAAACCCAACCAACGGTTTACAAAAGCCGTCTAGAAAAAGAAAATCCCTCGTCTGATTTTTACCACGTTTTCGGATTTTACAGCATTCTCACCCTGTTATTTACTTGTTCATTTTATTTTTTAGATTCTGTTTTTGTCTTATCTGATTTCTGGAACCGATCGTCCCTGAACTCGAACCCCGTCATCGTCATCGTCATGGTCAACTCCTCTCTGCGTCTCAAGTCCTCTGACGTAACATGACGAGTTAATTGTCATGTAGGACTTTTCGCTGCATTTTGAGACAAGATGCACACACACATCTGTCAGTAAAGGATCACGCACATGCACACACACATACACACACACAAACACACATACATCACGAACAGTGTTGCCAGATTGGCCGGTTTTGAATTTGCATTTCGGTGGGTTTTGGATAGCTTTTGGGCTGGAATCAGTCAGCTACATCTGGCAACACTGATCACAAAATGCGAACGTTTTTCTTTCTATTTGATTCTATCAAATCCCATTAAAACATCTTCCACCATTCCTTACTAAATATTAGCGTCTAATAACCCAGTTTGTCAGTTTGAGTAAAAGTGCCGAACTGCAGTTAAAGTCGAAAAATTAAAGATGAAACACCCGAAATGACATGAGACTCTGCAGGAAAAGTGGATAGCCTGGTGACGCAACATTCAAAAAGCACTTCACGTAACACCTTAATTATATTATTGTCTTATTCAGATTAAGCTAAATAACTATTACTGATGTCCAAGTAAACGTAGTTTGTATGCCTTCATGTCGTGAAGTAAGTGAAAGATCCAGAAGGGCATCCTGCTGATTTGTTTCAGAAGGGCACTTTTTCGTCAGACGGCTCACTGCTTTTACCTTTATTTTTTACGGTCATTCTGTCACGGTAGGGTTGGGGGAAAAGGAGGACCCAAGCACAGAGTAAGGGATATTTATTTACAATAAAATAAAACAAAAAGGGAAAAGCAAACAACCCCAAGGGGGAAAACACAAAACAAACTGGACTGGGCAGGCTGGCAGGGATCAGGACGAGGATGACAAGCAAAGCTGAGACGTGAATAGTAACGAAGAGTAACGAAGACGAACTGGCACAGGACAGCAGACATGAGGAGATTATAAGCGGTAGTAAATCAACACACAAACAGGTGAACCAAATGAACTAATAATGAGTTAACAAGAAGGGTGGAGCTAGACAATAGACTGACGAGCACATGACACAACAGACACTCTAGCATGTGCTAACATAACACCAACAGAAGACTGAACGCGAGACACGA
>CAIGQZ010000427.1:36562634-36592586 GCA_903798205.1 Danio tinwini
TGTAAAATAAGTTATCAGAATTAAAAATGGAATTGCTTATTAAATGAAAAAGAAAACAAAACTATAATAGTGGATAAAATTATAATACAGAGACGCCATTGGGCAATAACAGAACTTTAGCATTGGCAAAACCAAAACAAATTAAAGAATGAAAAGAAAAGTAGAGAAAAAAAATCACAAAAAAAGTTCACTGTCCTACATTGTAAAAAAATCTTATAATCGTTAAGTCATGACTAGGCCCACATGGAATCTGCGCGCGTTATGTTACTTGAGTAAATGTGTGTAAATCTAAATGTATTCAGTTTTTTTATTAATTACAGTAATATTGTTGACTAATATGATAATGTTCACCTGATTTATGTACAATGCAGTTTGTACAGTAATATTTTCTGTCTTTTAGTAGATATATTATATGAGAGACTTGCTTTGTTTACCAAATAAGGTGGATCTAATTGGATTTGCATTTTAAACGTTAAATAAAAGTATAAAAGTTATTATTTTTTATTTTACATATTAGGGTTTTAGTTATGACACTCCCAAAATAATTCCGCAGAAATCCACAGATTTTTACAAAAATTCTTCGCAGAAATAGCAAAAAAGGTCTGCAGATTCCGTCTGGCCCTAGTCATGACAACATTTGTTTATATGTTAGCTATAATTTATTTACAAAAAAAAAAAAAAAGATCAAATTTGAACTTATTTTAAGTAATACAAGCAATTATTAAGTATTACAAAATAATAAAAAGTCAAATAAATTACAGAAATTCAAATTTTCATTTGCAAATCCAAAACAAATGAAGAAAAGAAAAGAAAAATGACAAGTTGAATGTCTTTTGTAAAAAAATCTATGACAACATATGTTTATATGTTAGCTATAACTTAATAAAATGAAGTTAATCATGTTTTTAACTCATTTGTTTTAGGTAATACAAGCTTTTTTAAGTCAGTTTAATGTAATATAAATTAAAATGACTCTTAAGGTAGGAGCGGCACGGTGGCTCAATGGTTAGCACTGTCGCCTCACAGCTAGAAGGTCACTGGTTCGAGTCCCGGCTGGGTCAGTTGGCATTTCTGTGTGGAGTTTGCGTGTTGTCCCTGTGTTGGTGTGGGTTTCCTCTGGGTGCTCCGGTTTCACCCTCAGTCCAAACACATGCGCTATAGGGGAAACTGACCGTGTATGAGTGTGTGTGTGTGAATGTTAATGTGTATGGATGATTTCCAGTACTGGGTTGCGGCTGGAATGGCATCTACTGTGTAAAGCATATGCTGGAATAGTTGGTGGTTCATTCTGCTGTGGCAACCTCTGATAAACCAAAGGCTCAAGTTCAAGTTCAAGAAAAATGAATGGATAAAAGTCTCATAAAGTTAATTTGATTCAACTTAAAAAAATTAAAGCAACCAGGATTGATTGTTTTTTTTGTTTTTTTGTTTTTTACAATGCACAGACGTCCAGCCTAAACAAATGTACGATGGTTTAGAGCAGGGCTATTCAATTGGCCGCCAGTGGGCCAAACCCGGCCCCCGAGGCAATTTGTTCTGGCCCTCCAAATAGTGTGACCAAGACATCAAAAATAAATTTAGTTCAGTTGAAAAACGGCCGCTATAGATATGAAGTGACGTGCGTCTGTTCAATACAGTATGAGCTGCAGAATCTGCGTAGAGCGTGAGTCACCTGACATTAAGGGAGTGGCGCAGGCAGCCGAAAATATTTGGATATGTTTGTAGAAAAGGCCTTTTGTACAATTCACGGATATCGTCAATAAGGATGCAATGATTAGCTGATTTCACTATTAACTGCGCTTTAAATCGTCACAATTAATCGTAAAGGCTTCTCTAAGCCGCATTTCTGTTGCACAGAACAAAACGAAACTGCTGCAATTAAATGCCAAGTTGCCAACTGCATGTGCCCTATATTAAAGTTCCAAGTACACTGAGGCTAACACGCCCGCACACCAGATTAACTATAGCAGCGGCCGTTCCCATATCACGTCTTTTCTAATTGCAAGTTTGTTGTTTCTAATGTAAGAATATATGACATGAGCACATAAGCGGAGCAACGCACTTGCGTTTTTCTGGGCGCGCGCAGTAGAAAACATCTCATGGTGAGAGTTCTGCATGCATTCAGTGCAATATAAACAAAAGATATGTTATGGCCTGTTTCCACTGAGTGGTACGGTACGGTTCGGTACGCTTTTATAGCCATTTCCACTGTCAAAAGCGTACAAATGGCCCGTTTCCACTGAGTGGTACGGTACGGTACGATTCGGTTCAGTACACTTTTATGGCCATTTCCACTGTCATAAGGTTCAATTTCACTATTTCCTATCGACCAGGGTCTAAGAACATCAAGCCCGACGCGTTTTCCCGTCTTTTTGATTTTTCGGAGCACGCATCGTCACCCGAACCCATTGTACCACCGAAGAGTTTTGTTTCCAACATCACATGAGAGATTGAGTCGAGGGTTCGCGTAGCTTTGGAAGGGGTAACACCCCCAATCAGATGCCCACCGGGTTATTCATGCCAGAGGAATTCGTTCTGACATTATCCAGTGGGGACATTCCTCCAAAGTAGCATGTCATCCAGGGGTGAGTCGCACTTTATTAGTTATTAAACAACGATTCTGGTGGCCAGCTATGGCTCGTGATGTGCGTAATTTTGTCTTGGCTTGTTCTGTTTGTGCAGTTTTTAAGACTTCCAATCGCCCTCCTGCTGGGCTTCTTCAGCCGCTGTCAGTGCCTTCGAGACCCTGGTCCCACATTTCACTAGATTTTGTTACGGGCCTACCATCCTCTAACAGCAACACGGTGGTTTTACCCGTAGTGGACCGGTTCTCGAAGGTGGCTCATTTCATCCCTCTGCCCAAATTCCCTTCAGCCAGAGAGACAGCGGTTGCGGTCATTAATCACGTCTTTCGCATTCATGGCCTCCCGACGGACGTGGTTTCTGACAGGGGGCCTCAGTTTGTTCCTAAATTTTGGAGAGAGTTTTGTCGTTTATTGGGGGCCACTGTTAGCCTTTCGTCTGGGTTTCATCCCCAGAGTAACGGTCAAACCGAGAGAGCCAATCAGGATCTTAAAAGCACATTGCGATGTTTGGTTTCTCAGAATCCCTCCTCCTGGAGTCAGCAGCGTCCATGGGTTGGGTACGCACATGACTCATTATCGGTGTCAGCTAAGGGCCTCACTCCATTTCAGTGT
Source organism: Danio tinwini (assembly GCA_903798205.1). Taxonomy (NCBI): domain Eukaryota; kingdom Metazoa; phylum Chordata; class Actinopteri; order Cypriniformes; family Danionidae; genus Danio; species Danio tinwini. The sequence continues at coordinate 36,565,832 of CAIGQZ010000427.1, forward strand.
AGTTTAGGTTACCAGCCACCTATTTTTCCCCATCTGAAATCTGAAGTCGCGGTTCCCTCCGTTCACGTCTTTGTTCAGAGGTGCCGTCACACATGGAGCAGGGCCAGACAGACCCTCCTCCAGGTGGGTGCGTGCACCAAGGCTAACGCCGATCGCTACTGGTCTAAGCCTCCCGTTTATGTTGTCGGTCAAAAAGTGTGGCTTTCTTCAAAGAACATTCCTCTTTGCACCGTTTGTAATAAGTTGGCTCCTAAATTCATTGGCCCATTTATTGTCTCTAAGATCATTAGTCCTGTGGCAATCCGCCTTAAATTACCTCCAGCGTACAGGAGAATTCATCCCGTATTTCATGTATCTAAAATTAAGCCAGTTTTTCATACGGCCATTAATCCGCATACTCTCTGGATATTCACTTTGCATTGCTGCACTGAGGAACTGTTACCGCTGTTTGGTGTTGTGGAATTCTATGAGAGATCTCCTTGGATCTGTCTCATTGAGAAATTATACCACTGTTTAGCGTTGTCGATTTTCTTGAGAGATGCATCATTGCTCTACCCTAACCCTCGATATCTGGTGAGATCTATACCAGCTGTTATTCCTGTTATCCCTGTTTAATAAATCTTGCATTCACTTGCATTTGGGTCTCCTGCGTGATTGTGACAGTACAGCTTTACTGTAGACTTTTATTCGAGCGAGAATGGCATCGACTGAAACTCTCTGTAGTACACCACGCCCACCAAAAGGGTACCCTTTGTAGTTGAAACGCAAGCCTGATAAAGGTAACCCGTACCGACATGAACCGTACCGTACTGTACCACTCAGTGTAAACAAGCCATAATATAAAGCTTAAATTTATAAGACGTGATAACCAAGAAGCCATGATTATTCTTCAGACTATTTAATCGTACCACTAAAATCTATAATTGTTATGCAGTTCAAAAAATAACATATGAATGTGTCTAAATGTAGAAGAAACCTACAAAAGCAATGCACTGCTTTTGTTGTGCTCTGAAACAACATTTGAATGTTTGTAAAAAAATAAAAAATAAAAGTCTATTGTACAATGCACTGATATTATGTAGTTTCGAAATACAATATAACATTTTAATGTAGAAAAAGCCAACGTGAGTGTCTTAAGGAGCAAAAATACAACATATGGTCTCTTATATTGCTGTTGTGTTATCACTCATATAGCAAGTCATATCTCTCCGGCCTTTCGTTTGGGATGCTTTTCATGAACTGGCCCATATGACAAACTAATTGAATAGCTCTGGTGTAGAGGAAAGATCTTGATCATTTTAAATGATGACTGTGATTTTTGGAAATCATATTTCCATTTATCTGCACGCACATCTGCTATGTGATTTAATGCAGTCATTTATAATTTGGGGAAGCCCTCGACTATTGTTAATTGATGCCACTGCTAATGTAATTAAAGTCATATTATAGTGTCTGCACGGCACTCCAGATGGCACTATTCACAGGGGCTGCAGATCAGTGGGCATCAATGACAGGGCATTTACATCCGGCGAAAGCATCTGTATTTAACTTTAAATGCATGGAAATTACACAACTACAACCCTAAAATGTTAAAGATCAGGTAATTTGGTATTTTAAGGAGTCCCAATATTCTCCTGCGGTCACCTATAACAGGTTTGAATGCATCTAAGGTTAGAAAACATTGTAATTTTCAATGTAATATTAGAATTAATGCACAATGATTTTGATACAGTTTGTTAGAATCATTTCTGGCTTAAAGGTGACCCATTATGCCCCTTTTTACAAGATGTAAAATAAGTCTCTGATATCCCTAGAGTATGTATGTGAAGTTTCAGTTCAAAATATACCACAGATACTGCTTTATAATTCGTTGAAACTCCCCTTTTTAGGCTTTGATCCGAATTGTGCCATTTTGGTGACTGTCGCTTTAAATTCAAATGACATTATGCTTTTTTCCAAGAAGGGCGGAGCTACAAATGCCTATGTGTCAGCATAGTGGCAGATTCAAAATCAAGACTTACATCCTATTTGAGCAGATTGAGTGGAAAAGAGTTTAAAACTTGCCTAGTAAAGACTGTCTTGCCAATAAAGTAAAAAAAAAGTGACATATAAAGTAATACATTTAATTTATCTAGTGAAACAAGTTAAAATTTTTAGAGACATGGAATCTATGTGCAGTTTTTGTGAATTAGAGAAGGAATCGATAAAACACCTGTTTTTTGAATGCACATATACCCAAATGTTTTAATTTAATGTTGAATATCTTATATTTAAACTTACAAAATTACAAATTCTGTTTTCTTGTAAAGATATATTTTTTGATAATAATAATGATAATAATAATAAAACTTTGGAGCAAAATTTGTTTATTAATTTAATAATAATAATATATGGGAAGTACCTTTGTACACAAACAAAAATGGTCCAATGATAAGCCTAATATTTATTTGTTTAAAATTGATCTTAATCATTATATCGAAACCCTAAAAGACACAAAAAATAAAAAAGCTATAAGGATGTATGCAATTTTGTAATTCTTTTCTTATGCAAATTTGTTCTAATTTACATATCCCCTGATATTTTATTTTATTGTTGTTTTTTATTCTCTACTGATTTGTTCCTTTAAAGTGAAAAATTGTAAGCATTGTATTCCTTATTTTTTGTATGCTATTGTTCTTGTTATGCAATAAAAAATAATAATAAAAAAGACTAACATCCTATGCTAATGAGGGAAAGATGGACACTAATGGACGGGACTTTCCCCCTCTGATGACACGTACAAAGGGAGAATGTCAATCAAAGTGTTTCTGCAGATTGTTTTCATCATGTGTGATAATAAAAAAAAAATGTATTAATTAATTTTTACTATTAGACACTGGATATATTCACACACTGCTGACACACAACTGTGTTTAAACCCCTTATTAAAGTGATTTTTGCATAAAAGGTCCACTTTAAGTCTGTAAACCCCTCCCCTCCATAAGCCAGCTCTTCTCTGATTGGTCAGCTGGCCGAGTCAATTTTGATTAGTCTTTTCTGTGTCTGAAAAGAAAAATCATTTCTTTCGTGTTTGTATATGAAGGCGCGAATTATGCAAATGAGTTACTTTAACCATGTTGACGTAGATCAGTAGCAGACAAAAGATTCTAAAATATAACAATTCTTTCAGGTGATTCAGAGTAAACTCTTTCTCATAAGATACAATATCTTTATTCATCAATACCTTAATTTTAAGAGCAAAATCTTAATTTTAAGTTAAGATAACATTTAAATTTTATTAGAATATGCATTCAATATTAGATTAATATTTATTTGTTTGAATAAATTCTGGCTTAGGTCTGTAAGCCCCTCCCCTCCAAAAGCTAGCTCTTCTCTAATTGGTCAGCTGGCCAGGTCTGTTTAGATTCAACTTTTCCATATGCCCATTTCAGATTGTTTGTATTTCATGTTAAGGCAGAGATTATGAAAATTAGTTGCTACTTGACATAGATTCATAGCAGGCAAAGATTAGAAATTATAATTATTTGTTCATTTGATTCAGAGTCGACTCTTTCTTGATATAATATCATTGTTGATTGTGCACTTTTCGATTATCAGCTGATTATGCAGACTGTTTTACGTTTAAGGACAGCTATGTTAAAAACTGCAAAAAAAAGAGATAGTATTTTTCAAGAACCAGTTTGACCTGCTCTTTAAAAGTGAATATTGATTCAGAATCTACAATGATGTGCTAAAGCTTTGGGCTCAGCGTACCTGTAATCCTGCTTAAGAATGAACTGAGGGTTTTGGTACAATCACATTAGTTTTCTATGAGATCCAGGGAATTCAGTGTTTGTCCTCCATGGAGAAAACACTCTTTGTCTATCAGAATTTCTCACTGTGACTCAATATGGTGTTGCAATCTCTCTCTTGCAGTCAGAAACACCTGGATATTCAATGCAAAGCAAAACAGTTGTCATCATGGAAAAGATAAAATTAAATCAGTTATTAGAGATGAGTTATTAAAACTATTATGTTTAGAAATGTGTTGAAAAAAGCTTCTCTCCGTTAAACAGAAATTGGGGAAAAAAATAAACAGGGGGGCTAATAAATCAGGGGGTTGAATAATTCAATAGTTGAAATATTGCAACTGTATATATATATATATATATATATATATATATATATTTATATATATCTATTAATATATATATATATACACACACACACATACATATATTTATGTGTGTGTTTGAGTTTTGTTAAAAAAAAAATTACATAGACTTTTTCTTTCTCTAAATGTTTCCACAGAACTTAACAGTTGTTGTTAACTTCATAGAAATTAACAACATCTCCCATTGTAAATATCTAAATAAAAAGTACTATAATATTTATAACCTGATAACATTTCACAGTAGTACTTTAACAAATGGTTATTAAATCATGAATTATTAGTTATTTAACCTCAACATAGCCTACCTTCAGAATGAATTTAACCTTCAGACAGATTTAATCTATATTTGAGTACACTCTTATATACAGTACTGTTAAAGTGAGAATTATTAGCCACCCTTTGATTTTTTTTTCTTTTTCAAATATTTCCTAAATTATGTTTAACAGAGCAATTAATTTTTCCACAGTATTTCCTATAATATTTTTTCTTCTGGAGAAAGTCTTATTTGTTTTATTTCAGCTAGAATAAAAGCAGTTTTTAACTTTAAAAAAAAACATTTTAAGGTCAATATTATTAGCCCCTCTAAGCTATATTTTTTTCGATAGTCTACAGAACAAACCATCGTTAAACAATAACTTGCCTAATTACCCTAACCTGCCTAGTTAACCTAATTAACCTAGTTAAGCCTTTAAATGTCACTTTAAGCTGTATAGAAGTGTCTTGAAAAATATCTAGTCAAATATTATTTACTGTCATCATGGCAAAGAGAAAATAAACCAGTTATTATAAATTAGTTATTACAAATATTATGTTTAGAAATGTGTTGAAAAATATTCTCTAAGTTAAACAGAAATTTGAGGAAAAATAAACAGGGGGGCTAATAATTCAGGGGCTTTAATAATTCTGACTTCAACTGTATAAAGGCTCTATATTGGCATTGTTGGTTCTGTGATGAACCGTAAACACACAAAGAATATTTTTGTTTCACAAAAGGTTCTTTATTTACAGGAAAAAAAAATATGAATTATTAAAATGTTCAGGACTCACACTATGAAAAATGTATCCTTTGAAGAACCTTTTTTATTACTTCCCCAAAGAGTCCTTTAGTAAAAGGTTATTTAAAGAATCAATTTTCATAATGTGAGTCCTGAACATTTTAATAATTTCTTTGGCCTCTTTATTTTTAAAGTGTATTTAAGGTTTGGGTGATCAACTGTTGGGCTTTGATTCAGAATGAGTTGAACCAACATGATTCTTCGTTTTTTTGTGACAAATTAATTGTTTTATGTTCAATCCACTTAAATTTGTAAAAGCGATTACGTTAACTTTTGATGCTTGTTCAAATTACTTATTTAAAATGAGCCAAACAACACAATTATTAGGATATTATGCGACCACCTAATTGTTTTATGTTCAATCCACCTACATTTGTAAACATGATGAAGTTAACTTAATCGATTTGTGTTGGGACAACATGAAGGAATTGTGTGGAACCCAGGATTTTTACAGTGCACACACACACACACACACACACACACACACACACACACACACACACACACACACACACACACACACACACACACACACACACACACACACACACAAACACACCTCCCTCTCTCTATCTCAGTTTCAGTGACTGGTTTTAGTAGCGGCAGTTTCTGAGGACCCCTAAACCACTCTGGCGACTAACGGAGAAATGCGTCGTTTAAAATGGATTAATTCTTTACCGGGAACATCAGCAGTCCATCCGTGAGCCGTAAAGGCAGACAGAAGAGGAACCTGTGGCGTAAATCTAGTCAAACCGCAGCGTCTGCCTGTCTATCAGTGTGAAGTGTGTTTGTTGGGGTAAGAGAGACGTCGATTAGCTTTAGCACTGTTAGCTTCGCTGCTGCTTTGCTTCTCTGTCCCACAGCCGGGCTTTGTGAAAGTCACGCCGCATTCCCTGCCGCTCTGCTCTCACGCGCTGCCGAGGCTTCTGCGGCCCTCCGTACGCCTGCTGCTACCGCTGTGTGCTGCAGGTCATGAAAAGCTGCTTTTGTCCAAAACGGAAGGACGCAGTGCATTTTACAGTTAAGTCAATGTTTAGTTTAATGCTCTAGTCTATTTTTGCACAAATTTCAAGATGAAAACAAAAAAATAGGACGTCGGATTAGCTTGTTAGCTCGGTCAGGCTAAGTATTGAATATCAATGGAGTCTCCTAGCAACCTGCCGGCTAATGCTAATAGCTACAAATTGGGTTTCAGCCAAATAACAAAGCGCAATCTAAAGCAAATATGATTTATTAATGTTAGGCCTTTAAGATATTGTAAAAGCATCAACGAGTTGTGAATTGTTTAACACCGTACTTTAACGTTATGTCGTGTAGTTAATGTTATTATTAAGCACTGCTTTGTAAAATGCTGCTTCTTCTTTTAAACAAACGCAGGAATATAAATATTAGTATGGCCCAATAATTATTACGGAGAGCATTGCTTGTCTGCGCTGGACAATATCCAGTCTGCTTGGTAATCAAATTTATGACATTGTTTAGTATTAGATTTCAGATTTAGATGTGTGATATTTCTGTTATTCAATTCACAGAAAGCAAGAGACTGTGTAAACAGAGGTTATGTCAGGAAAGCAAGAGCTGTCTGTGTCTTATGATTTGGCTTTTGAAATGAGATTTTCAGACTAGATTGTAGCTAAGATGCCTAATGAATTTGATAAGCCAAGATAGGATACTGTGTCATTTTGTTATCAGATTTTGCAATTCGGGTTAAACAGAATAACCAGTTATTTCAGCCAGAGTCTCTACTCAATGCTGCTTTTGTTTGCCAGATTTATGAAGCCATGGGCCTGTTCATGTTAGCATGATAATGCAATATTGTGGTATAGATTCATTCCAATTTAATCATGCACCATATAGCTTTGGTGTATGTTTGATACATCAACATATTATTGTTTTTGTATATTATTCTTTGGACTGATAGCTGACTATATTGACTGAAGTGAGGGTAACTGGTAAAACCATTGCTCATAAATTGTATTCATTTCCCTAGACGGTGTTTTCTTCAACCATCTATGCAAACAAACATGTTTTCTTAGAGAGTTAGTGTAAGCTTGAACAAGTAATGAAACTAACACATGCAGGGCTCAACAAAAAGGATTTTTTTTTTTCATGCTGGCACAGTCGGATAGTAGATCAGATCTGCCCTGTAAATATTTTCACCAGCTCTGAAACAAGCGCCTCTGTCAACATATGTTTAACATTTACATTTATGCATTAGCAGATGCTTTCATCCGAAGTGACTTACAAAAGAGGCGCAAAACCAATTTGTCAAACAGCAAACGATGTTTGTAAGATGCAATTCCATGTTTAGTAGGCAATAAGACTGTTCCTTATTGAAAAAAAATGTAATACCATGTGATACTAAATATTGTGATGTATTCAATTCAATTCATCTTTATTTGTATAGCGCTTATACAATGTAGATTGTGTCAAAGCAGCTTCACATGTATGAGCAATTCCAGCATTATGGATGTGAGATTTGCAATAAAAACTGAGTGTCTATTTTAATATTATATAGAAACATTTGTTTATATTTTCCAAAACAACTCGCCACAAAGTTACGGCATCAGAACCATATCAAACTGTAAACTTTTTTTAATATTAAATAAGGAAATAAACATGCGTTATTGATGTGACCGGAAATGTCTGCGAGTTTACAGTATACAACATACTTTGTAGAAATTCTGTGAATTAAACTGCACACCCTAAAAGAAATAATACTAATCAAAAAGATAAGTCGCTCTCTATAAAACAAACATGATTGATTTTATTTTATTTGACATTATTGCATTCATAAGGAAAACGCTTGGTTATGGATGTCACACCTCTCCGTTATGGATGGGACAGATGTAAAATTGGCACTTGTGTGACTTTGGTAAATCAAATATAATCGTTTGAAAACATTGACAGAGACATTTTTCAGTGTTTTTACACTACTGTAAAATACAAGCCTACACAAACCTAGACAGATACCATTATTTTATGGCAGGGTTGACATTTGCATGGAATTGCTCATATGCAACATAATTTTGGGGGCATGATATTGGAAAAAGGTAATAAATTGCAATATATCACAGTATTATTGTATTATACAAAAATATTGTATTGTGGGAACTGGAAACCCCTCTGTATACACTCTGTATACTGTATGTATATTTAGGAATGGGTATCTTTAAGGTTTTAATAGTATTACTACTTTTATTGATACCACTTATCGCTTCGGTACTTTTACGGTTCTCTTATCGGTACTTTTTGTAGTGTTTTTTTTTTTTTTTATGAAAAAAAAACCCAAATTAATCAGACTTAACAACACTTTACTTTATTATTATGTTTTAATATAAACTAAAACTAAACCAATAATTGTAAAACTAATACATTTTGTAATAAATGTAATGTAAAATAAATGTAAAACTAAACTCTTATTTTTTCTCCTGTAAAAGAATGTACAGTGGTTTAAAGGAAAATGACTCAGTTTTTAACCATTCTTCTGGATAAAAATCAATATGTTTGACTTTTCTGGCAGAAGTCGAGACCTTTTTTGGTTTATTGTGCTCCCTGCAGCTGAAAATACCCTCTTTGAGTTGCAGAATGCAGATAAATGAGATATTGTTTAGAAATTTTCATTAACATTCGCATACATGAGTTAACAGTGTTTTGGGAGTTATTTAAAACTGTGTTTTGGAGCGTCTTAAAAATAAGCAGTTTTTTTATAGTTTCTTAATAAGCATAGTTTATTATTAGGCTATTCATATGCTATATTTGTAAATACAGCTGGTGTAAAAGCATTTTTAATGTTTAAAATTTATTTAGGCTACTGCAGAAAAAATACTGTTTTTCTTGTAACCGAATGTGTGTGTTTATTTAACTATTAATATTATTCTAAATTAGGTAATTGACTGCTGGCATAACAATGTGGATGATGTAGTATTAATGTTGGTAGCTAGGCAGTCAAAAACGTTTCTTTAGTTTTTTTGCAATTAATGTACTTTTGAAAGATACTTTCACTCATGCCGAGTTCGGACTGCATGATTTTAGCCCTGATTTTGACTCGCCGACAGGTTTTGAGAAATCGCAGACAAATGCCTGAAATCACAGGTAAATCGATGCTCATGCACGTGAGTGACAATCACACAGTATGAACTATCAAGGACGCGTTATAAGAGAATCGCAGATGAGTCGCCGATGCCCGTGAGATATTTGGCATGTTCAATTTCTGGAGCTGTCGGCGATGCAAATCATGCCGTGTGAATGTGTTCTGACTGAAAATAACATCCGTGATCACCTACAGCCAATGAGAGAGCAGCATTCACTAGCGTGGTTACCTGCAGGCCAACGGGAGGCCGGGGGAGAAGCTAAAAGCGCTCATTTTCAGTTGATTTGGACCCAAGAAATGGAGGAAAAACGAGTGTAAAATTGGCTCAAGCACTGTGTCTGTTTGACGTGTCATCTGATCAATATTACAATCAGGTTGAAAAGTAAAAAAGTTGAGTAGAGATTGTTAATTCTCTTCATAAGCCAGGTGAGCAACACAAGTTTCTAAAGCTAAAGCCTTCTGTTTACATTATGTAGTTAATAACGAAAGATATATTACGTAATATATATTATGTGACCTCACGTTGTTTCCATGTCACTTTTCGCGTTTGTTTGGCTGTGAGTAGTTTGGACAAAGTTGTCTGTGATTCTTTCTATTTTAAAGTCATGCAGTGTGAACTCTCCTGTCGTCGATCCATCCTACAGTGTAAACACAGCGCCAACAGAACACTAGCCCAAATAGTAATGCAGTGTGAAAACATCTGTGACACGACTACTTTGAAAATCATGCAGTCTGAACTCTGCATTAGCCAGATTACTTGTGTTTTTTGCAACAGCCACTGACGCTGTCCACTCGGGAAATACAACCAGTTTGGTTCACTCCGCAAGCTTACAAACTGTGTGTGCGCAAGTCTGTGTCATGAGCCTTGTGTGTGCGCTTAGCGCGTGCCTCTGCTGAGTGCGCGCACACAACCGAGAACTGTGAAGGCTTTTATACTTGATGCGCTCGACGGAAAACTCAATCATTTCTCATGTAAATCTGCCAACTGTGCAGATGAACATCAAATATCTTAATTTAGAAAAGTAGGTCAGTTAAATTATGCTAATGTAAGTAATGTTTATTCAACAATAATTCTTCAGTCCTGATAGCAGAACCGTTAACGTCAGAGCTTATCGATACTTCAGTCTTTTGTAATGTAGCACCGATACCGATAAAGTACAGAGTTTCGGTACCCATCGCACATTGCACATCGTATATTGCACATTGGCAATATTTTATTAGTATTGATATTGCACAGCTCCACTATGCAAAATTAGTAGTGATCCACTGATATGGAATATTTGACCGATAACACAAAACTCTTAAATTTGGAGACCGTTAGCTGATAAATATCAGTTTTTCTGCATGATTGGAAACACATACAGCAAACAATTCACTTTAAAATCTTAAATTCAGAAAAAGGATCTCTGAATAGCCAACGGTTTATTATATACATTACAAACATAAAGCAACCAAATCACAATAACCAAAATCAAAATACTAGTTAAAAAAAAATAAAAATACTTGACAGCAAGCAAATGAAGTTGCTCAACCAGTGGAAATAATAATTTATCGGCTGAAATATATCTGCCAAATTTTGTTATTGGGTCGATAACATTAACATAAAAAATAGCATTTATCGGTGGATATATCTATATGCTGCTTGATATCTGAAAAATCGTACATTGCAATAGTTTGTTATTCTGCGATTATATATTGCGATATGAATGCAAATTCTCCAGGTGACTTGAATATCTCTATTTGGAAAGAATTGATCATTTTCTTGGATTGATTGGGATGAATCTGTAGGGGAATGAATAATGCATAAAATATTATAAGCAAATTAATAAATACAATAAAGAAAAGTTGCAATTAAAATGAACAGCGTTTTATCATTTTCCAAGTCAAACAGTATTTAGGCAATTGAATGAGATAAAAATAATTTAATAAAATTAATCGTTATTAAAGTTACAATGTGATATGGCGAAATGCTTTTACAATCCTCATACAGTCACAGGCCTCAAAACACATGCAAATAATACATTTAAATACAGACTCAACATAGAAAATCCTGCAATGTGACTTGCGAATGATCACATTCCAAAATTGTGCAGCCCTAATGGCAACCTATGTATCGTGCATCCCTAAAAAATTAGGAATAATTAATATTCTGGAATAAATATTGCATTGACAGCACAAATTCAGCAGTACTCTCTGATTAGGCGAGCAAAGCTTTAGTCAACTGGCCAAAAGTTCTCTCTGGCTCCGGGCCATCTGTATTGTTGCGCCCTGAAATATCTTCCAGACTTCTCCGTTGGCAGAATGTTGACAGTGCCAGGGTCTGTGCCATCTGAGGCTGTTCTGTCCTTCTGGCAGATGAGTGATGTGAAAACAGATCTGGCCATAATCCGGTCCGAGGGGCATCTTAGAGCCTGTGCTCATGTTTCAGGAAGGATGCATCTGTTCTTTATGATAAATGCTTTAGTGTGTGTTAGTTTATGAAGATTCATCTTATTAGCTGGTTGGACGTAGTTAGAAAAAAAAATCTATTAAATTTTAATCTAATTTAAAATATAATCTAAAAATCAAATCTTTTTATGAAATAGGATGACGGAAGTAACCTAAATCTGTTATTTTGGTTTAAGCTTTTTAGTAGAAATAGGAAAACCTCCTGATATTTCATTTCTTAATAGAACTTTTAATAGATTGTTAGGCAACTTGCTAAAGTGTAGGGATGCAACGATTAAATTCAGAGGAATAATCGATGTTTCACGATTATCACCATTATTATGCATTCATTAATTTCAATACCCTACTAGACTGGTCATCAACTGGCGGCCTGCGGGCCAAATCCGGCCCGCTGAGTCGTTGAATGCGGCCCACGACTGGATTCCAAAATTGTGAGGATCAAAAATAAAATAGTGGTCCACACTATTAAAGCAACTAAAAATAACAACAACTGAGTCTCTTGTCAGAATAACCACCATTTATGACTATAAGGCTACACTTTGAAATGAGGACAGACTCGGACAGACCATGCCTCGTTAAGCATTTATTGTTTCAAACAGGTTTTAGCGTAAGTGAAGACCGGGTGGGCTGTAGGCGGAGTGCGCGTGACGTGTGTGTGATGAAGAGCAAGGAGGGATGAGGTGGAGAGAGGTGCGCGACGTATTTGAGGAGCAGGAGGGAGACGAGCGATTTCCGGGAGATTATCATCCATTTGCGGGCATCCGGGAGTATCTATGCATTTGCGGGAGACTCACAGAACTTCCGGGAGGTTTGGATGTCTGCCTCAGGACTAAAAAAAAGAGGAAAAACAATCTGGCACAATTTAAAATAGGCTGGTAAATAAATACCCTGGTACCAGAACAAAACACGTCACATCATGTTCGCACATCAAATGAAACATTAAGTGGACTTGAATTTAAATCACAATGCTGAAACGGGCTCCTCACAGTGCTTAATCAATAGCTAAAGTTACATTTCTCCTTGTTGACTTAGCCTAATTGAGTTGAGGCAAAATATCTATCACTCCTAGTGGTTGACTGTGGTATAGGTGATGGGAGCCTGAATCAAATGCCTTTAGTTTTGTAATGAAATTAAAAAAAGTATAAACATTAAACATAATGTTAAGCCAAAATGAGATTTCTATTTGATTTTCTTCTTGGCGGTCCGGCCCCCAAGTAGACTGTCTGGTAAAACTCTGGCCCTCTGACAAATGTAGTTGATGACCCCTGCCCTACTAGTTTAGAAAAATCACATGAAAACACCTTATATTTTAAAGTGTTATTTATAGTCCATTTTTCTTTTCTAAACGTTTTTGACTTTTACGTAATATAAAACTTGTAAGTAATAATTTTGCACTGAAAATAAATGACACAACAATTAATAAATAAATAAAAATAAGAATAAATAAAAAGATAGTATTTGTCTAATGTAAATCTAAGCTACATCTTAGCTACTTATTTCTCTTTTAAAGAGAACAAATGCTGCTGAAGTTGTCTGAAAGGCACTTTTAATCATTACAAAATTGTTAGGTATTTTCATTTGTATTTGGACGTAGAAATGTGTATATTCCATACAAAGTACAGTATGAGGCTGATTGGTCAGTTCTTGTCATGTAACTCGCGGTGCGCGTCACTCCCAATAAGCTACGCCTCTAATGTAAATTATGAACTTGCGTGCACAAAAGACACAAAATATGAAGGGCTCTTAGTTAATAGCCTCTGCCATAGTTAATCCAGTGTGTGTGGGTATTCGCCTCGGTGTACAAGCTCGGAACTATAAACAAGCAGACAGTTTGCATAAGTTCAATTGCAGCAGTTTTGTTCCATGCTGTAACGCAGTGTTGAGATGCCTTTACGATTAATTAACTGTGACTTATTAAATTGCGGTTAATAGTGAAATTCGTTAATCGTTGCATCCCTATTTTTAAGTTGACTTAACTTAAATCAAGTACTTGCTTTAAAAGTTGAGTCAACTTAAAAAATGCTGTGCAGCAAGTTACAAATTTAAGTAGAGCCAACTTTTTTTATAGTGTATATATTTTACAGTATAGCCAACTGTCCATTCTCAGAGTACTGTTCATGTGTATTCTAACCATTCTAACCAATTGAAATGCGCTTTAGGTATGTTTACATGCACTAACATGTTTCAGTTCTGATTCATCCTGTCTGATTTTGTTTCTAAATGTTATTTTTAAATAAATCCTAATTGCTTCCGTCCATTTTACATGGTTAATTACATATGTATTGCATTGATAGCAAATAAAACGTACATAGTGTAAGTTTAATTCTTGTTTTATCTTTTTGATTGTAATGGAATAATATGCACCTTTTCTAAAGCTGCTTTGAAACAATAATTATGTGAAAAGCACTATGCAAATACACATGAATCGAATGCATAGATGGAAAGAAAGAAACATAATATATATTCTGGGTGTGTTTGCATGATTGGCCTTTCAGTCCAAAGCCTTAAACTAGTTATAAAGGTATTATTTTTGTGCATGTAAATACATAGCTTTTTTACATTTGCATGACTGGTGGTTTGAAGTGTGTGCATGAGGGCTTTTTAGTCTGATTGGGTTACCAATCCATATAAACAGTTGGGGTTTGGTCAGCCGAGTTGGTCAACCAATGGCCAACCACACAATGTTGGTCAACCTAGTTAGTAATTTGTTATAGTGCTTAACCTGTGCTAATAAACCCAGTATGCTCTTTCTGATGATTGTTCTGGAGGTTTGTGCTAGTTTGAAGGCCTGATGTAAACAGCTCGGCATCCAATACACTTTACCGCTGACCAGCAATGCTGTATATAAATCATATGATTTATAAAGAGAGGTCCCATATATCAGAATACCTATAATGAATGAATAGCTCAGTAATGATAAGTGGATGTTGGGAGCGTTCCACCATTTACCTTTGCCCTTGGCCAAGTTTTGTACACCTCTTTCAGATCCGGAACCCTTTTACTGTAGATGAATTTAAGATTGAAATGGCTGAAGAGCATGCTCACTGATTTATTTCAGCTGAATTTAAGGAATATCACGGGTTATTGAAATTTATTGCAAATATTTTTTTTTGTTTTTGTAGAATAATTTGAAGATGCAGTCTAATTATTATTTGAATTGTGAGTTCTGTAGTTTTATAAATTATATATTGCAATTTCTGTATTGTTATTGTTTTAAAAACTAAACGTGAGGATATTGGACCTACTACTTGAATATGCTTACTCTCATGGATATGAATTATAGAAGACATTGAATGTGAATAAATGCTTGACAAGATTGACAAGATTTAAAAAGAGCTGTATATACTGATAACAAACATCCAGGCACCATCCATGCCACTAAAAGTCACATGAAGGCTGCATTTACACTAGTTTGTTTTTGTTTTAAAACCGCATTTTAGAGTGAAAATGCTCCTCGTCCAGACTGGCATTTTTACTGAGTTTTAGAAAAACAATCTCAGTCCACTAGGGTTGTCAAAAGTATCGAGTTCGGTACCAATTAATTAATTAATTAATTAATTAAAAATGTCCATCAACAGACTGCTCGTATGTCAGCTCAAAGACAAACCAGCTGATCGAAACAACTTTAAAATGCTCTTTTAAAATGCGATGTTCTTGTTTCTGTGTTAGCACATGGTGAACTGTGATGAACTGATGACATTCACGGCAATTCACATTCATTTGAGTTAAGCACATGATCACAATGGCCAATCAGTGGTGTTTAAGGGCTTACTCACACTATGCTATCCAAACCGTGCCCAAGCCCCTTTCCCGGATCGTGGTCCCGGATCCCAGAAGTGTGAGTGCTATGAATCGGGCTCAGGCACAGTTCACTTGGGCGGCCCTGGCCCGGTTGGAAGAGGTGGGCCTGAGCGTGGTTCACTTGGGCTCAGGCGCGGTACGCTTACAGTGTGAGTTCAAGCATGCCTAAGCACGAAACTGAAAGTGAGACATAACCTTTAAGGGACTGTTTGATATGGATTAATTAATCATTCGTACTGTTCAATGAATGCAAACTGACGTAGATTATTAAAGACGCAAATCCCTCACTGCACGTCAGCTGTGCCTTCAGCAAACCTCCTAATTCCTGCAGCACGAGGACTTTTATGATTGTTTATGAGCGTCAAAAGTGGCTGATCTGTTCTGTGAAATATTTGATATGCAGTGTGTCACTGCATATCAAACGACTTAAACGATATAACTAAAGAAATCTCCACTGTGCTGAGCGAGAGCGCTTACTGAGCAGCGCGTCATCGATTACGTAAGGGCGCCCAGGCCCAAATGTAATGTGAGTGCGGGCCATCGGGGGAGACGGGAGGGGTGACAAGCGTGCTTTGGCCCAGTTCAAGGCAACTGTATATAATGTGAGTACGGCCTAAGACGTGCTCAAATGTTAGCGGGAAATGGGCGTTTTTAAAATTTCTTTACTGAACTCGATACTTTTGACAAAACCTACAGTTTTGACAACCATACACACTATGAAGTCTAAAACGCATGATATGTGACCATTTCTGCATGTGTATTTTTTGCTGGGATCCATGTTTGCAATGTACTGGTTGTGTAATGTCATGTGAGAGGGGCTTAATGAATCAGGGAACAATATACAATTGTCTAGAAGACTAGTCAGAGGGTGGTTGTGGAAAGATATGCCTTTATAAACTACAATAGGGGCTTCGGCATATTCAAAATGCTTTGATTTCATGGGTTGAAGATGCCGGAGTCGTTTGGACTTAAGGGGCCTGTATTGTGAAGCCAGATTAGCTGACTAGCCAGTTAAGTTTGAATTATTTTTAGGTACTATGAAGGTAGCTCAGCTCAGGTGCTCCATAATACCATGGCAACAAAGAGTGATGAAGTCAAGCTGCCTTCATGTTACTTAAATCCCAAGATTGATGCAAACTAAACTGAAACTAGCCAGCTAATCCAGCATCATTGAAAAGGTCAGGTAGGCATGCAACATTTATAGTCTGAGGAATAATCACGATATATAATGGTTGTAGGATTATAGTCTAAGGAATAATCCCTCCAATATGTGAATGGCCCTTAGTTAATGGCCTCAACCATAATCCAGTATGCGTGCATATTAGCCTCTGTGTACAAGCTCAGACTTTAAACTAGCGCACCATTGGCATCACTTTGTTTAGCTGCGGCAGTTTTGTTCCTGGTTTGTGTTGAGAAACCTTTACGATAAATTAACCATGATGAATTAAAGCACGATTAATAGTGAAATTGGTTAATTGTTGCGTCCCTAGGTTCAAGCATAACCATAAAAAACATTGACCTTATTCTTTACGTACGAGCAGGCGCAGACATTAGAATCTTTTTGGCTTGAGACTTCTGGTCTCATTTACTTCCATTGATTTGTAGATGTTAAAAGCAGCTTGTTATGCTGTTTCATGTTGCAAACTGACATTTTTCATTATGTATTATTCTACTTTTTATGTATAGTCATGAACACAGTTGCTTGTAGATTTATTATTCCTAGTAATTTCTTTCATAGGCAACTGAATTGGAAGTTCGAAAACAATTGTAAAGGTGAGCGCACTGTCTTATTGTAGAATAAGGTCAATATGTTCAAAATGAAAACACACTAGTGTAAATGACATCTTATATTTCCTGCCCTCTTTCCTCTAAGTTATTCTTGTGCCAACAAAACAGCTGTTTATCTTCCAAGCTGTTCACACATTTGCAATAAAAATGCAGTTTATACATAACTCTTGAATTAAACATTTAATATTTCATTCATCTCACAAATTAGCATACTCTTTATTTTTCTGTAAGAACTACATTCCTTCTCTGCTAACGAATGCAGTCTATTCCTGTTCCTGTTTCTCACTGTTGGCTTCAGAGATGGTCGTGTCACACCTCTATTTAACACTCTCTCCGAGCTCTGGCAGAGTTCTCGCATGCTCTCAGTTTGATCCAGCTCTCATTCCTCGCTGCTGTCTGCTGTTTGTCTTGCTTCAAGCTGCTTCCAAGCGCACCAGTGATCTGACACAGCTTCTTTGTGGCTTGTTTGGAAGAGCGCAGAGGGCAGGCCTGGTTGCCAAGGTTGCCTCCAAAAAGCCTTGCTCAGTCCAAAGACTGCATTTAATTTGTATTCAGCTACATAACTATTTGGATGCTCAAAAAGAACAAACCCTGACTTAAATTCAGAACTCCAGTTTTGAAGTGTCCCCTGATTAAGACAAACACAGCATGATGGACACTGTATTGATATGCCTCCATAATGTGATTTGCGATTTTCAGTTTGTTTTTTTTTTTTTTTTAAGTGTTCAAGACTCTTTTTTTTTTTATGCAGGGATTTTCCTGCATAGGGTATTACGAGGTGGTCACCTCCGGCAAATTTTGTACCACCTCCACCTTTTAACACACAAAAAAAAGGCAGGCCGTCATGGCTGTTGAAAGACCCCAAATGATGCTCAAGCACTGCTCTTGTATTTAATTACATTTAATAGGGCTGGACGATATGGCAAAAATGTATATCACGATATATTTCTTAATTTCGGTTGATATAATTCCGATATCAATATGGACAATATTTAAAAGACAGGAAAAAACTGCTAAGAACACACACAATGGATGTCTGTACCTACAAATGTTTGCAAACTGAATTTGCCAAGTCTATAATACCTCCAGGCTCTTGCAAATACAATCAGTACAAAAAATTAATGTTCACTTTTTATTTGTATTTAGCCTTTACAAACAAATTTTGCAATGAAATTTGCAATAGAAAAAGAGTTGTTTGAGTACATTCATAGTTCTGGTTGCTTTTCATCTTGAACGTGCTTTAAGGGTTCTCTGTCTATTTATATTTGTGTATAATTACCTAAATAAATAAAAGGCTTAACATCAAACTATTTGTAAAATATTTTATGTAGTCTATACTATATACTAAACTATATACTAATATTTTATCGAGTATATGCAAGGATCAGGTTTATATGTATGTGCGTGTGTTAATGCGGGAGTATATGCAAGGATCCAGCATGCATCAAGTTTATATGTAGGCTATATGCGCAAGTTTCATACCTTTTTTAACATTCAATAGTATAGGTGTATATGCGAGTAATACATGAGCGTATATGCACGTGTTGATAAGCGAAGTTTGATTTAAATCCTACACGGCGGAGGTGGATGTTGGTGATTGTGAGGCGACAGGTTGGCTTAAACTTTTATGATGCCTCATCTTCTGACTCTCAATTTGTTTTATTAGGAATAACTGCTTCAAAAGGTGAAACAGATCTGATGCGTCCCCGCTGCTAGTCAGCAACACTCTCCGGCATATTTTGCAGGGCACCGAAACTATAAGTTTATCTAAACTTAAAAAGCCGAACCACTTTCACACCACTGCATTAGTCTTTCCTCTTTTATCAACGATTTCGTCTGCATTCTTACTTGTGGAAGCTTGTTCATTCACATCTGTATTCATGGCAGGGCCGGCACATCCATAGAGGCGACCTAGTCGGCCGCCTAGGGTGGCAGAATATAGAGGGCGGCGTCCGCGAACCCTCTGGGTCCTCAGTTTCATCCGCGCAAATGTATGCAAAATATGCAAATTTATATAGAAATACCGGAAATGGGTTTAAAAATCATATCACCGTTATTGAAAAAAAAATCTATTGCGATATATATTGATATTGAATTATTGTCCAGCCCTAATTTAATGTTAGCCTTTTTAAATAATATCATGATTTACTTGATAAGATTACAAGAAAAATGCGTGTGTGTTTGTTTCACGTAGCAAAAATTTCATGATCAGCATAATTTTGAGCCTAGAAAATCCCAATGTAACGCTTTTGACAATGCAGATAGTCTCAAAGCAGATTTAGTGTCTTATTTAAGTCAATTACATCTTCACAAACACAAGTTCAATCACAACATTGTCAAATTAAACCTTTTATTTTATTTTAACTTCAAAATAAAGTATTAGGGATAAGTGGAGAAGGGAACTCTTTGGAATGTAATATAAATGCGCCAGTTGTTACCTTGGTACCGAAAGTATAATGTAAACCGTTTTGGGACTCTCTTTATTTTCCTGATATTTACGTAGTATAAAATTACAAAAAATAAATAAGTTGCTTCCGCCTAGCCAAGCAGTTCAGTGTTTATTCAGTTCTGTTCAATCTTATTTTTTGTTTGACTTGGTATTAACGTGTTTGGTTTGTCCTCATGCAGTCCTGGTTTTGAAGTTTAAATGCATTTCTGTCTTGTCTTACACTTATTTTCAGATTTTGTCCAGACCTTTCTGTTTTCTTTTGAATTAATAAATCCTGTGAGAACCTGTGAAGCAATTGAACAAAAAAGATGCAGATTGTAATCTAGACCTGTGGCACAAAATTTAATTCTAAAATGATCTTGCATCGATTCAGAGTTTTTCCAAAAGCATTACTATCCTTTGGAATCGTTTTTTTTACTGTACACCCAAATGCTCACAATAAAGAGGACTTGTGCATTTGTCATGTAAAGACATTGATGAAGTCACCACTGGCTTGCTTGCTTTAGGACATTTGGAGTATGACAACTTTTTTTTTTTGTTAGTTTTTTTGTGTTGTCACACAATGTGTCCCATAACAATCACATGATCATTTAGTAGAAAGAGAGTAGCTGGTCTTTTGTGGCTGTTTTTAACTCATTCAACCACATGAGTGTTTACATTTTGAAAGCAGTTTGGTCAAATGCCTTTTACAGCTACTGGAAGTAGTCAAAAGTGGACAACCTCACAACATTTTAGACAGTATTTCAAGCACTTATTATGAAATTGATAGCAGCATGTTTTAAATGCAGTTGTAAAAGTGTCAATGGTACTAAATTAGTCTATTATGATATTGATTCGATTTATTGAGGCTATAAAGAAACTTTACAAATGACATTAATTCATTCATTTATTTTCCTTCAGCTTAGTCCCTTATTTACGCAACGGATGCACTACTGGGAAACACCCATACACTCACGTTCACATACACACTCTTACACTACGGTCAATTCAGATATAGTGCATGTCTGTGGACTTGTGGGGGAAACCAGAGAACCCATTGGAAACCCACGCCAACACAGGAGTACATGCAAACTCCACACAGAAATGCCAACTGGCTCAGACGTGACTCGAACCAGCGACCGTCTTGCTGTGAGGTGAAAGTGCTAACCACTGAGCCACCGTGCTGCCCATAAACTACAACAATTTAATCCATTTTATTTTTGTTCTCTTACACTTGACACACTCATGCTAAGCAGTTTTTTTTAACTCTGTTTAATCAGTCGATCTGCAGTAACCGTGCATGTTTTCTGCTTTTTCATGCAAGACTGTTTACATTTTGGAGAAGCATGCAAGTTCTTGTTTATTATGAGCTGAGCTCTCAGACAGTCTGGAAGTATGCTTACTCAGAAGTAAACAAACTGACTTCAGTATCAGAACCCTGCTAATTGTAACGACTTTGTAAGTAAAATGTTCTCCCTTTGAAGTAGTAAGCATCTAAAATTAGAGGAAGAGTTAATAAAGAAAAACTGTAAGAGGATATGTTGCTGGTCTGGCTCAGGGCTTCATCCCCACCCTTCACTTTCCCACTGGACTTTTATTCTTTTCTCCACATTATTGTTCTCTGTTCAAATACGCCTTTTACACAGTGACTTGGTTTCATTTGTCAGCTTGTCGTTATGTTTCTGTAGTACCGTCTTGTTTTATTCTGCTCTGTGTTTTGTCAGGGAGATATGTTTGAACATTGCCTTGTGTAAATGTAACTATTATAGTGAGTGTTTTGACAGACGATGAACCATGAAGGCCATAAAGGCATAATTTTAAGGTATCTTTTCAAGATTTCATCAGTGCTGTGAAGCCTTATTGGAAATTAATAGGGTATATGCTGAATTTGTGTTTCTTCCTATACTGATAAACTTCCGGCGACCGGTTATTGTGACTTTTTTTCCATTCTATATGGTTTTTTTTTCACATCGTCGATGTTGTAATGTAATTAAAATACAATCAGTTAAATAGACTTTGGCATTCATTTAGTTGCTCAAGCGTAAAACGTGCTGGCTGGCGCAGAAGCTCCATTAAATATAATGGGGTAAAATAAATGTTCATATTTTAAAGACATGGTGGGGAAAAATGTAATTTAATGCAGTGCTTCTTGTACAATCTGAGACCCACTTTATATATTGGCAAATTAAAAGTCCTTTAGCACACTTCAGCATATACCCTATTAAATTCTGAATATTAGGCGTCATGTGGGCTTTTGCACTTTTTAAAATACAAGTCTATAGATAGTCGAGATTATTGTAAACAGTTTTAAACAATAAGTTTACATATCATCAATGGATGTTGTAATGTTGGTGCTCTGTCACTTAGTAGTGGTTCAGGGAACTAGGGCTGCACAATATTATTCAAAACTGACATAGTAGTTTTTCTGCGTTACATTTCGCAATATGAATTTAACAAGATGAGTTTATTTGGAAACAATTCATAGTTTTACATAGCTTTTTTAGTAAAGTGCACCTGCGTAAAATATACAAAGTTAAATAAATTAAAGCACAGATGAAAACTATCAAATAAACAGCACTTTATAGTTTTCGTCAAGTCTATCAGTATTGAGGTACAGATATTCCATCAAATATAAAATAACACTGTATAGTCTTCATTATATAAATAAATAAACCCAATTAATCTTTGTTAATGTGGCAAACTTTATATATATTTTTTAGGGCTCCACGATACTGGAAAAATCTAACATTACGATTTAATTCTGTGATATACAGTTAAAGTCAGAATTATTAGCCCCCGTTTATTTTTTCCCCTAATTTCTGTTTAACGGAGAGAAGATTTTTTTCAACACATTTCTAAACATAATAGTTTTAATAACTCATCTCTAATAACTGATGACAGTAAATAATATTTGACTAGATATTTTTCAAGACACTTTTATGCAGCTTAAAGTGACATTTAAAGTCTTAACTAGGTTAATTAGGTTAACTAGGCAGGATACGGTAATTAGGCAAGTCATTGTATAACGATGATTTGTTCTGTAGACTATCAATAAAAATATAGCTTAAAGGGGCTAATAATTTTGACCTTAAAATGGTTCTTGAAAAATTAAAAACTATTTTAATTAAAAACTATTTCTCGCCAAAATAAAACAAATAAGACTTTCTCTACAAGAAAAAATATTATCAGACATACTGAGAAAATTTCCTTGCTCTGTTAAACATCATTTAGGAAATATTTTAAAAAGAAAAAAAAAAGATTTAAAGGGAGGTGGGGTAATAATTCTGACTTCAACTGTATATTGCGATTATAACAGGCCTCATAACACACTTGCGAAATGATGCATCATAATACATATTCAACATTGTGTATACTCGCGATGTGACTGTTGTGAATGATAACATTGCAATATCGATGCTGAAACAATATTTTGTGCAACCCTAATTTCTTGTGCCAAATGATTTAATTTAGCTTGAAATCTTAGTCACCGACCTTAACTACATCCAAATAAAAATCGTTCACACTATTAGATTAGAGTTAAAGTTTGCAGTGACCCAACAAATCACATGTTCCTGGTCAACTATAGTCCCAACTTGACAGATCCTGCGATGTGACTTACTGATTTGCGCATTGCAGTATTGATGCTGGAACTATGTATTGTGAAGCCCTACAAGAAACCAAGAGTAGATAATGCAGGGTGTCCGCGGGGTCTTAAAAAGTATTAAAAGTTGATAAATAAATTATGAGAAAATTAAGGCCCTTAAAAGGTATTACAGTCTTAATCCCGTTTTTACGAGGTCTTAAATTTTGTTCAAGCATTGTCCAAAGTATTTAACTCCAAAATAAGCAAAAATGTATTTATTTTTCTTCTAATATTAAAGGTGCAGTATGTAAGTTTGACACCCAGTGGTTGAACTATCTATTGCATTCCTTGATCAAAATAAACGCATTAATTACAGGAGCGAGTGATTTCAACTGTGTTCTAAATAAAAGCAACGACACGCGATAAAGGGGAATATTTTCCATATTAAAAGGAGTTTTGGTTCTAACCAACACCTCGAATTGATATATTAGAAACGGCTTCTGTTTCTCACAGCTAAACATGTGAAACCTATGACAGTGATCACGTCAGGTAAACTTTGTGTGCTTTATTTAGTGCTAAATGCTAACAATGTGAGTTTGAATAGATTCTAAACCTTACCGTTCTGTGCTTCTGTATGGCTGTATTTAAATTTCTGTCAAGTTTCGTCTGGTGCAAACAACCAAACTGCTCATCACTGCGTATCTCATCACAAAGCGTGTTGTTAGGACACGCGGTTACAATATAACCTGCTCAGCTAATGTTTACGCTCGTAATATTTATATAATTTGCTAAATATTAACCTCATGTAAAACTGAATCTGTCTCATTTCGACGTCTGATACTGTTCATTTCGGTCACGGACGCATGCTTTCAGAGCCTTTCTAAATGAATGAATGAATGAATGAATGAATGAATGAATGAATGAATTAATTAATTAATTAAATCCGCTGTTTTCCAATGAAATGTAATTAGCTAAACTGGCATTGTACAGGGTAACTTTATCTAAATAAAGACAGCGTTCCGGCACAGAAAAAACATTTTCAAAGCAGAAAATCTGACTTCAGCATTGCTTTTCAGTTAAACTTTTCAGTATGTTCACTTGGGATGTTTCTTAAATGTCTGCACACATATGGTATTTTTATGCTTTAGAAGAGTCAAAACGTACATACAGCTCCTTTAACAGCGGCGTGCTCTATCCACGTGTTTGGTTCGGGCCAGGGTGCATCAGACCATACATCCGGGTGACGTCACATAGTTTGCGACAAACGCGGGAAGGTGATTTGACGCTCTCCACATGTAGCAGGAAATAGGAATATTTAAGTTTTCGTACTCCTGGTTGGAGAAAGACTAGTTTAAACAGTGGCTGAAGCCTGTTGTCGAAAACAACCACCTAATTTATTCTTTTAAGCTTTGTTTTTTCCAAGCTTATTCAATTCAATTCATCTTTATTTGTATAGCGCTTATACACTGTAGATTGTGTCAAAGCAGCTTTACATGGAAATTTATAGTGAATTGAAACAGTGTCAGTTCAGTTTTCAGTGTTTAAGTTCAGTTCAGTTTAGCTCAGTTCAGTGTGGTTTAATAATCACTACTGAGAGTCCAAACACTGAGGAGCAATTCCATCGATGCGCAGCTCTACAGATCCCGAACCATGCAAGCCAGTGGCGACAGCGGCGAGGAAAAAACTTCACTAATTGGCGAAAGTGAAGAATTTAAAAAACCTCGAGAGAAACCAGGCTCAGTTGGGCACGACCATTTCTCCTATGGCCAAACGTCTTGTGCAGAGCTGCAGTCTAGGCGCAGTAGCTGGACCTCAGCGAAGACACGTCTGTCCTTGGAGCATCACAGGAATAAGTCTCATGCTCTCCATCATGCTCTCCACAGCAGCAGCTCAGGATACGGCCTGGTCTGGAAACCTTGGGATCGTCTCGTCGCTTATCTGAGTTCTGTTGCATGGTCGTGCTCCATAGATTTATTTAACTACAACTGAAGAGTTCAGATGCAAAAACCTCTAAATGCCATCAGAAATTTTTTCCTAAAGTGAGCATTTTTCTTAGCCTCTTATGTTTGTTCAAGTATTTCACTTTAAAGGCAATGAAAAGAACTTCTTCATCACTTTAAAAGTAAAATTTCTAAGCCTGCACACAAGAGTCAGAGAAAAAAGCTAATTTTAGAAGAAAATATCAAATGCCATTTAGAGGTTTTTGCATCTTAACTCTTTAACTGTTTATTAACAACTGTTTATTAAGTTAAAGGTTTTATACTGACTAGAACTTGAAGTGGCGACGAGGTCTTAAAATATAAGGTCTTTAAAAAGTCTTAAAAATTTATTGAAATTATCTTTAGGGTTCCTGCATATACCCTGTGATGTTTTTCCCAAATCCTTAATAAAATCGTGCATTGTTCCAAGGTGAATTAATGCTACCAGTTTGAGGTCATTATTACTTTTATGTGATCATTTTAGTCACAATATCAATATTATCAATTCAAGACTTTACATTAGGTCAATGGGTTGTACACTAGCAATGTTTGTGTACACTTACACATTTTTTTCCATTTTAGAGTTTTAAAAGTTTTCAAAAGTGACATTTTCACTTTTTTTTGTATAGCATGACAAGCATTTGCCTTAATTATTGTTCATAATCATGTATTTGCAATTCTTCAGATACAAATGCCACCTTTTTAACCCATCCTACTAAAAATCATACTCTTCATGGAAATCCCCACTTCATTCCTATGGGATGTTGAGGGTTGGCAACCGTAACCAAGGAGGGCGTGGTCTAACACAGGATAAATTCATTGGCTTGTAGACATAACAAACACTGTTTAGACAAATCCAGCATGTTCTGTCTAGTGATTTGTTGTTTAAAGTGCAAATATTTTAACAACATTCTCATCTCCTCAGAATTCCTCCATGATGCCTGAGGTACGGGACCTTTCAGATGCCCTACCAGAGATGCCCATGGACCCCATCACTGGCGTAGGGGTTGTGGCTTCAAGAAACAGAGCTCCCACCGGCTATGATGTGGTAAGTGACCTATAAGATACAGTCATACAGATACTTCTGCCTAAAGAAGTAAAACTCTTCGTTCCTTCAAAGCATTTGTCAAGATATGACATCTGTTAGGAAGCTCTTCTGGTTCCTTTGGGGTTTGGGTTAGTACCTAGTATGCTGTTTCTACATGAGACACTGATATACTGTACAGCTATTTTTTGAAAACTTGGCTGATTCAGAAAGAGCACACTGTATTTTATTGTGTAGTACTTTTATTCAAATCAAATCACTTTTATTGTCACGTCATCAGCAGCACGTGTGCTATGATGAGTGAAAAGCTTAGGTGCTGGCTCCAGATAGTGCAAATACAACGACAGTGCAAAATACAACAACATACTCCTCTGCTCCTCCC
>CAIGQZ010000427.1:36592686-36638901 GCA_903798205.1 Danio tinwini
CCCCCCCCCCCCCCCCCCCCCCCCCCCCCCCCCCCCCCCCCCCCCCAAAAAAAAAAGACAATGTGAAATTGCCAGTGTTGACAGCGATACGTACGATGAATAGGTGTACACATAGTTGTAGGCAGTATGGTTTTTAAGTATGGTTTTTTAAGTGCAGTGCATGCTACATCTTGATGGTGTGCAGTAAGGGGGTATGGAAAAGTTTGTGCGGGGTGTGTTAAGTGTTCATTAGTCTGAGGGAAGAAACTTTTCTGCAGTCGGCTGGTGCGTGACCGAATGCTGCGGAACCGTCTGCCTGAGGGTAGCAGAGAGAAAATTCTATGGCTTGGGTGGCTGGAGTCGCTAATGATTCTCTTGGCTTTCCTCGTGCACCTCCTGGTATAGATGTCCTGGAGGGAGGGAAGCTCACCTTCTACTACGCGTCCAGCAGTTCGCACAATCCTAAGCAGACCTTTGCGATTGCTGCTGGTGCTGTTTCCGTACCAGGTGGTAATGCAACCAGTCAGGATGCTCTCCACAGTGCAGGTGTAGAACAAGTGGAGGAAGTGGGGGCTCATTCCAAATCTCCTGAGACGCCTGAGGAAGAAGAGGCGTTGTTGTGCTTTCCTCAGCACTGCGTCTGCATTCATTGCTACTACGCAACTGTCAAAAAAATATTTTTTGTGTTGCATTAAATCATGCATTATGAATGTAATCTAGATCTGCTACAGTAGTCGTCTTGGTGCATTTAGCCTATAGTTTGATACCTATTTAATAGATGGGAGGTGTTGGATTTTTGGATGTAGCCATATAGTGAACTACCCACCATTGTTTGCAAAATTCCTTTTGATTTCTGAAAACTCAATTTTCCCTTTGCGATTTTTCGCATTATCTTACAATTTGTTGCTTAATAGTTTATTTTTAATTAGCAATACTTTTATTTTGCAAGTATATATGGCCCTAGACTGACTCCACACACTTCGCAAATTTAATTTAGAAAACAAACTTCCGAGGAGGCGACGCAGTGGGTAGCACGTTCGCCTCACAGCAAGAAGGTCGCTGGTTCGAGCCTCGGCTGGGTCAGTTGGCATTTCTGTGGGGATGTGCATGTTCTCCCCGTATTCGCATGGGTTTCCTCCGGGTGCTCCGGTTTCCCCCACAGTCCAAAGACATGTGGTACAGGTGAATTGGATATGCTAAAATTGACCGTAGTGTCAAGTATGTGTGTGTGTGTGTGTGTGTGTGTGTGTGTGTGTGTGTGTGTGTGTGAATGAGTGTGGATGTTTGGTTGGAGGGCATCTGCTGCGTAAAAAAACATCTGCTGTATAAGTTGGCGGTTCATTCCACTGTGGCAACCCCAGATTAATAAAGGGACTAAAGTTGGCGGTTCATTCCGCTGTGGCGACCCCAGATTAATAAAGGGACTAAAGTTGGCGGTTCATTCCACTGTGGCGACCCCAGATTAATAAAGGCAATAAGCCGAAAAAGAAATAGAACGAATGAACTCCTGAGGGCACTTTGGGAAACAGGGGAACAGTGTGCTTTATAACGTCATTCAAGACACCATTTTAATCATAGTTTATTGTGCTTCTTCATGTGTTTATTGGATGGGCGATTTGGCCTAAAATCAAAATCTCAATTAAATTAATATTTTAACTCTATTACGATTAATGAACGATTTTTTTTCCCCCTCATAGTTCACTGACAAGTTTTGTGCAGTAAATATGCTCACATATTACAAGGGAGAGATTTCTGAATGAAGGGTGCATTACTTGATTTTAAAATAATTGAAGGAAACATGCACTACAATTTGTAGTATTTATGATTATGTATGGAACATAACAAACATTTATTATAAAAAAGTGAAAATAAATAACTTTTCCCTTTTGGAAACAAAATGTATTATTTTCAATGTTTTTCATATTAAAAGTAGAAAATAAGCAGCATCTTTTCCAAATAAAATAACTTGCATATCCTGTAAATAATATATTTAACAGTGTATTTCTTGCCTCTTCTGTAAACAAATATTTTAATGTAAATAATAATTTTATTGTAATGGAAAATATGCTGTCTCAAGGCATCTCTGGTGCAGCTTCCAATCATCGTCAATGTATTGCAAAGTAAGGTTCAAGAATGGGTCCATCGTCCTACCTGACCAGAGATCAGATGTGGCTGCAAAGCCTTTAAGGGTGTACTCGCACTATGTACAGTTGCCTTGAACTGGGCTGAAGCACGCTTGTCCCCCCTCCTGTCTCCCCTGACGGCCCGCACTCACATTACATTTGGGCCTGGGCACGCTTACGACATCAATGATGTGCTGTTCAGTAAGCCCTCTCGCTCAGCACAGTGAAGATTTCTTTAATTATATCGTTCAAGTCGTTTGGGATGCAGTGACACGCAGTCAAATATTTTGCAGAACAGATCAGCCACTTTTGACGCTCATAAACAATCAGAAAATCCTCGTGCTGCAGGAATTAGGAGGTTTGCTGAAGGTGCAGCTGTCGTGCAGTGAGGGGTTTGCGTCTTTAATAATCTACGACAGTTTGCATTCATTGAACCGTAAGAATCATTATTAAATCCATATGAAACAGTCCCGTAAAAGTCATGTCTCGTCTTCAGTTTCGGGCTTAGGCGCGCTGAGCCCAAGTGAACCGCGCTCTGGCACACCTCTTCCAACCGGGCCAGGGCCGGCCAACTGAACCGTGTCTGAGCCCGATTCAGAGCACTCGCACTTCTCAAACGATCCGGAAAACAGGCCTGGGCACGATTCTGATAGCATAGTGTGAGTGCGCCCTAAAGGTCAAATATACTTCTGCGCATCTGGCAACCTGCGCTTGCGTTTGTTTTGATCCAGGAGTGCAATACCTAGTTCAACCACTGGGTGTCAAACTTACATACTGCACCTTTAACATGATAATATAAATTTTGGGAGCTTTGGATTGAAAATGACCACTTTAATGAACAATTTAAAATGTTAAAAGACAATACAAACACTAAATGTATAGCTTGTAAAACTACTAGAAACTATTATTGTTTCAGAGTGGCTGTTAAAGTCCTAAAAAATTATATTAAAGCTTAAGCCATTTTAATACAATCCAAAGTTCAACCGACAGCTTGTTTTTCATTCATTTTAGATCATATAAATTAAGAATTTTTGGCTTAATTTTTATTGCAAGTTTTTCTGGCCACGGTGATGCTGATATTTATGTATTTGTATATGCACAAAATTCAGTGTATCTGAGGCTGCACTGTAGGTTTCGAGTACACTACTTTGCGTGCTGTATCGTGGAGGATCATGAGTAATTGTTGATATGTAACACAAGAATGATGCTGGATGTATTTCAGGGTTGGTATCAACAAAGAGCCTGTAGATCTGCACTCAAACCGTGTTGGTCTCAGTTGAAAAACAAATCCCTGATCACGGTACCCTCAGTTCCAAGTCATTCACTGTAAACAGGCCAGGAGAAATTCGATCTGTATGAGGTCTGGTTGTTTTCCCAGCACCTGACGTTTAAAGGATCACAGCTTTGCAGGCTATATCTACGTAATCACAACACTAAAAATGTCAAGGGGGTTTAAAGAGCCTACTTTAAATGGATAGTTCAACCAGAAATGAAAATTCTGTTATTTGATCACCCTATTTATATAGCACATTTCATACACAATGGTAATTCAAAATGCTTTACAGGAATAAAAGAAGCATATATATATATATATATATAAGAAAATAAAAACAACAAAGAATAAAAATAAAGACAGATAAAAACAGATTAAAATGTGAACAAACAGGTTATAAAATAATGAAAAAGAAAAGAAAGACATAATAGTGTGATCTGTGGGACGTAGCACAGTGCTCATTCAGTAAAGGCACAGCTAAACAGATGTGTTTTCAGTCTTGATTTGAATGTGTCTAATGTTGGAGCACATCTGATCATTTCTGGAAGATTCCAGCAGCAGGCGGTGCTGTTAGAAGCTGAAGGCAGATTCACCCTGCTTTGACTGAACACTTGGAAGATCTGAGTGATCTGTTAGGTTTGTATTTAGTGAGCATATTTGTAATGCATTGAGGACCCAGGCCATTTAGTGATTTATAGACAAGTAATAACACTTTAAAATCTATTCTGAATGTAACTGGGAGCCAGTCTGAAGACCTGAGGACAGGTGTGATGTGCTCTGATTTCCTGGTTCTGGTCAGAATCCTGGCCGCAGCGTTCTGGATGAATTACAACTGTCTGACTGTCTTTTTGTATTTTGTATTAATATTATATGTTAGGCACCTAGGGTCTGAGAGTAACGGAATTTCGATTCTCTGTATGTCCTGTACATGTGGTTGAATTGACAATGAAGCTGACTTTGACTTTTGGAAAGGCCCGTGAGAAACCCATTACAGTAATCCACCCTGCTGCTGATAAAATCATGAACAAAGTCTGCACTGGAAACAAAGCATCTGATTCTTTCAATGTTTTTTTAAATGATAGTATGCTGATTTACTTACTGCTTTGATATGACTACCGAAACTCAGATCTGACTCCAGAATCACTTCAAGATTCTTGACCTCATTTTTTGTTGTTTAACCCTTAGAGCCAAGGTACACATTCACCTTAAGAACCTCATCTCTGTTCCCAAACTTAATGACTACAGTTTTCTCTTTGTTTAGCTTTAGAAAGTTTTGGCACATCCAACTGTTCATTGTATCAATGCATTGGCAGAGGGTGTCAATGGGGCTGTAGTCATTAGGCAGTAAGGCTAAGTAGATCCGAGTGTCATCAGCATAGCTGTGGTAGGAGATTTGGTTCTTTCTTATTATTTAGCTCAGGGGGAGCATATAAAAGGTTGAACAAGAGAGGTGCCAGAATTGAGCCTTGTGGGACTCCACATGTCATGGGTGTCCACCTCGACCTATGGTCACCTATACTGACATAGTACTGACACATAGTAACTATATGTGTCCCACGCTGCTATAAACACTATTAGGACACATATATTGCATCAAATAACGTAAAAACAAGCAATTTTCACTTTTTAGAGCAAATTCGTTCTTCCGGTTTGAAACAAAATTTTAAAGCTGCGTCACGGCGATTAGATGCTTGTGTGTATTCCAGTGTGGAGAGTGGCTGTCTGTAACTGCGAGTGCATTGTGACGTCTCTGAGTGTGCGGCATCAATTCATGAGAAAGACTTTGTTCAAACCAATCAGCGTGCTCTATTGTGTATGCGGTGCAACTTCATTAATATGCATAATAGCTTCGAAGACTGTTTTACCTGTTACAGTGTTCAGACGACAGAGAGACGCCACGTTGTGTTGCCAAAACAAGTGAAAGAAAGAGAATTTGTAGACATGGGTCGTCAATGTTGTGTTTATTAATGTGCTGCATGTATTATTGTGCTGCAACAAAGGTTTTGTTTTCATTTCTCCGCTATGAGAGCGCAGCTGGACTCATGTGTGGATTACAGTGTACGCGACAGAAATGCGTTTGTAAGAAACATTT
Source organism: Danio tinwini (assembly GCA_903798205.1). Classification (NCBI taxonomy): domain Eukaryota; kingdom Metazoa; phylum Chordata; class Actinopteri; order Cypriniformes; family Danionidae; genus Danio; species Danio tinwini. The sequence continues at coordinate 36,598,154 of CAIGQZ010000427.1, forward strand.
TTACCCGAGAGCCTTTCGCATCTGGAAATGATGAAATCCGGATTTGCTGCTCGTCTCCTTTTAAAAAAAGACACAGTCCCACATATGGTGTTGATTGTCCTGTGTCTACAGATTTGGTAAGTGCGTGTGATCAGTGCCCTTTGTTTGTTTATTCAGATGGCAAAGTTATTTTGTATCGTTAGCAGTGCTCTTTCAGTTTTTAAAGACAGTATGTTAATATCACTGCAATATTATAGACTGAAAGATCTGCTGTAAATGCTGCTCTCCGAATGTAAACCTGTAAACACCACAATCAAACTATTACTGTTGTGTAGAATTTTCGCCGCATTTTGTGAGAGGATAGTCTATACACACTGTTTTCTGACACTACCTATTGAGTGCATCTAAGTTACAGAGAAATGAGGAGGATTTTTTTTCTCCCATTCGCCGTGCGGTATCAAACATACCATTAAAACTTCACTCTCTAGCAGTTCCTCGCTTACAATATCTTGTTTGTCACGGGGGGCATGCAGGAAATGTTTCTGAATAAAAAGTGAAAGTGCCAAACTGCAGTTAAAGTAATCATTTGGCAAGTAATTTGATCACTGATGTCCATGTAAACACAGTCACTGTCATTCTCCCCTGCGTCGGTGTGTTTGTTTTGCCTCCAGTGTTGCCAAATGTAGCTGGGGTTTTTTTTACCCACACAATCGGATTCCAATCTGGCAACATTGTTTGCCTCGCCTCTGTGAAAATCTGTGCGTGCCCAAACAGAAACTCACATATTTGCAAATCCTTCCCTCTTTCCCTCCTCCGACACTCCCACCTAAACAGAGCGGGACATGCCCACTTTCCTGACTTTTTCCAAACTAGAGGTGTAAAAACACCCTGCTGAGACAGGGGGGTTTCATGGCCCTTAAGAACTTGTTAACCTGGTTAAAAACAGCTTTTTAAATAATTTTCAGTGAAAGGGAGTTTTGAAATCAGCCTGCAGTTGCTCAATAGGGTGTTTTCAGGTTTTTATTTTTCAAGAGGGGTTTAACAACTGCAGTTTTAAGTGAGTTTGGAAAAATCCCTGAGAAAACTGAAGCATTTACCGCTTTTATGAGATCAATTTCTAAACAGTTAAAAACTGTTTTGAAGAATGATGTGGGGAGCGTGTCAAGACTGCAGGGTAATGTTTTCAAAATTTGCACCATCAATTGCCTTGAAATCAGACATACTGTCTGATTTATTTAGTTGTGGTTGAGCCTGTCTGACGTCGACACAACTTGGCTTATTGGACGAGCTGATTGCCTACAGTTGAAGTCAGAATTATTAGCCCTCCTGAATAATATCCCCCTGTATTTTTTTCCCCAAAAGAATTTGAGTCGTGCACTCGATTAAATTATGATGACGATTTTTATGTGTTCACTACAGTGAACCTGATTATTGTTAGCTCCACATCAAACTATCAGGCACCTGTAGAGTTCATGCTTTCGAGTAAAATAAATGCAAATAAAATGGCGCGGGTGCTTTTTAAAATGAATGATGGTAAAAGAATGAAAGTAAAACCGGAGAGCCGCCTGACGAAAAAGTGCCATTCTGAATCAAATCAGCAGGATGACCTTCTGGATCTTTCACTTACCTTGAAGACATACGACATGAAGACATACAGACTACGTTTACATGGACATCAGTAATAGTTATTTGCCTTAATCTGAATAAGACAATAATATAATTAAGGTGAAGTTACATGAAGTGCTTTTTATGGGTGTTTCATCTTTAAATTTTCGACTTTAACTGCAATTCGGCAATTTCACTTTCACTGATGAACATTTCATTCATGCCCCCTTGACAGACTGGGATATTAGACGTGAATATTTAGTAATGGCCCTAGTTATGACTTTAGTCAGATTAAGGTCATCAAAAATTGCTGTTTACATGGCAGACTCTTAATCAGAGTATTGTCTTTACTGGTGCGAGTACAAACTTGGTAACATTTTGATAAATGTTGGAAACCCATAACTGTTGTCTTTCATTGTATTTGTTTTTCTTACTATGGAAATCAATGGTTACAGGTTTACAACTGTTTTCAAAATATGGGCTTTCATTATAGAATCATTTAATTTCATTACAATCATTTAATTTCCTAAGATTCTGTGAGACTATTTTTAAAACCAATTGTGTTTGTAGTAATCGCCTGACATGAACGTCACATCACACCCGAGAAAGTACACTTCTGATCACAGGCCCAGTTGCTGATATTTTGTGGCGCTGAAGCATTTTTGCACCATTGCATTTGTGTGTTTTTGGACCTACTTTGGCAGCAGACGATGCAGCGGGGCTGTTGTGTTTCCTTTGGCTGTCCGGTCCTTGTCGTCACTCCAACGCAGAGCTTAACAATGCTTCCTGTGTGGATTGCAGAGAGTGTGTGAAAGCGGGGTTTGTTGATAGCATCCATTCCACCCCCAAAATGACTTCTCAAATGGCAGAACCACTGTAGTCTACACGCAACGCTTCAGAGAGAGAGTAATCTGTTGTTTCCAGCACTAACAGTGAGCTGCTTGTGTCTTTCTGTCTGTTCAGTATCAAACTACAGAAGAGCTGAGGTTTGGCCCTTGGATAACCCCTAAAGTTTGAGTTTTACCATCTAATCTTTTCATTTAATGTTCTTCTAAGATGACTTAAAATGTGTTAAAGCTAGCAAAAAAATGTAGGCATGCACCAAAATTAAAATTCTGGACCAAAACCAACAATTCTGGATACACTTGGCGGAAAAATAAACCTAAAAATTCATTATAATAAATGGTCCTGGTTAGAGCTGAGTCAATCAATTATATTACATCGAATCGCAATTTTTTTTTGGCAATAACAATGATAAGCTCTGGACTTTTTTTACTCTATATTGATCTAAGAGCCAGTCACACATTAGAAATGTGCAATAGTAGGAATCTAAAAGTGTTGATATTAGAGATGTGCTGAATTTTCGGCCATCGAAAATTTACCGGCTGAAAATATTATGCCATTTAATGGACTCTTAATTTTTTTGGCTTCAGTCATTGTTGGGGTACTCTCAGTAGCGTAGCGGTACGGCACGAAGGGCACACACTCCGGCGGGGGGGCCCCGCGAAGTGAAGGGCTCCCAGAAGTTTGCTCATTTTGGTAATTTTTTTAATGGCAACTGATGCTAACCAACCAACTGATAAAAAAATGACCATAAAAAAAAAAAACTCCCCTTCAGGGGTTCGGTGCCTGCGCTAGCAGCATAAACAACAAAACCATCCACATTCTGTGCTTCAATAAAAGGCGATAAAGCAAATTATGAATAAAGCCTCTTTTACACCGCACACGCAATGTTTTTATTTCAGCACCCATGTTAACAGAGCTTTCACATGGTTACACCGTGACTGCACCCGCACGCAGAAGCACAGAATGATGTAGCCAGGCTACATAATTTGCAATAAACAGACTTGCAGATGAAGTGGTATTGGAGGAAGTTTCCATGGCCAGATGAAAAGTATAAGTACAAACATTTTAAAGTAGATAGATCTGCGCACTGCATGCACTTTGCCAGTGTGAAAAGCAATATGCTCTGTACGCGCCGCGCAGTCAACCGCTTCTGCTTTGTTGGCGCGTGAGGTGTGAAAACGACATAAAAGGAATGATATAAGAATTTAACAAAATGTGTTTCACTTAAATAACCTATATATTTGTATGATTTTTATAGTTTATAGTACACTTTGCAACCACAGAAAAACATATTTGTTCTTTCTCTCTCTCTCTCACACACACACACACACACACACACACACACACACACACACACACACACACACACACACACACACACACACACACACTGACAATGAGTTATATTCAAAGTATTCACAATTTGGCACAGTTATTCACAGTTTCTAATTATTATTCTTATGTTTATGTAAAGATGACATTTTAAAATTATGAATCCTTCATTATGTCTGTACGTTAGTCACATAAAATTGTTCGACAAGACATTTAGTTAGGCTGTTAATAACGAATGCCATAAATATTATTATCAGACCCTGCAAACATTTCACATTGATTATCCTGTCACAGTCAGATTTTTGTCTAATATGTAGAAGATGTGATGTGTCTGTCTATTAGCTTCATACAAGTGTGTAGCGTAACATTTTCACAGTTTATCAGTTCACTATATAGACTATATATTTTTGCAGGAGGGCAATTGCAATATAATTAAATCACAATAATATGGTATTATTATTCGTCGTAGGACTTAAGTACAAATAGCAAATTGTATATCACTTTACTTTAGTATAAATAAAGAGCAAATAAATTACTATCATTCAACCTACTTTTGAACATTTGTGGTTGCTCGTAACATTTTACTAAGCTGATTTCACCAACAAAAAGTAGTTTAAGACTGCTTTTTAATCTATATACATCAATATTAATAATATTCTTTCATTTTATGTGAATATATTTCAATAATATTCCCTAAATGTATGTGTGATACCGATAAAACAGTGATAAACACTAGTATGTAACATGCTATTTGTTGTACAAGTAGATTTGTTTTGTGTGTTCCCAAAACATAATGCTGTGTCATTTCAGACAGTCTCTAACAGTGGTGTAAAATCTAGCAGCTCGTTGTTTAGTCGTGTTTATGGAGCTGCTCGTGGGAAGCCAGTTTCCATGGCAGGACAGCTGATGGGGGCTGTTTGTGTGGGCAGATCAGTCTGGTAATTGAGCACTCATGCACTTTGACCGCTGCTGAGATGCACTCAGAATGAAAACTTTTTATATACAAATATATTGGCAAAACTAAGGGCATGTCCACACGTACACAGGTATAAACAAAGTTTTCCCCACTTTTATTTTTAAAGAGCCCCTATTATACATTAAGAAGGGTCATATTTTGGTTTTAAGGGTCTCCAACAACAGGTGGATATGCATGCAAGGTCAAAAAACACTTTCATGTCTTATAACATGAATTTATTTTACCTAATTATCCCAGCGACTCCCATATGAATCATTCAGTGATTCATTTGTTCCCAAACTCCTCCTTAGCGCGAAGCTAATCTGCACTGATTGGACCGATGAAAACCTGTTGCGATTGGTCGACAGCGTTTAGCACGAGACAGAGTGAAATGCCGATCGCAGCGGACGCCCAAAACACGCTTCATAGTAGTTACTTACACCATAGTAAACAGTACCTGGTTCTCAACAGTGCTATCAGCACCGCGGACCCCCTGGTCCTCACTTTCATCCGCGAACCGTTTACTTTTTCACTTTCGGGTTGAGGGCGGCGTGATCGGCGTTCGCCTAGAGCGCCAGTTCAGCTTACTCCGGCCCTGAGTGTTATTCAGACACCTCCCCCCATTTTGAACCTTGACCGCTGCACGTGTGTAAGAACAGCAACAAATATGCGGGGCTTATGTTTCGTATCCACGTCGCGCAGAAACGGCTAAAGACTGGTATCACGACAATTCATTCGCACCACTATAAATAGACTCTTTTATAGATGAATCAATAGTTTTAAACACTGTACACTTTTAAATTTAAGCCTTAGCTGGATATTTCACTTCACTTAGAGCTGTGTTACACACTACATGAAAGGTCATTCCCAAATAATAGGGGTTTAAAAAAATGCAAAAATGCACTATTGTGCATGTTAAAGTCAGGCTAAACTAATGAGTGGCGATTAAAAACATTTTATGCTGGGTGCACACCAAAAATTTAAGTATTGGCATAAGTAAATTGCATACAAGTAAGTGCAAACATGAGAACAAAGGCGGATAACAGTCCCATGTTGCGAATGATGTGGAATGTGCATTGCAGAACATGCAGAATTAGTTTCTATTAGAGGTATTCGATACCACAGATTTCTTTTCCAAATCAATACTGATAAAAATTCAGGCTGGTATCGGTGAAATTGATCCGATACTTAAGGTGCAGATACACCTTATGTGTCTAATAAATGTAGTGTATTTCAAATCATAGCTTCAAAACAGAGAAATATTTAATTTATTTTAAACTTGGAAGTATATTGGGGTAGCAGCCTCATTTACAATATAGCTAAGCTATGCACTTCTCCAGACGTAAGAAAAATGTTCCCACCAACTGCATATTATTTAAACAAGATAATAGTTTAGTTTTTTTCCACTGTGTTCTGGTTAATAAAATGAATTCCCTCAAATGATTGAAGTATCAAAATTAAAGTATCAATGTTTTTATTTGAGAATCAATCTTAGGGCATAAAGATCTGGGATCAGAGATATAGATATATCAGTATTGATCTGCGCATCACTAGTCTCAGTCGCATCTTTTGCATTTGGTGCTAACCCAGCCTTGTTGGCCAATCAGAAAGGAGAAAACCGCGCACACACTAATGTCATGAGCCAAAAACTCTAGTTGTAGTGACCACACAACCTCATTTTTCCTGGAGTTTCAGTTTCACCCTTGCTAGAGTTTTCAGAAATTTTCTGTTTCAGTCACTTGATACTGTGTTTTTGTGTGGAAATAAACCACGTCGAAATAAAGTCATGTGGATAGGGCTTAAAAACAAACAATTTCATTCAAACTAAATCAGTAGAAATTCAGGGCTCACAAAACTGGTAGCCCAATGTCCTGGGTGACCAAAAATTAATCTACCAATAAATTCAACCTGCCTGTTGGACTATCTTAATGAGAGAAAAATATAGCTTATTTCAAAGCTTTTGCATTCTCTTACAAATTGGGTAATTATGTTGTATGCAATTCTCATGGGTTGAAGGACCCACTATCAATATTTGAGTTTGAATTTGCATTTGTGTTAACTGGTGTTGTAAACTGGTTTTTGTTTAGGGACAAAAAAATAATAATAATAATAATTCAGTTAAATTTAAAAAATATATATGTAAATCTTTGATTTAGTCAAGAATGTCTTTTCTCTTTGGAGAAGTATTTCAGACTACCAAAAACTCAAGAGTGGCTGCTTAAAAGGCTAGGGGTTTATACATTTTGCAAACGCTAAAATTGATATTTTGTTATGAAATTGCAATAAAAAAACAATAAAACAACATGAGTTCATGCTAATGTAGCACACCTAGGGTTGGGCGATTTGGCCTAAAATCAAAATCTCGATTAATAGAACATTTTATTATGATTAATGAGTGATTATTTTATTTTTATAAATATTCTTAGCCCCCCTGTTTATTTTTCCCCAATTTCTGTTTAATGGAGAGAAGATTTTTTCAACACATTTTTAAACATAATAGTTTAATAACTCATTTCCAATAAATTTATTTTATCTTTGCCATGATGACAGTAAATAAAATATCAGATATTTTAAGACACTTCTATACAGCTTAAAGTGACATTTAAAGGCTTAACTAGGTTAATTAGGTTAACTAGGCAGGTTAGGTAATTAGGCAAGTTATTGTGTAATAATGGTTTGTTTTGTAGACAATCGGGGGAAAAAACTTAGCTTAAAGGGGCTAATAATTTTGTCCTTAAAATGGTTTTTTAAAAATGTAAAACTTCTTTTTATTTTTGCTGAAATAAAACAAATAAGTTTTTCTAGAAGAAAAAAAAATTATCAGACATATTGTGGAAATTTCCTTTCTCTGTTAAACATCATTTGGAAAATATTTAAAAAAGAAAAAATTCAAAGGGGGGCTAATAATTCTGACTTCAATTGTACATATTTTTTGCATACATAGTTCACTGACAAGTTTTGTACAGTAAATATGCTCACATATTACATGTCAGAAAGTTTTGAATAAAGGGTTCATTACTTGATTTTAAAATAATTGAAGGAAGCACACACACTATCTACTATCTGTTATTTATTGAACATCAGTGTTGAACAACTAAAATTAAAACACGCTCTGCCTAAAACCAACAGTCAGTTTTTTTCTTATAAAAAAGTGAAAATAAACAACTTGCACTTTTGGAAACAAAATAAATAATTTTCTGTGTTTTTCATATTAAAAGTAGAAAATTAGCAGTATCTCTTCTAAATAAAAAAACTCTTGCATGTCCTGTAAATAATAAACGGTGCATTTCTTGCATCTTCTTTAAACAAATTTTTTTATGTAAATAATACTTTGAATGGAATGGAAAATATGCCGTCTCAAGGCATCTCTTTTGCAGCTTACAATCATCATCAATTTAGTGCAAAGTAAGGTTCAAGAATGGGTCCATCATCTTAATTGACCAGAGATCATGTGACTGCAGAAGAAAAAATCAGTCTCAGACTTTAAAGGCTGATTTATACTTCTGCATCGAGTGACCACTGTGACCCACGGCGCTTGCCTTGTGTGTAGCCGTGCGTTAATATACTTCAGTGTGCTGTTTATGTTGCTCTGCAATAACACTTCTGAAACGCTAACTGGCAGCGGATTTTTATGCTACCACACCAACCAATCACAGAGCTTGCGCTATGCGTCTTCGCAATGCGTAGTTACATTTTTGAGAGGTGCGTGGGTATGCGACCACGCAAATACAGAGCTGGACCATACACATGCTCTCGATATAAATCAGCCTTAACAAAGCGGGGTCATGTGACTCCACACACAATATGGAAAATAATCAATAAAATCAACCTGGAAAAATTTGATCGATTATAGGTTCTGAATGTCGATTTCGATTATTTTTCAATTAATAGCCCAGCTCTGAACACGCCCTCAGTCCAGTTGGCAGTACTGCAGTAAATACAATGCATCCGAAAAGTATTCTTAGTACTTCACTTTTTCCACATTTTTTGTTACAGCTTTATTAATTTCCTTCAAATTCTACACACAATACCCCATAATGACAATGTGAAAAAGAGTTCACGGCCTTTGCTCAATACTTTGTTGATGCACCTTTGGCAGCAATTACAGCCTCAAGTCTTTTTGAATATGATGCCACAAGCTTGACACACTTGTCTTTGGGAGTTTTTGCCCATTCCTCTTTGCAGTACCTCTCAAGCTCTATCAGGTTGGATGGGAAGCGACGGTGTACAGCCATTTTCAGATCTCTCTAGAGATGTTCAATAGGAATTAGGTCTGGGTTCTGGCTGGGTCACTCAAGGACATTCACAGAGTTGTTGCGAAGCCACTCCATTGATATTTTGCCGGTGTGATTTGGGTCATGACCTGCTGGAAGATGAACCGTCGCCCCAGTCTGAGGTCAAGAGCACTCTGAAGCAGGTTTTCATTCAGGATGTCTCTGTACATTGCTGCATTCATCTTTCCCTCTATCCTGACTAGTCTTCCAGTTCCTGCTGCTGAAAAACATCCTGCCACCACCATGCTTCACTTACAGATAGATGATGGAGGCCACTGTGCTCATTGGAACTTTCAGAGCAGCAGAAATTTCTCTGTAACCTTCCCCAGCCTTGTGCCTCGAGACAATCCTGTCTTGGAGGTCTACAGACAATTCCTTTGTCTTCATGCTTGGTTTGTGCTTTGACATGCACTGTCAACCCTGGAACCTTATATAGACAGGTGTATGCCTTTTCACATCATGTCCAATCAACCACAGGTGAACTCCAATGAAGTTTGTGATTTAATTTTTTTATTTTGTGTTTTAATTGTGTGTGTGTGTGTGTGTGTGTGTCTGTGTCTGTGTCTGTGTCTGTGTCTGTGTCTGTGTGTCTGTGTGTCTGTGTGTCTGTGTGTGTGTGTGTGTGTGTGTGTGTGTGTGTGTGTGTGTGTGTGTGTCTGTGTATAATGAATTTGTGTCAGAATTCAATCATTTTGGACAAAGTGGCTTTTTACAAAAAAATCTTTTTTAGTTTTTCTTTAACAGTCAACACTGGAAAAAATACTATATGCTATTATAACATAGACTATAATAATGCAACAAAAAGTGTACTGTTAGTCTCTTATCAACATCCCATTTTGAAAGTCATGCTTATTTCATTTAACATGTCAGTATTCATTTATATCATGCAAGTGCATTGCTCTTCAGTGTTTGGACTCTCAGTAGTGATTATTAAACAACACTGAACTGAGCTAAACTGAACTGAACTTAAACACCGAAAACTGAACCGACACTGTTTTAATTTACTATAATCTTCTATGTGAAGCTTAGGGCTATAGAAATAAAGGTGAATTGAATATTAAAGTATTTTAAAGTAATTTCCTCTTAAAGTGTCAGTTCCAAGAAAATATGTATAGTTAAAATACAAACATTAAGTCTGTATCTGCTGATGATTGTGATTGTAAGTGTTGTATTGTCGTCTTTCAGGTTGTATCTCAGCTTTAATGCGCATTTGAAATAAATAAATAAAAAACAAAGCAGATGCTTGCCATCGCGACAGCAATAAAATCCAATGGACGGCCATCGCTTTCACTCCAAAATGGCGGAATCACGTGGCTGTTGCTGGACGCTGCTGTTGCAATGGAATGTTCTATTGAGTGTCGCCTCTTGGTGATTCTAAGCTCTTTGCCCATACTGTTCACTCAGGATATTTCATATAAATACAGCATTAAATGTAACAATCATAAAGAAAATCATCAACAAAGAGACGCAGGAATTATAATATATACTTATTAGGAATAAACATACATGTGTTATATAGACACATGTGACCAACCATTCAGGGTTAGTAAATAACCATCCAAAGGAAACATATACTCTCTGCTCACTCAATTAACCTTAAAAAGCGATTTGTTGGTTGGTTGTATATGTCCTGCTTTCTCCTAGAAAAGTTTGCAATCTTTTTTTTTTGTTTTTTTTTTCTGATGTTATTGTAGGTAATTCCCCACAAGCCCTTGAGTAGATAACTAAAGTACATTATAAATGACTACCCTAGATTGCATCCTAAATTAGAGATCCTTTTTTGGACTAAATCTGGTCTGTTTTTGGACCTTTAATGTGAATAAATGTTTTGTCTTCACGTTCTGTTCTTCTTCACAAGGGAATTGATGTTCTGCAAATGGAAAAGCAGTATATTATAATGCATTATTGTGTTGCTTTTAGGTTGCACAGACCACAGATGGGATGGATGCAGACTTGTGGAAAGATGGTTTGTTCAAATCCAAGGTGACCCGCTATCTGTGCTTCACCAGGGCTTTCTCCAAAGAGAATGTGAGTCATTTCTTCAGTTCCTCCTCAGAAAATTATGGAGATTTCAATGGCAACATTTCATAAACAAACACAGTTGAAGTCAGTATTATTAGTCCTCCTGAATTATTCGCCGCGCTGTGTTTTCTTTTCAACATGTCTAAACATAATAGTTTTAATGACTCATTTCTAACAACTGATTTATTTTATCTTTGCCATGATAACAGTAAATAATATTTGACTAGATATTTTTCAGGATACCAGTATTGAGCTTAAAGTGACATTTAAAGACTTAACTAGGTTAATTAGGCAAGTCATTGTATAATGGCTCGTTTCCACTGACTGGTATGGTACGGGTCAGTACTGGTCACCTTTATCAGGCTTGCATTTTCACTACCAAGGGTACCCTTTTGGTGATGTATGACAGAAAGTTTCAGTAGACGTCATTCTCACTCGAATAAATGTCTACAGTAAAGCTGTACGGGTCATTCACAGATGCATTATACACATAAATACTTGAGTATAAATGTTTATTACTAACCTTTCTATAAACATGATTTGATTATAACTGTAGAGCAATGACAGTGTGAAATACCCCACTGTAACGTCTGCAATTATATAAAATAAATAAATAAATGCAACATCTGAACACATACAGACACTTACAGTCTCCAATATGTTACTAATGGCAGAAAACCGACATACAGGATACAGTACATTTAGTCTTTATTTGGTTTCAAAAACAACACGCAACATAACCCACAGTCAGTGCAAACCTCTCATCTGTGTCTGTAATCTTCACCAGCACATGTAACCTCTGTTAGAGAGTAATTCCGTCGTTCTGAGTTCATAACAGTCCAAAAGGCGATGATAAACATGGCAGTTTGTTCATGATTCAGGTTGCTGAAACAATTTGCTCCTGTGTTTTGTTGGGCTTCTCCTTTGTTTTTTCGCGCTTCACTCTCGCGTTTATCCTTTTCTTTTCTGAAAGAAAATGTCGGACTTCAATAATCACACACACGTTATTAGCATCAGCTCAAGAAGTTTTGTTATATCAAATATAGACGTGCGGCAAGCTCTCTGGAGAAAGCGAAAACAGCTTGCACTTTAGACAGCCTTGTAAAACAAAAACAGGACACGGCAGATTTTGGTCTTCTTGGCTTTGTGACTGTACATCAAGACAACGGCAAGGTTTGTTTCAGCTCGGGTCGACCATGTCTCGTTATTATATGCATATAGTATTACGATGTAATGTCTCGGCTGTGTATTTAAAACATGGAGGTTCCTTTGTTTTTTTATTCTGGCTAGCTACACAAGCTTGTGACGTATCTCTGTAAACCAATAGCGTTCAGCTGCATGTGTAGCTCCACCTTTTCATACCCTTTCTCGTGTTTGGTACCCTTTCGAAAGGGTGCCGAAAAAGTGGTACGGTTCAGTTTAGTACGCCTTTTGACAGTGGAAACTGCCATAAAAGCGTACCGTACCATACCACTCAGTGGAAACGGGCCATTACTGTGTTTGTTCTGTAGACAATCGAAAAGAAATATAGCCTAAACAGGCTAATAATATTAACCATAAAATTTAAACTGCTTTTATTGTAGCTGAAATAAAACAAATCAGACTTTCTCCAGAAGAAAAAATATTTTAGGAAATACTGTGAAAAATTCCTTGTTCTGTTCAACATCATTTGGGAAATATTTAAAAAAGAAAAAAAAATTCACAGTATGGCGAATAATTCTGACTTTAACTGTATGTCTTGTCCTAATACACTATTGTTGTGAAGCGTGGTATACATGATATCTTTGATAGTTGTGGATGCTTAATAATTTAAATAATATACCAATTTTAAGCAATTTGCGGCCATAATATTTTATTTTAGGCACTTCACTTGAAACTTGAGCTTCACCTCATTTTTAGTACAACAAAGCCTAGTTTGCTTAAACATTCTTTAAAAAGCAGGTCATGTGGTATTTTAAATAGCCTAATATTGTGTTTGAGTATTGGCTTAAATCCATCTAAGATCAGAAAACAGTGCAAGTTTCTCAGAGTATGTATTAGAATGTATATTAAAAAAATTGTGTTTATTTGTAAATTTGTACATAAAATTTAAATAATTTTGCAATGAATTCAATAAGTTTTGTGAATCAGTTCGGGGCTCTAAGTCTGTAACCAAGTTGATTGGCCAAGTCTGTTTTGATTGTTTTTTCTGTATTTATTGCATTTGAAACAAAACTTCCATTTCGGAGTGTTAGTATGTTGTGGAAAGGAGGACATTAACTATAAACAAAGTGAAGTCCTGTGAATTTTTTTTTTCTTTTTCAAATATTTCTCAGGTGATTATTAACAGAGCAAGGAATTTTTACATTATTTGCTAAAAAAATTTTCTTTTAGAGAAAGTCTTTTTTTTAATTCTGTCTAGAATATAAGCAGTTTTAATTTTTTTAAACACATTTTAAATGTGCTGTATGTAAGGTTTGACTTTTCTAAAGCATACAAATACCATAATATGTGTGCAGATATTTAAGAAACATTCCAAGTTTGCAATGCTGAAGTCAGATATTCTGTTTTGAAAATGTTTTTTCCGTGCCGGAACGCTGTCTTTGTTTAGGTAAATTTAACCTGCACAATGCCAGTTTAGCTAATTATATTTCATCACCCCGGGTTGCCTTCTTGAAAAACACTGTGTTTCATTCATTCATTTAGAAAGACTCTGAAAGCATGCGTCCGTGACCAAATAGACAGTATCAGGCGTCAAAATGAGACAGATTCAGTTCCACATGAGGTTATTATTTAGCAAATTATATAAATATTATGAACATAAACATTAGGTGAGCAGGTTACATTGTAACCACGTGTCCTAACAACACACTTTGTGACGAGATACGCAGTAAAGAGCAGTTTGGCTGTTTGCACCAGACGAAGCACGACAGAAATGTAAATACAGCCATTCAGAAGCACAGAATAAGCACTCACTCACAAAACGGTGGTTTAGAAACTATTCAAACTCAGATTGTTAGCATTTAGCTCTGAATAAAGCACACAAGGTTTACCTGAGGTGATCACTGTCATAGGTTTCTGTTGTTCAGCTGTGAGAAATAGAAGCCATTTCTAATATATCAATTCGAGGTGTTGATTAGAACCAAAACTCCTTTTAATATGGAGAATAATTCCTCTATCGCATGTCATTGCTTTTATTTAGAGCACAGTTTAAATCACTCGCTCCTGTACTCAATCTGGCAACCCGTGTTTGCGTCTATTTTGATCCAGGAGTGGAAAACCTAGTTCAACCACTGGGTGTCAAACTTACATACTGCACTTTTAAGGTCAATATTATTAGCCCCCTTAACCAGTATTTATTTTTTTTTCGATTGTTTACAGAATAAACGACTGTTATACAATGACTTGCCTAATTACCCTAACTTGCCTAATTAACTTAGTTAAGCCTTTAAGTGTCACTTTAAGCTGAATTCTAGTATCTTGAAAAATATCTAGTCAAATATTGTCTACTATTATTTAAATATTATTTTAAAATCAGTTACTAAAACTATTATGTTGAGAAATTTGTTGAAAACAATCTTTCCATTAAACAGAAATTGGGTAAAAAATATTTAGGAGGGCGAATAATTCTGACTTCAACTGTATATTACATTGAATGTGTTGACGTAGATTGGTTTAAAAAATATAACGACTCATTAAGGTGATTCAGATCCGACTCTTTCTTTTGACAGACTATATGTTTATTAATAATGCACTTTTCTTGTGAACAAATGTGCAGACTGTTTACATTGAAAGACAGCTACAAAGCAAATTGCAATAATATATTTTTTACAAACCCATGTAACCTGCTTTTTGATACTGCATTAAATGGCCATGAAACCCCCCACTTTCTGTTCAAGTGTACCTCAGAATAAAAAAAAAGCATTATAATGGGCGTGGAGCTCTGCGAGCAGAGGCAGGAGTGGACATGGCCAGCAGAGCAGGGGAGAAGGAGGGAAGCGAACAACTGTTGTCAGTTGGCTCACAAAATGAGACACAAACCTTGAGGAGAGCCATGATTTTATAGTTTACAAAGTTAAAATGCAAAGAAATAAACAGTAAGTTAATGCCCTGCTACATTTGTTATTTGTAATTTCATATACACACAACCACAATTTATTGTCATTATAAAGATAATCGTGTTTATATAAACTATAAATGAGGACTTCTCCCTTATTTCCTGGGTCTAAATGCAGACTCAGTGCAGCAGGTCTATTGCCCTGCCTATTTTAACCATTAGCCCTGCTGGTAATCTGTAGGATTTAGGCGAACACAACAGCACGGCGATGTGTCTAACTAATAATAATAATAATTCCTTACATTTATATAGTGCTTTTCTGGGTACTCAAAGCTCTTTACACAATGGGCGGGGGATCTCCTCATCCACCACCAGTGTGCAGCATCCACCTGGATGATGCGACGGCAGCCATATTGCGCCAGACCGCACACCACACACTGATTGGTGGAGAGGAGAATCCAATTATGATATGGGGAGGGTTAGAAGGCCATGAAGGACAGAGGCCAGTGGGCAGATTTGGCCAGGATGCCGGGGTAAACCCCTACTCTTTTTCGAAGGACATTCTGGGATTTTTAATGACCACAGAGAATCAGGACCTCGGTTTAACGTCTCATCCGAAAGACGGCGCTCACTGAGCATTATAGAGTCCCCGTCACTATACTGGGGCATTAGGACCCACACAGACCGCAGGTTGGGCGCCCCCTGCTGGCCTCACTAACACCACTTCCGGCAGCAACCTAGCTTTCCCATGTGGTCTCCCATCCAGGTACTGACCGGGCGCAGCCTTGCTTAGCTTCAGTGGGCGACAGTGTGAGAGTTGCAGAGAGCTAGCTGCCAACTAAATGTGAAAGAACTTAACTGATAAAAGACAAAGTCCTCCATTCTCCAATTCTCAAACTGCTCTCCCGACAAAAATGCTTGCTGCACACATACAGCTTTGCTGAATCAGCCCTGACAGAATCGAGGGGAAAAACATGCAACAAACCCAGTAAATCATGAAAACAAACACATAATGAATCATAAATGGCTAAATACTGTGCGTGGACATGGGTCCGTGGACACGGTCTCACTCAGTCATCAACATAGGGTCTCACAGCTTAGCACATGCAGGTCTGTCTTGCATTTGGAAAGCACGCACAGTCATGAATAATTAAGAAGTATGGTCTTCTCATAGGATAAGAAAACTCCGCTAGCTACGAATAATAATGAGAAAGCGACGCGTCATCACTCCACTTGCAGTTTTGCGATACGTCACCAATTTTGATCATTTTAAACCCGGAAGATGAAATTAGCTGACAAAAGCTTAAAATTATCCAGTTTTCCCCACAATTACAGCTAACAGGTGCTAACACGAACTGCATCTCAAATGCCACACTATGCCCTTATGCACTATGTATATGCACTTACAAACTCAACAGCAAAGTATATGAATGTAGTGTCGTCCCAAATGGAACACTAATGATTTTTTACTACGCGGAAATCCAAACCGTTTCCCTTATGACGTTTGACGGTTGCCAAATTAGTGAAATAAAGTACCAAATAATACCTGCCATGAGTATAACCGCATTCACCATCGGGAGGTGCTATAATCACTCTCGTAGGAGAATTTTGCTCTCACAATCCAAAATAAATAAAGTCATCCAACATGTGCGCCTGATAGCTCCACCCATTCTGCTACATGAGCAAAACTGCGGTCGTTAAGTGCGTGAAGTGTCCTTCATTTTACACTTCTATATAGGGCGTCTGCAGACTTGGATCCAGGCAGTTTTACGACCCAGACAGTTTTACGCCCCTGTTACTCCTGATGCGTCCAGTAGGAGTCATAAAACATACATGGCTAAATAATACATTTGAAGTCAACGCTCCCAGATTATTAAATGTCCTAATCATAAATATATATATTTAATTATATTATGCTAAATATAAATGCTAGGTTAATGTATCAGAAAGTGAGTTATATACTCGCTATAGAATATACACAGTTGATACATTTACCAAATAATTTCAGATATACAAGAGCCAAATTGCTAATTAATTTAGATTCATTTAATTAGAAAAATTAAAAACACAAATAGTTGGATAGTGTAATGGTTAATTGTAGCCTAGTTATACGTTTTCATATAGAGATATGCATTTTGTTGTATTGTTTATATGTAAAGTTGCATTCTGAAGATAACAAAATTAACCAAGCAATACAGTGTAACATGGATTATTGATATGCTTTGATGAGAATGCAATGGTATTGACGATCAGACAGCTGCAGAACGTTTAGACAAACAATTTACTACTTTCTAAAATTCCAAGGACCATTTGGCTACCTGACAAACAAAAAACCCAGACAACATTAGATTTTTGTTGGCATTTATTTAATGACAACAATATCACTAGAAATTGCCAGTTTTCTCTAAATGAAGCTGAATCCTTGCATCAAATTCTTTACGCTCACTGAAAAATAAATAAAGTTACTTATAAATACTCTGCAAAAATCCTTTTCTCATTTAAGAGACTTATGACTTGTTTCTAGTCCTAATATCTAAAAATTCTTAATACTCAGAAACAGTAAGGAATGCAAAAAAATATAATTTTATGCCATTTTGTATATTATCTGGACCTATGCAAAACACATCAAAATATTTTTTAACTGTTTATGATTTAAGAATTTTATGAGTTGTATCTCCCTGGATATGTTGACAGTTTAGGGTATAACAAAAGGACCAAGTTATTATAATCAATTTTTTTGTTATTTGCAGCTACAAATTCTAATCCTGACTTCCCCATATTTAACATATTTAATTACTTTCTTTGTAACAAATTGCTACAATAAAAATCCTGAAACAATAAGTGATAAACAATATGAATGCACAAATGCAAAGAAAACATTCATGCTAATATATAAAAATGTACTGTATTGACTTTATTCTTCAATGCAGAAGTGCGCTCGTTTTTGCGATTGTTTTAGAACTTCCGATTCAGTCACCTATGGGAGAAATGACTAGGAATAATAAACGGCAGAAAACAGTCAAGCTACTTACTCTACAAACAAGTGTTTGCATGATTATACAGACAAAGTAGAATAATATAATAAGAAAATATCAGTTTGCCACATCAAGCAGCAAAACAAGCTGTTTTTAACGTCTGAAAATGAATGGAAGTGAATGAGACCGGAAGTCTCGAGCCAAAAAGATTCAAATGGCTGCGCCCGCTCGTACGCGAATAAGGTGAATAGCTATATGAACGAAATTAGACCATTTATAAATGTGAGTTTCTCTATGCATTTATAGATATGATAGTTTAATTGTTTAAACTAGAACAGGATTACATTGTATTAAATGTAATTGAATACGATGCAATTGTAAAATTTAAAATAAAATCAATTCAATTTTCAGATCTTTTAAGACTTTAGACTTATTTCAATATAAATTTAAGAAAGTCAAATTTGGAGGAATAATGTAGTATAGTTGTAGTGTAGATTTGGCTGACAACCCAGACCATGCTAGTGTATTGTCTAATCTATGAGAAAATATATATCTTTAAATAAATTATTAAATATATAATAATTACTCCCTTGCTTAGAGTAACAATTTTTAATTCCCAGCACAACATATTTGTAATTTTTGTGGGTGTGCAGAGTTTAATTCTCTTTTGGACAGTTAAATACATTCTAACGTTGCTGCAAAATGCACTTCAATTATTTAAAAAATATTAAACTATTTAAAATAAAAAGATTAGAACAGGTTAGAAAAAATATTAGCATGAAAGATATTTTGCAGGATAAAGACAGACAAAAAAGTAAAAGAAAATTAGCCAACATAAGAAAGTGAGATGTAGAACATGTAGCTAGCTTGCACATAGTTAGCTAAATCTGAGTCAAACTAACACATTGCTGTTATATTACACCAATTTGTTTACGCATTGACAAACTCATCTTGACCTTAATCAAATTAAAACATGTTTAAGTTTCATGTTTGCTAATGTTTTAAACGCGTATATAACATACCTCTTCAGGGTGTCGCGTTTTATTTGGTGTGATGATAAAATTCTGAAGGCTTATAATATTACTGTACTGCCTTCCCCTACTGGATGCATCAGGAACAACAGGGGTGTAAAACTGCCCGGGCCGTAAAACTGCTTATGCCTAGTTCACACTACATGATTTTAAGCCTGATTTGAGCCCGATTTGGAAGTTAACGAGCTCGCAGACAGATCGGGCTGTGATCGGGGAAAAATCTGCGGGTGCACGGCGCTCTGCAGTCTTTGTGTGAACTACTGAACAATGCGTCAAAGAAGCGTCGCCTACACCTCGCAGGCGGAAATCCAATATTTAACATGCTGAATATTCCAGAGCAGTCGGCCGACTCGACCCCAAGTGTGGTCAGATGTAGTGACGAGCTGCAGCCAATGAGGGAGGAAATCAGTATGAGCTGAATGGCCGTGTGAGCTGAACAGAAACGTCTGTGATTGGCCAGAATGGGCATCGATGCACTCGCTTCATTCTTTGTTAATATGGACAGAAGAGTAGGCTATTAACAGTGAAACTAGAATTCTGTAACTATTAGAATTACCATAGTGGTCATTCTGACCTTTCTCACATCATATTTACATTCAAAACGTTTATTGAGATATTAAATTTAAGCTTTGAATGTCTGACATCATATTTTATGACAGCATTACCCTAAAAATATTCTCTTTTTTGGTAATACAGCTTATAAATATGTAGTAAAGATACTAGAACATGCAAAGGTCTGAGCCTCGCTTTCATTTTCACTTTCAAACAGGAGCTCGCGGCACAGAATATGCTGTTTTGAAAGATATATCTGAAGTAAATTTATGTTTTTGCTATCAGAAAGTTTTGTTTATTTTGGCAGGAAGTTGCGAGGTAAAGAAATACATGCATATATAAAGTCACAGCGAAAAGAAGCAGACATGCATGCAGTCATTTTGACCAATATGATAATTAAAGGTAGAAATGCTCAGTTCTTTACTGTTTTATAATTAAAAAAAAAAAAACAATGTTAGAAAGACATATACAGATATTTAGAAAATGTCAGTGTGTTATAGATATGTTAGTTTTATTTCAAAGAGTTATAAAATTACAAAAATTAAAAACTCTCTGTGTATCTTTCCACTTGAGCCTTGCAGATGAGTGATTGATCCACTGATGCATCAGCTGACTGATGATGTTTTTAAATGCTCCATTGAAAGCTTGAAACGCTGTCAGTGATGTAATCAGCACACAATCAGCCAATAGTGTTCATCTTTTTCTGATGACTCCTCCCTCAAAATTTAATTGGCTGTGATTTGGTAGCTTGACTGAACTGTTGGCGAACAGATCATGTAGTGTGTGACCCCCCTCTTGTGGCTCATTTTCGTAGTTTCGCGTAGTGTGAACACCACAGTGATTAAAAGAAACAAAATCAAGTCATATAGTGTGAACTGCACAGCGATCTGCCGATGTTTAAAATCCTGTAGTGTAAACTAGGTTTTAGGCCGTAGATCTGCCTGGATCTAAGTCTGCAGTTTCCCCCTCCTCCTTCATTTTACCGGTTGAATGAGTGCATCATCCGGGTAATTAAATTGCACTTATTATTTTTAGAGTTTTCAGTGTAAACACACTTTTTACACTATTTAGACTACAAAATGGCGTAGAATAGTGCTCAAGTATGTGATTTGGGACGCACCTATGGTCTTAAATCATGCTCAAAACACACAAATCTGTTAATCTAAAAAAAGTACTCGAGAGTTTCTTGAACCTTTAAGTCAGTCTAAAGCATGGGTGACCAACCCTGTTCCTGGCGATCGACCTTCCTGCAGATTTCAGCTCCAACCCTGATCAAACACACCTGAACCAATTAATTAGTACCTGAGGAGCGCTTGATAATTACAGGCAGGTCTGTTTGATATAGGCTGCAACTGAAAACTGCAGGAAGGTCGATCTCCAGGAATAGGGTTGAGCACCCTTGGTTTAAAGGCTAAAAAAACAGGGGTGAACTATTTACAAATTCATTGCGCTCTCATGCTGGAGTGTTTATATAACATAATATCTTGTTAGAGCTGTAGGGCTCACTATAATTTGTCACAGGATCTCCTCTATTTGTTTTTTCAGACAATTTCTTTTTGTTCATGGAAACAAAGCCGCTTCCTCTCCTCCAGTCTCTGTGGTTTGGTCCAGTCTTTTTAAAGCTCAAGTGGAAAGAACTTTAAGGCAATATTTGTGGTTTAGTTTTGCTTTTATGACTGTTTAGGGATTCAATAACTGTTAGTTTAGTCTCGGTGAACTCATACATCCGAGTGTTGACTAAACAGCACATGTATGCAAACCCTCAGGATATCCACTAATGAATGACGATACACTGCAAATAAAAGCAACATTTGATTTCAACAGAAACATTCCTAATTTGATTAATCACAAACCTAAAAGAAAGTAAATATAAATATACTAAATTATATTTGTTATAATTAATATGTTCCCAGTATTAGCTAGCAGCTCGAAGGGCATCTGCTGTGTAAAACATATACTGGATAAATTGGCGGTTCATTCCACTCTGGAAACCCCTGCTGAATAAAGGAACTACGCCAAAGGAAAATTAATGAATAAATAAATAATTAATATTAATATAAAGTATTATCATTTACATAAGACATTTGATACTTTTGAAAAACTGTTTACAGGGTTCAACACTAAGGATTTTTTCTGCTTGCCCAATTGGGCCAGTGGTTCTGATTTTTACTTGCCCTGCCAAAATTTTCACTGGCCCCACCAAAGAAAAAGAAGCTAATAACAATTTCTTAGCCACATATTTTAAATAATGTGTCAAAAACCAAACATAATTGTATACATACACTTTTTATTCAGCATAACCTTTCTATAAATACAACTGGGAATTAAAAAAATTACAATTGTGATGTTACAAAATAATAATAAAAATAATAATAAAAAAGATAACCCGCTGGAAGTCAATCCACTTTTCGAAAAGTGTAAATGGTGGATTAACGTTCACCACAAGATCAGTAATCAGATGTGCCATTATCTGTAACTTTAGGTGGTTTCTAAAACAAAGTCTGTCAGTGTTATTTTCATTCTCTCGTATTCAGACCTTTACATTTTTGCGGCTGTAGCTCTCTGTCATTTGAACTGAGTGATTGACAGCTGATATTAACCAATCCATTCGCGTTCTGTTCTAGAGCATAGTGCATTGCATTGCAGGATTTGTTTACTACAGCAAAACCATTCCTGAGCGCCGTGTTTGGCGTTTTTTGTGCAAAGATACATTTTGCATGAGTCTCCTAAATCTGCGCATACGTGATTATTTTGCAGTAAAAACTGGTCACACAATTATGGTGAACAATTTTATGTGGTTTCGGTTTGCGTACCCTGATAGACAATTCTAAAATGCATGGCACTGTTCATATTTCTGCTGCACCACAGAGCGGCATCTGATATCTGGTGTGCAACCCCCTGTTTTTGCATGCAATTGACAAACAGTCGGAGCCAAATGATACTTTAGTGACAAGGCAGCACTGGCCAGTAACCATACTGTCCACTGTCCCAAGTGTTTCTTATGCTGGCCCCGGGTCCTTTGTTGAGCCCTGGTTTAACATATCAGCCACTCCAAACTTTCTAACAGCACTGTTTGCAATTCCTTTTAGGCCAAATTTGCCTTCAACAACACATGATGTTGATGCTTTTACCACATTATTGGCTAGAAGGCTTATTTTTCTTATGTGGGGAAAAAACATCTCCACTTTCATATGACAGATGGATAAAATGTTTTTTTTTGTGTGTTTAAAGCTGGAAAAAATTAGGTTTTCATTAAGAGGGTGTTTAAAATATTTTTACAAAATATGCAAACCTTTGTTGAATTAAATTGGCACTATTGATCTTTAAGCAGAAGAGAAATAATGCATTTTTTTATTATTCAGGTCTCGAAATTAACCTTTTTTTCTTGGTAGCACCGGTGCTCCTAACATCAAAAATGTAGGCGCACCAGACAAAATCTAGTCGCACCCACCAAAAATTATGAACACCGTTACTACACGTTTTATATTAACAGATTCTATTATATATTAACACTCTAATCACAACTAACAAATAAACAAAAATCTGCATGAGCTCTCCGGCCCTGCACGCACTGCTTGACGTGAATCAGATGAACTGAATTGACAATAACTGCGCTGTTCTCACGGGTGGTGTCTGATATTGCACAGATGATATTGACATATAACTTATTATTTGCATACGACATCTTAATAGCAATAACCGTCTTTTCATGAGCTGCAATATTAGTTTCATCTCAGTGAGTGCATGCTCTTTAGCGATGGTGAGCGCGGTGTCAGTATCATGATGATTTAATGAAGAATTGGATAATGTTAGAACATCTCGTGCTTAATGTGTAGATTCAGTGGCAAACACTGAAAACTTCATCCCACCGGCTTTACGGTGAATGCTTTAGTCATTTTTTATAGCGGACTTTAAACACTGGAAGTCTTTTATCCACTCTTCGAAAAGTGTAAATGCTGGATTGACATTCATTGCTTGATCACTAATCAGATGTGCCATTATTTGTAACTTTAGGTGGTTTCTAAAACTAAATCTGTCAGTGTTGTTTTCATTCTCTCGAATCCAGACCTTACATGGCAGTAGCTCTGTTATCGGAACTGAGTGATTGACAGCTGATATTATATTAATCCATTCGCGTTCTGTTCTAGAGCAGTGGGCCAATAAGAAGAGCTTAAAGGCGGGGTGTGCATTGCAGGATTTGTTTACTACAGCAAAACCATTCCTGAGCGCTGTGTTTGGCGTTTTTTGTGCAAAGATACATTCTGCATGAGTCTCCTAAATCTGCGCATACGTGAACATTTTGCAGTAAAAACTGGTCACACAATTATGGTGAACAATTTTATGCGGTTTCGGTTTGCGTACCCTGATAGACATTATAATAATCCATTCGCGTTCTGTTCTAGCACAGTGGCCAATAAGAAGAGCTTGAAGGCGGGGCAAGCATTGTGGGCTTTGTTTACTGCAGCAAGTTGACATGTCAACTGTTTTAAACCATTCCTGCATTTGGTGATTTTAGGTGCAAAGTAATAATAAAAATCCTAATTTCGCGCACTTGGTGAACATTTTGCTGTGAAAAATGGTCACACAACATCAATTATATGCAGTCGCACAAATGCTCCCAAATATATTTTCAGTTCACATAGATAAAATTTTGGGCGCATATGCGACCAAACCGCTCACAATATCGAGCCCTGTTATTCGTTTTTTTAGTACTTATTCATTTATTCATTCATTTTCCTTCAGCTTAGTCCGTTTGTTCATCAGGGATTGACACAGCAGAATGAATCACCAACTTATCCAGTATATGTTTTAGACAGCGGATGTCTTTCCAGCTGCAACCCAGTACTTAAAAACAGCCATACACTCTTACATTCACACACACACTCATACACTACGGCCAATTTAGCTTATTAAATTGACCTATAGCGCATGTGTTTGGACTGTGGCGGAGGAAACCCACGCCAACACAGGGAGAACATGCAAACTCCACACAGAAATGCCAAGTGACCCAGCCGGCACTCGAACCAGCGACCTTCTTGCTATGAGGTAACAGTGCTAACCACTGAGCCACCATGTCATGTTTTTATTGTATACTGTTATTTAATCATTACATAGTTTTTATGGCCATAATTTCTTGGTTGTTAAAAAAGCAGAACAGTGTGTTACTTATTTTTGTATGTATTTATTTGTATGTATTGTGTTACTTATTTTTGTATGTATTTATTTGTATGTATTGTGTTACTTATTTTTGTATGTATGTAATTTTACTAACTTTTTTTTTTGTTGCCAAATATATTTAAGACAACATCAGGGTGTATACATTGAAACTTTTTTATATTAGGCCCCTTTATATAATTATGATTATATAATCATATTGATTTAGTTAGCTCACATTGCTAGTTTGTGGTGAACAACTCATCTGTCCATGTCACATAAAAAAAAATAGTTTGCCATTGTAATCTTTAATTAAAGTCTATAAATTCACTTCATGTTTGTTTTGAGTTCAATTCTCAGATTAGGTCTGTCTGAGGAATAGGGCGTGGCTAACATACTTAACCACGCCCCTCCAGCTGTCAGTTTTGACAACAAACTGAAATGGTGTGAAGGAGGAGTCTGTTAGGTTGTAATAACTCTCCCCAAACCCTTTTCTGCCATTTTTTTTGATGAAACGCCCACTTTACTACATTCAGTCAGCTTGCAGTATAAAAAACAAGCCACATCCACTGTTTTCTCATTTAATATTCCGTTTCTTTAGGAACTGCATCACAATATGAAAAAGAAAAATGGTTGAATTTTCCGGTTCATGCTGACTTTAAAAATGCGAAACTATAATATCCTTGGTTGGTTGCAGTGTTGCACAAAACAACTTTTTTGATTGAGGAAAGCTTATGTTTTTAGCAAAAAAATGAATGCTGTAAGAAGTAAAGTAATGAACATTTGAAGGACATCGCTATAGAAGTTGTCTATTTACATTCTGCTGTATATGCTTCCTCCTTTCTCTCCACAGAGTCATTTAGGAAACGTGCTTGTAGACATGAAGCTCATCGACATCAAGGACACGCTGCCTGTGGGATTCATTCCCATTCAGGAAACTGTGGACACACGTAAGAGCCCAGCGCATTTACAGTTGCCTTCCAAACTCACTTACTCTCTCAGAATGCAAAATCCAGCTTAGTTTTGAAGCATTCATGTTCACACTAGGGCTGCACAATATATTGAAAAATGATCGCAATAATAGTATATGCTATATCCATATCGCAGAGAAAGGCAATAAATAAAATACATGTTATGTGCCGCAATGTTGTGTGCTGCATGCATAGGTTGTTTCATCGAAATCTGATCAATCAGCCTTTACTATCTTGGTCACACTCTACAATGAGGTTTTATTAATGTATTCACTTACATGAACTAATTATGAACAATACTTGTAAACCATTAATTAATCATTGTTCAACATTTACGAATGTTTTAATAACATCCAAATTCATACTTGTTAACATTAGGCAAGGCAAGGTTTCTATAGAACATTTCATACAAGGCAAGGCAAGTTTATTTATATAACATGTTTCATACACAGTGGCGATTCAAAGTGCTTTACATAAACAGGATTAAAAGAGACAAGTATAAGAAAATTAAAAAAACTGATAATAAAAACAGATAAAAATGTGTTAAAGCAGGTTATGAAAGAATGAAAAAAGAAAAGAAAGACATAATAGTGTGATCTGTCAGACGTAGCACAGTGCTCATTCAGTAAAGGCACAGCTAAACAGATGTGTTTTCAGTCTTGATTTAAATGTGCCTAATGTTGGAGCACATCTGATCATTTCTGGAAGCTGATTTCAGCAGCGGGGGGTGCTGTTAGTAGCTGAAGGCAGATTCACCCTGCTTTGACTGAACTCTTGTAATTTCTAGTTTATATGATCCTAAAGATCTGAGTGATATGTTAGGTTTGTATTCAGTGAGCATATCTGTAATGTATTGAGGTCCTAGACCATTTAGTGATTTATAGACAAGGAATAATACTTTAAAATCTATTCTGAATGTAACTGGGAGCCAGTGTAGGGACCTGAGGACAGGTGTGATGTGCTCTGATTTCCTGGTTCTGGTCAGAATCCTGGCCGCAGCGTTCTGGATGAGCTGCAACTGTCTGACTGGTTTTTTGGGAAGGCCTGTGAGGAGGCCGTTACAGTAATCCACTCTGCTGCTGATAAAAGCATGAACAAGTTTCTCTAAGTCTTCACTGGAAACAAAGCATCTGATTCTTGCAATGTTTTTGAGATGATAGTATGCTGATTTACTAACTGCTTTGACATGACTATTGAAACTCAGATCTGACTCCAGAATCACTCCAAGATTCCTGGTGATTCTTAGTCCCAATCCCATTTCTACCCCTTAGCCCTTCCCCTTACCCCTACCCCTCGTTTTGCACGTTCACGCCAAGGGGTACTGGTGTCCCAATTCTTTTTAGCTTGAGACGTAGGGCTAAGGGCAAGGGGTATACACCCCTTCGAAGATTTTTCAGGAGCACACTTGAAACCAAGGGGTAAAAAAATTCCCAGAATACACCTGCCACAACGGCAGTATTGCTAAACCCGGAAGTAAGGAGATCTACAAATTAGTATTTTTTTGTCATTATTATGAATTTTTACGACAAACAAACATGTTTTAATATATTCATATATACAAAATGTTTTAATATATTCATAACTGCATTCGTGATGCTTTGATGTGATGATTCGTCATGCTTTAAAAACAAAACAAAACAAAACAAAACAAAAAAAAACGCTAAATTTCGCGACAAATTTTATAATCCATAATAATAACTCCTGTACAGCAGTCCTACAACATTCTGACACTCGATGACACTTGAATACCCTGTCAGAACTAAGTCTAGTGGCTGAGAATGAGCTTTTTACAGTGTCTGCTATAATGTTAATGTTGTTTTTGGTTTGTTTACATTGATGAACATGGCCACTGTGTTAAATGCGCAGTATAGTTACAATCTTATTGCCACATTAGATTGTTATGATAACATAATATATGCCTTCAGTGATCTCCTGAAGATAAATACCAAAAAATAACACAACTGGAATCACTACAGCAGTCGCCATCGTCTAATCTCATATGAAGCAAGAGATCGTGATGACGTGTGCAGGTGTTGTAGCGCTGTCCCAATTCTTAGGGGTAAGTTTTGAAGCCCTTCCCCTTAACCCTCAGTTGTAAGGGCCAAGGGGAAGGGGTAGGGGTACAAAAATAGAATTGGGATTGGGCCTTAGTTAATGCACCGTGAGTTATCATGAACAATGAATGTTGAGTAATGAACAACATTATTTCCATTATCTAACATTAACTAGCATGAACAACTACTGTAATAAATGTAATGTTCATTGTTTGTTCATGTTAGTCAATGCATTACTAATACAACCTTATTGTAAAGTGTTACCACCATCTTAAACCCTCAGACAATAGACAAAAAAAAAAATATATATATATATATATGTGTATGTATGTATGTATGCATGTATGCATGTATGCATGTATGCATGCATGCATGTATGCATGTATGTACAATAAGTATTTTGACCACATCATCCTCTTTA
Source organism: Danio tinwini (assembly GCA_903798205.1). Taxonomy (NCBI): domain Eukaryota; kingdom Metazoa; phylum Chordata; class Actinopteri; order Cypriniformes; family Danionidae; genus Danio; species Danio tinwini. The sequence continues at coordinate 36,626,361 of CAIGQZ010000427.1, forward strand.
TGCATGTTGTCTTACTCCAAGCTGTATAGGCTCGAAAGCCTACTACCAATTAATGACATCAACACCTTATATCAGGTGTGCATAATTATTAGGCAACTTCCTTTCCTTTGGCAAAATGGGTCAAAAGAAGGACTTGACAGGCTCCGAAAAGTCAAAAATGAGTCAATAAAGTGAGATATCTTGCTGAGGGATGCAGCACTCTTAAAATTGCCAAGCTTCTGAAGCGTGATCATCCAACAATCAATCGTTTCATTCAAAATAGTCGAAAGAAGCGTGTGGAAAAACCAAGGCACAAAATAACTGCCCATGAACAGAAAAGTCAAGCGTGCAGCTGCCAAGATGCCACTTGCCACCAGTTTTGCCATATTTCAGAGCTGCAACATCACTGGAGTGCCCAAAAGCACAAGGTGTGCAATACTCAGAGACATGGCCAAGGTAAGAAAGACTGAAAAACGACCACCACTGAACAAGACACACAAGCTGAAACGTCAAGACTGGGCCAAGAAATATCTCAAGACTGATTTTTCTAAGGTTTTATGGACTGATGAAATGAGAGTAAGTCTTGATGGGCCAGATGGATGGGCCCGTGGCTGGATCGGTAAAGGGCAGAGAGCTCCAGTCCGACTCAGACGCCAGCAAGGTGGAGGTGGAGTACTGGTTTGGGTTGGTATCATCAAAGATGAGCTTGTGGGGCCTTTTCGGGTTGAGGATGGAGTCAAGCCCAACTCCCAGTCCTACTACCAGTTTCTGGAAGACACCTTCTTCAAGCAGTGGTACAGGAAGAAATCTGCATCCTTCAAGAAAAACATGATTTTCATGCAGGACAATGCTCCATCACACGCGTCCAAGTACTCCACAGCGTGGCTGGCAAGAAAGAGTCTAAAAGAAGAAAAACTAATGACATGGCCTCCTTGTTCACCTGACTGAACCCCATAGAGAACCTGTGGTCCATCATCAAATGTGAGATTTACAAGGAGGGAAAACAGTACACCTGTCTGGGAGGCTGTGGTTGCTGCTGCACGCAATGTTGATGGTGAACAGATCAAAACACTGACAGAATCCATGGATGGCAGGCTTTTGAGTGTCCTTGCAAAGAAAGGTGGCTATATTGGTCACTGATTTGTTTTTGTTTTGTTTTTGAATGTCAGAAATGTATATTTGTGAATGTTGAGATGTTATATTGGTTTCACTGGTGAAAATAAATCATTGAAATGGGTTTATATTTGTTTTTTGTTAAGTTGCCTAATAATTATGCACAGTGATAGTCTCCTGCACACACAGAGATCCTCCTAAAATAACTCAAACTAAAAACAAACTAAAAACTACTTCCAAAAATATTCAGCTTTGATATTAAGTTTTTTGGGTTCATTGGGTTCATACAATTACCTGATTTATTTGCTAATATTTAAAAAACAAACCTAGAAAACATCGCTTTAAAACATATTAATTAATGATGCAGTATCATTTGTATGTAATTGGATGAAATTTTTTTTGTCTTATGCCTTACCCAGAATATAAAAATACACATAAATACATTTAGATCATTTACTTTAATCATTACTAGTGGGATGTGAAGAGACTTTCAACAGCACAACAAAAAATGTTTCTGAAGACAATCACCTTTAACATCGAAATTATGATCTCTGTCAAAGGCGTTTGCCCCAACCAACTCCCCATTATTCTCCCTCTCTTTTCATATGTTATGGTGGGCAAAATCAAAGGTTACCATGGGCCGACTTTGGGCGCCTCTGTTTTAGTATGATCTTAACATTAACTATACAATTTAAATTGCTTATAAAATAGCACTTTGCAAGTTGTAAGAAACATCTTCCATCACAACGCTCAGTATAACAACAATAAATCGTATTATTCCAGTATCGTGCAGCCCTAGTTCCCATTCTCCAGCCAGCGTGAATGAAACCGCTGTAAATAAACCAAAGAGCAACTTTAACCAGCATTAAAGAGATGCTTGTTTGCCACTAAAGTATTTGCTTTCAGACGTGCAGACCGATAATGAATTCAACCTCCTTTGTGAGTTTAGTTTCTGTTTCATGTTAAATAATTAATCCATTGTGTGTGAAATGATCCTCGTTGATTTCCAACACTGACCCCGTTCTGTCTGCTGTGAATCTCCCTTTCACTTTCTTCATGGTGTCCTGTTTGTGTATCTCTGCAGAAGAACCGGCGTTCAGGAAGAGGAGGTTATGCATTAAGTTCATCCCGAGAGACTCTACTGAAGCCGCCATCTGTGACATCCGGATTTTAGGACGCTCGAAACAGGCTCCACCACAGTACACCTTCATAGGGTCAGTTAGTTACACTACATGGAAAATGCCTCCGTGATGTTTGAAGCACACTTCAATAGTGTTTCATGAGGAAATGAATAGTAAGCTGCATAATAGTACACTAGTAATAAATATTATTTTTTAATTCATGCAAACATTTTTTGTGTATATTTATTAATAAAATATTTTGACAATTCAACTTTACAGGCTGTAAATATAATATGGTAAAATTTGTGCTGGGCTAAGATTAATCTCGAGTTTGTTTTGGCATAATACATGTGTGTGCATTTTACACTCACTGGCCACTTTATTAGGTACAACTGCTCATTAATGCAAATTTCTATTCAGCCAATTATATGGCAGCAATTCAATGCATTTAGGCATGTGAACATGATCAAGACGCTCTGATGATTCATACAATAGAAAAATTCTGACAATAGAAGATTGGAAAAACGTTGCCTGGTCTGATGCAATTTCTGCTGCGACATTTGGATGGTCAAGTCAGAATTTGACGTCAACAACATGAAAGCGTGGATCCATCCTGCCTTGTATCAACAGTTCAGGCTAGTGGTGTAATGGTGTGGGGGATATTTTCTTGCCACACTTTAGGCCCTATAGTACCAATTGAGTATCGTGTCAACGCCACAGCCTACCTGAGTACTGTTGCTGACCATGTCCATCCCTTTATGACCACAGTGTACCCATCTTCTGATGGCTACTTCCAGCAGGATAACGCGCCATGTCATAAAGCGCGAATCATCTCAGACTGGTTTCTTGAACACGACAATGAGTTCACTGTACTCAAATGGCCTTCACAGTCACCAGCTGTCAATCCAATAGAGCACCTTTGGGATGTGGTGGAACGGGAGATTCGCATCATGCATGTGCAGCCGACAAATCTGCAGCAACTTCGTGATGCTATCATGTCAATATGGACCAAAATCTTTGAGGAATAGTTCCAGTACCTTGTTGAATCTATGCCACAAAAGACCGTTCTGAAGTCAAAAGGGGGTCCAAATAAAGTGTACCTAATAAAGTGGCCGGTGATTGTATATATTTATGTATATGTGATACACGTACATAGAAACACAACTATATTAAAAAAAGTTGTTAGATATCTAAATTTAGATATAATTTGTAATGTATGCATATTGAAAACTCGGGTAGTGTGAACGGAAGGCATAACCGTAGCAAAACTTTATTCATTTTAAGACTAAAACGTAGTGTAAACAGGGCCTGAGACTGCTGCCCCCGCGACCTGGCCCCAGAAAAGAGGAAGAAAATAAATGAACGAATAAAAAAAAAAAAACACTCAGGTGATGCGACCCTAATTGTTTTATACTGAAACTTTCCTTCTAAAAGCGCTTCCTTGGTCTTATCCATATTTCTTTGCACATTAAACACACGCAGAGCCGGAGCAAGCTGAACTGGCGCTCTAGGCGAACAGCAATCACACCGACCTCAATCTGAAAGTGAAAAAGAAAGTGACCGGTTTGCGGATGAAAATGAGGACCGGGAGGGAGGGGGTGGGTGTTGCGGATGAAAGTGAGGACCGGAGGTTCCCTCACTATTCTGCCGCCCAAGGCGGCTGCCTAGGTCGCCTATATGGATGCGTCGGCCCTGAACACACGTCGGCCACAACAGGAAATAAGAAAACTGCAACTGCGTTAAATGCGTAAATTTTTTTACGCGTTAAATATTTCAAATTAATTGCGTGCGTTAACATTAATTTTGACAGCCCTAATATATGGTCATAAAAGGATGGACATGGTCAGCAACAATACTCTGATAATATCCGGATTTACCTTTTTTTGTTTTATCATGAAATATTTCTAATCTACTTTATAAATGATGTTCTTCCATGAAATAATAACTTTAAACAATGTATTTTTTTATTTAAATGTGCATGTTTTAATAATTAATGTGGAAAGTTTTTAGCATCATTAAATATCATCAAAAGCCTAAAACCTATTGAGACATCATTGCAGTTATTTAAATGAAATTTCTCAGCCTGAAGTATCTGTGTATCTCTGGCTGACATCCAGATGAAGCAGTATTTAAACCGATCAAATGATTGCATCTGTGTGTGTGTGTTTGTGTTTCTGTCTGGTGAAATGTAATTCTGTTGATCCTCTTTCAGAGAGCTGAACAATATGGGCATCTGGTATCGCATGGGGAAAGTGCCACGAACCCAAGATTCTTCACCTGTACAGAACAACTCCAGCAACAACGCCACTAATAACATCCAGACGCTCACCAACAATTCCACTCCAGCGCCAGTCTTGCCCAAGTATGTGTGTTTGTCTGTCTGTCTGGGTTTGTGTGTTTAGTCTGAATTCTGAGGAAGTGTGAATTGTGTTTGATGAAACAGCAGCAGAAAAAAACAAAGATCTGAAAGAAGGAAATGAAACCAAAAGGAGAAAAAAACAAACAAACAAACAAACACTTGGTTAGTCTTTATTTTGGCTCAAGTAAACCAGCAGATCCAGAGTGGTCAGTTTTTTGGCCCATTTCCATTGAGTGGTACGGTTCGGTGCACTTTTATGGCCGTTTCCACTGTCAAAACGTACCTAAAAATGAACCGTACCATACCACTTTTTGGGTACCCTTTCCAAAGGAGCTGATGATAATAACGTGTGCATGATTATTGAAGTGCTTCTGACATCCTTTCAGAAATGGACAAACGTGAAAGTGATACACCAAAAAACAGGAGCGAATGATTCTTTCACCAACCTAAAACATGAACAAACTGCTGTTTAACTATTATCATCACCTGTTGGATTATTATGAACTCAGAATGATGGAATTACTTTCTAACAAGAGGTTAACGTCACATGTGCTGGTGAAGAATAAAGATACAGATGAGAGGTTTACTATTGGTACCATGTGTAGTGGAGACACAAGCCTGATAAAGGTGACCCGTACCGAACCGTACTGTCCACTCAGTGGAAACAAGGCATTAGACAGCAGGGTTTATACCAAATTCTGCCTAGTTATAAACACTATTGTATATAGGGCTGCACAATATAAAAGCTAAAATTATATAAATGGAAAAAAAACATAGTGAATTTAAACCTTTTTATGAATATAAAATTACTTTAAGTGAAATTACTTCTGAATACTCAATTGAATAACAGGTTTGCAGTATTTGTTTAAAAGTAGACAATGTTGTGTCTAAAATATAACACAATATTAAGTTTTTATTTATTAAACTGTTGTATAAAATATTGTGCTTGCACTTGTGATAATAAAATAATAGGATTTTATACAGGTCAGGAGTGCGCTAATTGAAAAGTTTTAATGCGTATTTCCCATAGACTGTAAAAGATATGGACGTAGTATCCATGACGTCACCCAAAGGTTTCTGTATAACGCAAAAGAAGCTAAATATAGGCACAGCCAACGTTGCCATTTTGTTCGGGCATCATCGCACTGACCGCAGGATACCAAACAAGGGCAAAGAGGCGGAGCTACAGACACCTGTCAGCGTTTTGCTTAGACAGGCTTTTCTTAGGCAGAAACGCTTAATACTTCATTACCTGCAACTCGTTTGTGTTCTGACCACATGTGCTTGGTTGTACACTATATCAATAGTGTTTAGACTTTTAAAAACATTGCTGTAATACATTGAGCCACTAAACATTGTTCTTATGATGTTTTTTCTACAGGAGGAAAACGCAAATTACATCCAAACACTTCAGATATAGTCTGTTAGTAAATGCAAGGCTATTGATGAAATCCAGGCATAAAACTGTATGACAACGCTTCAGATGACTGTTCTAGGGCCTACAGCTAATCAATCTGTCAGATTCTGGAGTGCATAACAGGTCTAAAGAAAAATAAGTAAAACAAATACATTTATAGAGATGGTATATAAGTATATAATTTCACTCACCTGGGAAATAGAGGCAACTTTAACACTTTAATTTTAAGTGCACACAGCATGCTATAGTATCTGATAATTGCAAAAAAATATTCAAAAATTTAATTGACTGTGTAAAGCCACATAAAACAAAACAAAAATACGATGTTTATGCCAAGTTCAGCAGCTAATTAGCCGGACTCAGCTGAGGTGACGAGACACCGAGCAGCGAGGACTTAGCTGTCACTTAAGTGGCCATGCCCTTAATTATGCAGACTTAATATAACCTAATATAAATTAAACGGATGAGTGATAAAAAAAAATTCACCCCCTCACAGTTGCCATGAAGGGTAATCATAGCTATATGCACCAAAGCCATCTTTTGTACCAGGCTGTAAACATGTTTTTATTAGCTGTAAAATTGGCCAATTTACCAATGCAGTCAGAAATCATCTTTATTTCCTGGAGCCAGCCCCCAAAGGCGAGTCGATGAATTGCAGTTTTAGTTGCTTTCGATTTAATTCTAACATACTTAAAAATGCATCATGTTTTCCATGTTGGCACTCTTTAAACTGACTAGTCAGTGGTTTTGTAGTGTGTTTTTACATGCTGTTCCTGTGTAGAATGTGTGTGTTTTCTCACATCTGATGTTTATGGTGTTGTTTGTGTCTCTGGGTTTTCTTTGCCCGTGGCGTTTCTCTGTTTCTCCAATGGGGAAGTGTCTGTTCCAGCTGTTTCCTCTCTGTCTGTCTGTGCTCTGGACACTGTCTGCCTGTGATACTGTTATATATATAACCGGATACAACAGCACTGAAGTCACACAACCACAAATGTGTCTGTGAACACTGATGTACAAGTGATTTTTTTCAGCTTTTTCATTTTTAATAAATTTGCAACAATTTCAAACTCTTTCTTCACATTGTCATTATGGGGGATTGTGTGTAGAATGTTGAGGAAATAAATTAATTTAATCCATTTTGGAATAAGACTGTAACATAAAAATATGTGGAAAAAGTAAAGCGCTGTGAATACTTTCCGGATGCACTGTAAATACCTGAATTTTCTGGTTATATTATAATAAAGAGAATGATACATAGGATGTGGCCATTATAACATATCTAAAACAACAAATATAATGGTGGTCCAAATTTTTTGCACAGTCCTGCATAATACATAAAATTATTATACATTTTCAGTCTGTTCAGCATTTGTTAAGGTTGTCAGTTGGACAAAAGAGACATTTGGTCTAACTTCAGCAGCAAATGTAATTTTCTTTATTGTATTTTAAGCTGACGACACTTTGATATTAATAGTGAAAAGAAAAGTGTGTTGAATATTTATTTGATTGAGTAATATTTTTTTTCTGTTTGTGTTTCTTTACAGACACATATCCATGACGCTGCCCGCATGTTTCAGAAAAAGCACAACTAGACCAGACTTTGAACACCAGAACTCCAACCTCTATGCCATTTCTGGTACCAGAACCACAGAATACACACTTGGCCTTGAATTATTAGCCCTCCTGTTTATATTTTTCCCCAATTTCTGTTTAACTGAGAGAAGATTTTTTTCAACACATTTCTAAACATAATAGTTTTAATAACTCATCTCTAATAACTGATTTATTTTATCTTTGCCATGATGACAGTAAATAATATTTGACTAGATATTTTTCAAGACACTTCTATACAGCTTAAAGTGACATTTAAAGGCTTAACTAGGTTAATTAGGTTAACTAGGCAGGTTAGGGTAATTAGGCAAGTTATTGTATAATTGGCTAATAATTTTGTCCTTAAAATTGTTCTTGAGATTTTTTAAACTACTTTTGTTCTAGCCGAAATAAAACAAATAAAATTTTTTTAGAAAGAAAAAAATATAATCCACATATAATTGTATAAAATACAAGACATACTGTGAAAATGGCCTCGCCCTGTTAAACATAACTTGGGAAATATTTAAAAAAGAAAAAAAGGGGGGCTAAAAGTTCTGACATATATATATACACATACAAGGTTTCCACTACATTCATTCTTCGATGGCGGGGCACCACACCAAAATTCATCCCACTACAGTACAGCTTCTCAATCAAAACATTCAGTGGTTTTTTTAAATAGTGGGGTATAATCCCACCAAAACGTATTAAAAGGTAAGTGAATTATAACAGCGCAAACATTTTTGTAACCGTAGTAGCGCTGTGTGTTATTTGTTTAGCGCTTTAAGGTGACATGCTGACTGACTGACTGACAGGTGCGTGATGCGTGAGGCCAGCAAACACGACGTATAGCTTTCAGTTAGGATGAACACAGTTTCCATTATTATACTTTATAGATAAAGGTCTGTGGTTCTGCTTACAACAAACAAAGACATTATCTTGCTGGAGTTTATAGCCGTTTCACTTTACTTCTATTGGTCTATTGGAGACATTCATAAATATTCCTAGCCAATCTTAATAAATGTTAAAGACATATTCACTACATAAACGCACTAAATCGCACTTCAGCAGTGTTTATTTGAGAGCGCACAAGAAAATCTGCACTTGAGCAGCGTATATTTGAGGGCGTGAAGAAGTTTTGTGCACGAGTAGAGAAAATCTGCGCGCAAGCAAAGAGATTTGCATGCTTGTATTACATAAATGCGATCTCGATTTGTAATACTGCGCTCACGACATTTGTCATTGAAATAACGTCATAGGTAGTTGGTAGATCTCTGTAAAAGGCCTGCCACCACAACTGGAAAAAATCCTAGAGGAAACTTGTTTTATATATATATATATATATATATACTTTAAAAAATAGGATTGACTGCAGACATTTTCAAAAGTGCACACTGAATGTTACTTTACTTTTTTAAAGATAATTATAATTTTATTTAATATATTTTTATTAAGATTGACTAGAGTTTCACAGGAAAATGTTCACTACATGCGCTGATTTAGGAGGCATTCACGCATTAGGCATCTTTGCACCTAAAAACACCAAACGCAGCGCTCAGGAATGGTTTAAAACAGTTGACATGTCAACTTGCTGCAGTAAACTAAGCCCGCAATGCTTGCCCCGCCTTCAGTTTCTTCTTATTGGCCCACTGCACTAGAACACAACGCGAATGGATTGGTTAATATCAGCTGTCAATCACTCAGTTCCGATGACAGGGAGCTACAGCTGCGAAAACGTAAAGGTCTGGATATGAGAGAATGGAAACAACACTGCACAAATAATGGCACATCTGATTAGTGATCATGTGCTGAATGTCAATCCAGCATTTACACTTTTCGAAGAGTGGATAAAAGACTTCCAGTGTTTAAAGTCCGCTATAAAAAACGACTAAAGCATTCACCGTAAAGCCGGTGGGACGGAGTTTTTAGGTAACATTGTTTGCCACTGAATCTACACATTTTAAGCATGAGATGTTCTAACATTATTTAATTCTTCATTAAATCATCATGATACTGACACCGCATTCACCATTGCTAAAGAGCATGCACTCACTGAGATGAAACTAATATTGCAGCTCATGAAAAGACGGTTATTGCTATTAAGATGTCGTATGCAAATAATAAGTTATATGTCAATATCATCTGTGCAATATCAGACACCACCCGTGAAAACAGCGCAGTTATTATTGTTAATGCAGTTCATCTCATTCACGTCAAGCAGTGCGTGCAGGGCCGGTGAGTGCATGCAGATTTTTGTTTATTTGTTAGTTTTGATTAGTGTTGATTTTAAATGCAATACATCTGTTAATTTAACACGTGTAGTAACTGTGCTCATAGTTTTTGGTGGGTGCGACTAAATTTTGTCTGGTGCGCCTAATTTGTTGAAGTTTGGAGCACCGGTGCTACCAAGAAAAAAGGTTAATTTCGAGCCCTGTATTTCAAATAAATGCAACTCTTTTTAACTATTTATTCATTAATTTTATCAACAAAAATGCAGACTGACTTTGACACTGCGTCTTTGCCTTTGCAGCGATGGATGGAGTACCTTTCATGATTTCGGAGAAGTTTGCAAGTGCCTCCAGTGATGTGAGTGTGTTTTTTAATTCCTCTTATGCTTCATGAATAGTTGTAGACTGCAAAGACTTAAAAAAAATAGATATATTTGTGTCAAGAAAAACATCAGATAATTAAAAGGATGAACAAGCAACAGGCAGCATACTTTTCTTAAGTTTTGTTATTTAGAGGGCTTTTATTTTGCCTTCTTTACAAGATGTAAGCCTTTGGTGTCTCCAAAATGTGTCTCTTAAGTTTCAGCTCAAAATACCCATCAGATTATGTATTATACAATGCAGAATATGCTCATTTTGAGCTGAAAGCAAAGTGTAGATGTTTTTGTTTGCAATACACACTTGTGTTCAGTATGTGGCTGTGGTGATTCTAGCGAATATGAATTACATAGCTATTTTACTGTCTTTTCTTTATTACAAACATGCTCAGTGTTTAAAAAAATGATTTAAACTTGTAAAACTCATTCTTGAGCTGCAGATGATCACAGAGAGTTGAACAGATCTTTTAATCCAAGTTTCTTTGCAAATCCTGTTCTGTGGACATGTGTGCAATAGGGGTTGAATGACTTCAGATTTTTGGAAGTCGACTTTTATGTTATTAAAGTCGAGTCGACGTTGGCTAGTTGCTGGAGATGTCATCAATAAAACATAAGACTTTTTCAAAACGCCACAGTTTGCTGTTTATTTGCAGGAAATACATACACACATGCTGTTCGACAGCTCATAATATGTTGCAAAACAATTCAACATTACCAGTGACTCATTTTAATGGGAAACTAATGCATTGTAAACATTGTTCATTTAGTTAATAACGCAACATTAGCATCCGGGCTGATTTTAGTGCAAAATAAATGCAGTCAACACATTGATAATGGGTCGTACTACAAAAAATGTAACAATAACAGATATATTTAGTGCAAAAGTAATGCATACGTCGTCAGGACACAGAAAGACGAAAGGCGTCGACACTCTGTCAGAGACGCAGCTTTTACCATTAAGATAGTGCAGGTCAGAATGCTGCTCAAAATCTTGCACATCATTTTAATAGTTACTATCTCCTCTCACTGCGTGCATCTTCACCATGTTTACCTGGAGTGATGTTTACACAAAGTTTGCCACACCTCCGTAGCTGCGCGCTTGACAGTTTTGGTGCGTTTCACAGTCAAACCACGGGATCTGCTCAGCATGACTAGTCGACGTCAAGCAAAAAGCCTCGCGGCAGGGCATTAAAGTCGACCAGTTAACTAGTCCGTGCAACCTCTATACATGTTATTATTGAGACATGCTAATACGCTCCTGTCATTCAATTCGGTGGTCGGGGAAAATTGCACTCCTACGTCACATTGTGGTGTGCCTCAAAATAACTGGCATTTGGATCCTGTTTTAATGTCAGGAAATTAAAGAATTGATGTGTTTATATCACAAAATAACTGAATACACAGTGTTCTGTCCAAACAGCTTCCAAAAGTCGATTTTGCATCATAGGTGCCCTTTAACATATTTTGTATTTGCAGATAAATATGTTTTAGGTGTTATTAACAAGCACAATAACTGATCCAAACATTAAAAAGTGTGTATGTATTGAAGTTTGAATGTGTCTATAATGTTTGATGTTGGTCTGAATGTGTTTCAGTTGCAGCAGGTGGATCTCATGGGCATCAGAATTAAATCACTTGCAGAGATTGAGAAGGAGGTGAGGATCTCTTGGGTTTTCATTATGACAAGTGGAATTTAGTTAGATATTTTTTTTATTATCATTATTTCTTTTCTAGCAGGTATTTTCATCTCAATTTAATGCTAAGATAGTTTAAATCGCTGGTGTTTTGTATTTTCTGAACACTTCCTTAATGTACAAGTGGCTCAAATTCGCTTTAAATTTTAATTATAAAGTAAACACAAAACAGCAGTCTCCATCCGGAGCTCCTTCACGGGACTCCACACTTGTAAACACTCGCTGCATCAGGCGCGTGGCTCTCACCTCCGCCCACACTCGTCAGCGCTACCAAGCCGACCAATCACAGAGCTTGCACTACGTGTGCGTGTTACATTTTTTGAGAGATTTATTCAGAAGTATAAATCAGCCTTTAAAGGGACAGTTCACTCAAAAATTAAAATCGTTCCATGATTTGGGCCCAGTTCTACCCATTAGCTCTTCCCCTTACCCCTACCCCTTGTTTATGTGAGGGGTAGGGGTGTCACAATTCCTTTTAGCTTGAAGGTGTAGGGCTAAGGGGAAGAGTTAGATACCCCACGAAAGGGAGATTTTTTTTCTTACCAAGGGGTAAGAAAACTACCCTGAATACACCAGCTACAACGGCAGCACCTAGAAGCACCAATATCAATTGGTGCAAACCAATATCACCGCTATCACAAACCAATATTACCGCTATCACAA
>CAIGQZ010000427.1:36638911-36655331 GCA_903798205.1 Danio tinwini
TGTGTTGTCAAGACTATACAAAGATAATAAATAAATGGTGCTTGATGATTTACTCAAATATATGTCGGGAAAATGTGTGATAATGTAAAAAAAAACCTGGTGAATTTGCTTATTCAGTCAGACTAAATGCTTATTGAGACCAGAAATGATAACAATGATTATAATGTGTTATAAATAATAGTGGTATTATCATTATAGCTAAACTGTTGTCAAAAGGCTGGATTAAAAGAGGCTATGCATTAAAATCACTAATACAAAATTATTACAATGTGTCAAGTTTTTATATATACATATATAAAAGGAAGCATTATTTTATATAAACATATATTAATGTATAATCATACATATACATTATATAAATAAAAAGTGGCAGTAAAAACACTTGATCTTTGAGAAACAAAGATTTCAGGAGATTGAAATTAATCCATTTTTGTAAACTTTGTTTATTGAATCATAATAAAACAAATGATCAGTTTCATACATAAATGTTTATCAGTTTTCAGCATTGGTAATTAGCAATGCATGACATACAATGCATTTTGCCTAAAATATTTTTTTATGTAATTTGTTAAATGTTGAGTTCAGTTTTACCACATTTGAATGACGTGCTGCAGTCAGAACCAGTAGCTGTTTATAATGGAGCCACTAGAGGTCAGTGTTTCCTATGGATGTTTTGTTCAACTCTTTCTCTCTCTCTCTGTGTGTGTGTGTGTGTGTGTGTGTGTCTGTGTGTGTGTGTGTGTGTGTGTGTGTGTCTATGTGTGTGTGTGTGTGTGTGTGTGTGTGTGTGTGTGTGTGTGTGTGTGTGTGTGTGTGTGTGTGTGTGTGTGTGTGTGTGTGTGTGTGTGTGTGTGTGTGTGTGTCTCTGTGTGTGTGTGTGTCTCTGTGTGTGTGTGTGTCTCTGTGTGTGTCTCTCACAGTATGAATATAGTTTCCGAACGGAGCACAGTGCCGCAGCGCGTCTGCCACCGAGTCCAACCAGAACATCTTTGGGCTCCGAGGCCTAACGTTCACAGAAAAAAACCTGATCTGAGCACAGACTCATCCGCCTCTCAGAGCTCAAAACAGAAACCTACAAGTCTGACGGAGGGGAACATAATAAGATACTGTTTGCTTCTCTCTGTGAACAAAATTAACAAATATCATTTGATGTGGTCAAGTTCAAGTCTCTTTTAAGTTGATGCTGCTTTTTATTGTTTGGTAAAGAGCTTCTCATGCTACCGCGATCAAATCGAAACCACTACAGTGTCGTCTGAAAGGATGGAAACAGACTTGATTTCTGTTATTATGCAACAAGTATTGTGTATTATTCAGACTTTTCTGGCTGCTGGATTGAGATGCTGTTACCATTGTGGGTTTTTATCAAGGGTCGGACTTGGATAAACCCTAAGGAATTCACAATTGAGTTCATGCGTCAAGTGCATGGATCAGAAGAGTTTTGTTTGTTTGCTTCTGTATTATTTAGATCGCAGTGACTGCATGATTTTATTTTTTTTCGTTCTGGATTGGTTTGGAAATAGAGCCCAATTCACTGCACTGTTACAGGACTGAAGCGTTTTAATGTGTTCGTGTTTTGTCTGGGAAAAGAGATTCGAACAAAAACACTCCGAACAAACTATTGTACATAGACAGGCGAGGAATCAGGAACGCGTCTCTTTAGCATTGTGTGTTTTTGTTTTGGTCTTTGTTATGTCTGATCTATCTCTCCGGTTACCATTAGTCAAGTTTTACTGAGAGTTTGTTTTCAGTCTCATGTTAGGATTTTCAGTGGTGCTCATGCACTGGCCATTTTGTGGCTTCTGAAGTTCATGCTGATATTTTTGTGAATTTTGTTTTTTTATTATTATTAAACAGTGAAAATGTCTGCAGGTTATATTTCCCCCCCAAAATATGAAGAAAACAATGAGAAATTAAAATGACAATTTCCATACAAATGTTCCACACAGATACTCATTACTGTAATACAAAAAATATATTTTACTACTTGTAAAAATGAGAAATTAAAATGAGCATTTAGAAAATAAAGCATATATAAATTTTCATGACGAAACTAATCAAATTTTCCACACAGAAACTCATTACCGTAATGCAAAAAATATTGTTTATTACTAGTAAAAATGTTATTTTATTTAGCATTTAGAAAACAAAACTTATATACATTTTCATGACTGAACTAATCACATTTTCCACACAAATACTCATTACTTTAATGCAAAAATATCATTTGTTACTAGTAAAAATGAGAAATTAAAATTAACATTTAGAAAATAAAGCATATTTCCAATTTCATGACTGAAATAATCCAATTTTCCACACAAATACTCACTACTGTAATGCAAAAATATAATTTATCACTATTAAATATGATAAGTTTAAATTAGCATTAATAAAACAACACAAATGCATTTTCATGAGTGAAATAATAAAATTTTCCACAGATACTCATTACTGTATTGCAAAAATATTATTTATTACTAGTAAAAATTATCAGTTTAAATTAGCATTAATAAAACAACACTTGTATACATTTTCATGACGAAACTAATCAAATTTTCCACACAGAAACTCTTTACCGTAATGCAAAAAATATCGTTTATTACTAGTAAAAATTATATTTTATTTAGCATTTAGAAAATAAAACTGATATACATTTTCATGACTGAACTAATCACATTTTCCACACAGATATTCATTACTGTAATGCAAAAAATATCATTTATTACTAGTAAAAAATGGCAAAAATGAGAAATTAAAATGTGCATTAAGCAAATAAAATCTAGATATTCATAAGAACTATAATTATCCACACAGATACTCAATATTCTAATAAGAAAATTGTGATTTATTTATTTATTTTTTATTATAAATACCAGTAAAAATGTCCGTATTTTGTGATTCACCAGTGTTTTCAGTTTTTCATTATTTCTGGTTGTGAAGTACATTATGGGATGTTGATCTCTGCTCTGTCCACTTTTGATGTTGAAAATTCAAATCTACAGTTTAACAAATTGACTTTTAGTGACATTTTAGTAGTTTGAAATAATACAAGAAATAATATCTAGAGAAATAAGAAAAAAATGAATCACAAAATACAGAAAACTGCTAATTTATGGATATTTTTGCGGTTAATATTAGTATAAGGCATACTTAAAATAGTTTGTTATTAAATATTAAATAGTTTATCCATGTTTTATTTATAAACTATCCTAAAGATTGACTTTATTTGAGGGAAATGTGGTCAATTACAGTAGTAAGTGACTTGACTGTTGGGGAAAAATGTAAAATTACGTTAATAATTTGTAGTAAAAATAATGTTACAGTGCTAAAACGCACTCTTTAGCTTCTGTATGCCAAATAGTTTCTCATTTCTTTCTTTATATTTTTGGGATGATTTTTTTTTTTCGTGAGATCCACCTGAATATCCAGAACCAACTTCATTGTTAGCTGTTGACTTTTTCTGTAAACTGTTGTATCTTTTACACAGTGAAGTTTAGAGTCGGCATTTGTTCACGTGATTCGCTCCTTGTGCCACTGCTTCTTTCTTAATATGGTGATGGTTATTGGTGGAAGTACAGTGTTATTATTTGCGGGTGTTTCTGCAAAACACCCTGCTGAAACAGCCATCTCAGGTGAAAATGTGCGGTTTGGAAACACCAAGTGTCTGAGTGATTAAAGACGTCAATCCCTTAGTGTGGTTTGACAACTTCACTGTGAGACTTTACAGAAACACTCCACTTTTTGGGGAAAATAGGCTCATTTTATAGCTTTCCTAGAGTAAACCGTTGAGGTTTTACCAAGTGTTGAATGCATTCAGTTGATCTTAGCATAGATGATTGAATCAGATTAGACCATTAGCCTCTCACTCAAACATAACTAGAGTTTTGATAATTTTTCCTATATAAAGCTAGACTCTTTTAAATTGTGTACAAAGACAGATGAAAATTGAAAAGTTATTTACTCTTGCTAGAATGAGAGTGTAGTTTTTCGCAATGCCAACCTAGAAAACAGCAACATTTCATTTTCCAACTGTGTGAGGGTAAATAACTTTTTTTTTATAACAAAATTTCATGACGATCTTAGTACACAATGTAACTAAAGAAGAGTCAAGCTTTAAATAGGAAAATTGTCAAATCTTTGGTCATTTTTGAGTGAGATGCTAACGGTCTAATCTGATTCAATGAATTATGCTAAGCTAAGCTAAAAGTGGTCCCGCCAAACCCAGAGATCAGCTGAATGGATTCAAAGATAGCTGTTTACTCTAGGAAAGCTGTAAATTAAATTAAGTGTAAATTAATAGTGCATTGCTCCTTTAATCCAACACTCAGATGGGTTTTAGATGACTTATGTAGGGTTATAATGCTCAAGCAGCTATACTGTTACATGTTTTAACCACTATTTTGACTTTTATTATGTTCTTTTATCATTTCAATTCTGAAATTAACCACAAATCTGATGCATTTTTTTTATGTTTGTTTGTGTCAAGTCGACAACTTTAGACCGTAATATAATTTAAAATCCAGGAATAGTTGTGATTGTCTCACTGTAAAAAGCCATTAGTTACTTTACTTTTAATAAGTCAGTGAATCTGTTGCCTTAAATGTGACAGGTTGGCTGTGCTTACTTAAAACAAAACAAAAGTATAACTTGGATTAAGTTGATTTTTTAAATATTATTATTATGTGCATAATTAATATACCTAGTAATACATTAAAAGCAATGGGTTTACTCACTTTATACAAAGTAAATAAGTTTATTTTATTTTTTAAGTCAACTAATCTCTCTTTACAGTGCTGGAATACCAACCCTAGGTTTATCATGTGAAGTAAAACAAGAACCAAAATTGTTGTTTAACCTTATATATTAATTTGGTGCTCAAAATTACATGCTGATATTGATAATTAAATTAATTTAGCATAAAAAAACACACAGAGTAGCCCCCTATATAAATGCATGCAGCGTTTTTCTATTTTAAAAACATTAAAATGAGGATTTAATTTGCCATTTCATAGTACTCTCTTGTCTAATTATTTAATGAGTTTATATGAAGACTACTTTAAGTGTTTAGGAATGTATAGCTAGTATGTTGTCCCCACATTTTTTTTTGCTGGTATAGTTGAGTGTGTTTTCCAAACTGGTCACACAGACAAATACAATAAAAGACGTTTAGTTAATACAACTGCGTGAATAAACTCCTGTTCGCCATTTTATTAACTGTTCATTGTGTGTCATCGTTGTTTTGCTTCTTGCTGTCTTTGTCATTTGCATTGTCAGCTGGTTTCGGTTTCTTATATAAATGTGAATGCCAGTTTGGGTTGAATTTTGTGATTTGTTATTGGATAGTATAACTCTTCATGCATTTCTTGTCAAAAGAGAAATTCTGGACATTTATTTGTATTTGTGCCATTTGACGAAAGCACCTCCAGAACTCCTATGCAACAAATTTTTTGAGAGATTACTGTGATAACAATATCCACTACCTGACGAAAGTCTTGTCGCCTATCCAAGTTTTAGGAAGAACAAATAATAACTTGACTTCCAGTTGATCGTTTGGTATCAGAAGTGACTTATATGAAAGGCAAAGACCTCTAGATTACGCTTATTTTACCACAATAAAATATGATTATGCCTTGATTTTGAATTTTAATTTCATTAGGACAGTAAGGTCTGACTTTGCTTAGACTAAAGTCTCGTCACTGAACAGAAATAATGTCCAGTATAGAATATAAAGTCATGCTGCAGTGGAAACCGAATGAATATTGTGTCTGACTCCATCATGAGCTTGGAGGACTGCATCCATACATCTCTGCAATGACTCTAATCACTTATTAATAAAGCCATCTGGAATGGCAAAGAAAGCGTTCTTGCAGGACTCCCAGAGTTCATCAAGATTCTTTGGGTTTATCTTTAATGCCTCCTCCATCTTACCCCAGACATGCTTAATAATGTTCATATCTGGTGACTGGGCTGGCCAATCCTGAAGCATCTTGACCTTCTTTGCTTTCAGGAGCTTTGATGTGGAGGCTGAAGTATGAGAAGGAGCACTATCCTGCTGAAGAGTTTGCCCTCTCCTGTGGTTTAATGTAATACCTCCCCCCATACTAAATGTAACTCCAAACCATGATTTTTCCATCACCAAACTTGACAGATTTCTGTGATAATCTTGGGTCCATGCGGGTTCCAGTAGGTCTTCTGCAGTATTTGTGATGATTGGGATGCAGTTCAACAGATGATTCATCAGAAAAATCCACCTTCTGCCACTTAAACAAATCATCAACCAGAAGTCAAGTTATTAGTATTTGTTGTTCTTACTACTGGAATTGACGACAAGACTTTTGTCAGGTAGTGTAAAGTTAAAGTCAAAATTATTCACCCTCCTGTTGTTTTCTTTTTTTTTTTTTTAATAATTCTGTCTTTGACTGTACCTTAGAGTTTAATTATCAGCCAACCG
Organism: Danio tinwini; assembly: GCA_903798205.1. NCBI lineage: Eukaryota > Metazoa > Chordata > Actinopteri > Cypriniformes > Danionidae > Danio > Danio tinwini. The sequence goes on from CAIGQZ010000427.1 coordinate 36,645,360, forward strand.
CTGTTATTAGCCAGTTAAACAGAGCCAACAATGGCTTCTGAGTTCTAGATTTGGCTTGATTAAATCAAGCAAATTTTGACTGCCTTGATGCTTTGCTTTTAAATGTGAATGGTAGCATGTGCCGCTATTTCACCATAGTTTCACCACAGAGTAATGCATGTTTACTGGAACTCTGCCTTTGTTTTGGGTTTACAAACATTCTGATTTTCCTGTGGCCGTTTGACAAGTCACTTTATTAGATGCAACATGCGCAACAAACCACAGACTTTCAAGACTTCAGGCATAAAAAAATCCCCTCAAATGCTGCAGATGGTTTTGGGCAATGCTCTGCTGTTTTTGTGGCTTTTAATTGACTTTTAATAGAATTAATTGTTATACAAAATCACAGCAAAGCATGTTTATTGACAATGATTAAGCTTTTAAGAAACACAAAGGTCATGCTATTTTCTTTCTTAATCGTGACATCTTGGTTCTGGTTTGTGCTCAGTTTTATATTTTCAGTGTGCATATATTTTGCTCAATTTATCTAAATCTTCAGTTTTCTTATTAACCTTTGTGTATTGTTCAAATTGACTACCCTTTCATTGTGTTGGCGGCTGTTTTTGCCCCATTGACTTCCATTATAATGACATTTTTTTGATTGCAAAGCCTTGACACCATGTAATTATGCATTCATGATTGTTGCTGTTTTTCCCTGTTGGGAAGAGGAACAATTTGTCATTTTTACTGTTCATTCATTCATTCATTTTATTTTCAGCTTAGTTTCTTTATTAATCTGGGGTTGCCACAGTGAAATGAACCGCCAATGCATCCAGCATATGTTTTATGCAGCGGATGCCCTTCCAGCTACAACCCATCACTGGGAAACATTTTTACTGTTAATAATAATATAATAATAATAATATAGTAATAATAATATGGTGTCATGGCTTGGCAATCAAAAAAATCATTATAATAGACGTCAATGGGGCAAAGACACAGCATAGGCGCATTCTGAAAACGTAGCCCTATATGTTTCTGGAGATCGCAAATTATGTAGCCAGAAGTATGTATGGCTGCATTTCACCTTTAAAATGAAAGCTACGGGGCAGTATGACGCCGATCCTTTTTCTCAATTACCAGCTGACCACTTGCCTCCATGTGGACGGCTTTCCCACTGTTACCAGTTTGTCCAGTAGCTCGCCATGTATGTTGGCGTACTTGAGACACAGAGAGGAGCTGACCACGATGACAGGGTTTGAGTCCGGTGATAAACAGTTCCAGAAAGCAGGTAAGACAAAAACAGAATCCAAAAAATAAACAAGTAAATAACAAGGTGAGAATGTGGTGAAATCTGAAAACGTGGTAAAAATCAAGCGAGGGCTTTTCTTTTTCTGGATTGCTTTTTAAAACTGGCTGTTGGGTTTAGGGAAGTGGTTGGCGGGTCAATCGGTGCATTTGAAAACACTATTGGTTAGGTTTAGGGAAGAAGGAAGGTGGGTCAGTCAGTGGACAGCGGCCTCTGGTGGATTTACATGAGAACAGCAAGCACAAATAGCACTCGCTAGAGAAATTTGAGATCTCAAAAAGTGTATACAGCGGCCTCTGGTGGATTCGCAAAAAAAAAAACGTACCTCCTGGAATGTATCTGGCGCTCTCCAGAAATGTATACAACGATACGTTTTCAGAATGAGCCTGAGTTGCAACAACAGCCACAGACATAATGAAAAAGAAATTCAAAGCATTTTCCCAAAATATGTCAAAATAACATTTGTCACCAAAAATCTTTCCATTTCCTGAGACACAGAAAAAGTTGTAGCCCAATTAATACTCAAAATAAAAACATCCCCAACAGTACACAAGAATTAATAAAGCTTTCTTAAATACTGAAACTTGAAAAATATCATGTGTTAGACTTAAGTCCTGCCATTATCTTTCTATTCTAAAAGGGACAGTTCACCCTGAGATTAAATTTCCTCACCATTTACACACTCAACTGGTTCTACACTTGACTTTTTGTTAAGACTTTGTTGATGGTCCCTATTAAACATTTTGTTGACTAAAAGCTGCATTGCAACTACATGCCAATCATTCTCATTTGAGTATTAGTAGACTGTCTGCCTAATATCTGCTGATACTGCTCCTTCAACAGACATTTAACTGACTATAAGAAACTTTGCAAGTACATGTCGACTTACACTAAACCTAACCACAACCTAACAGTCTACTTAAAATCTAATGAAAATTTGTTGGCATCTAGATGCAATGAAACTTTAAGTTCAACAAAATGTGTTAAGGGGGACCTATCATATTTTTTTCAGCTGTTGAACACAAAACATGATAAGTATTATTAGGAACAAAAAATACTATGGAAGTCAAGGGTTAATTTTGTCCTTTATTCTTCAGTATGTCTTCCTTTGTGTTTAACAGAAGAAAGTAAACAGGAACAAGTGGAGAAAGAGTAAATAATGAAATAATATTCTTTTTTGGGTGAACTATCCCTTTAATTATGAAGCGCCACAAGAATTCAGATCCAAAAAAAGTCCCAGTCAACCGGAATAGAAATAAGGCTTGATTTGTTGCAGCATGTATTTCTAAAACAGTCATGAGGAGCTCCTGGATGATTATCTGAAGATCTGACTGCAATGTCCAGTGGTTGAGTTTATTATCACTTTCGAGGTGGTCCTGGAGGGCCACTGTGCTGCAGAGTTCAGCTCCAACCCTGATCAAAGACACCTGCCTGTAGGTCTCGTGATCTTAACACGTGTGTACTGTTTAAATTTACTACCCTTTTGTTATGTTGGCGGCCCCATTAACGTTCATCATAATGACATTTTGTGATTGCAAAGGCATGACACTATATAATCATGCATTTTTTATTGTTGGTGGTTTTCCCTGTTGGGAAGAGTGTAATTTTTACAGTTGATCATCAGATGGCAGTATTAACCCTTTAGATAAGCCTGTGGCTTTAAAGTTTCTGTCTTTTATATCGAGTTTTATTGAGTAAAACACCAATGTGTCCATGCATAAATACACTTTATTCTGAGAGCTGAGCTGCTTATTTAGATTTTTTTTCAGACAAATCAAGGTAATTGCCAAGGGTGTAGAATTGGCATGGACGGAAGGGACGTGTTCCCACCAATATCCACCAATTACTGAAATGTCCCTACCAATAATTTAATCGACTTCAAAATGAAATAATGCTCCGTCAACCCTTAGTAACTTATTTGTGCACAAAGGGTTAAAGTCAAGTTTGCTATGAGGTCACTGTAGTACACTAAAAAATGCAGGGTTCCACACAATTCATTCATGTTGATCCAACACAAATCGATTAAGTTCACACTTTTAACAAATTTATGTGGATTGAACATGAAAAAATTAAGTTGCCACCGTGAAATCTCGAGAATTGTGTTGTTTCAGCTATATATATATATATATATATATATATATATATTTTTTTTTTTTTTTTTTTTTTTTTTTTTTGAGTGTACTATTAACCAAGGCTGTGCAATCAATGGAAATTCAGTTTCGATTTGGCCTCCATGATTATGAAAAACTAATCAGAATAAAACTGTTAAACTGCATTACACACCTCTCTAAATTTCTCTTCATTCATACCTCCTCAAAGCCAGATTGCAGTAAAATCATGTGAAATTGACTTTTGCAGCATAGAACATGATCCATTAACTGTTATTTGTATTATTAAGTGTTTATTTTATATTATTAAGTACTTTATTCATGTTTGTAAAGCGCAAAAACTATTTGCGCGATGCATCTATAGGGATGTATGTCCCTACCAATGTCAAGAACGAATCTACACCCTTGGTAATTGCACAATAGTATCACACACTATACTCCATATAATAGGCACTAAGCTTTTTTTGCACTGCAACTGATGATTAACAGTAAAAATTACCAATTTTACCTCTGGAAAAAACAGCAACAATCAAGAATGCATGATTATGTTGTGTCATGGCTTTGCAGCCAACAAATGTCATTATAATGGAAGTCAATGGGTCAAAAACAGACACTAACATTACAAAAGAGTAGTAAATTTGCCCAGATGGTATTGAGTTTTTTGATAATTGTCAAAGCATTTTTCCAAACTGTGTCAAAATAAGATTTGTCTGCAAAAATCATTCCATTTTCTAAAACAGAGAAAGTTAAGGCCAAATTCTTCTTCTTCGTGGTTTTTTTTTATTGGCAGTTGGCATACAACTTTGTGGATCAGAAGTAAAATTTCTACCCTCTTATTCTTATTAATTTATATTCTATTATAAAACCCAGTCTTTCTAAGAAACATTAATAAAGCTTTCAATTTTTTTCTCCTACTCTACTGTTTAAAGTGCTATTAATATCTATATTTACATTATTTTCATTATCATCATTTTCCATTCCCTTTTATATAATGGGCATTTCTTTATGATATGCTCTACACTTTCCTCTTCATTACAATTGGTTGGACCACTTGGATGTTTTCCTCTTCTAAACAGCCCACTGTTCTGAGCAGTATGTCCAAACCTTAACCTTGATATAACGGTTTCCTCGTCTATTTCTCCCTACTGTTCTGTTTTTACCCACCATCCTCTGAATCATAATACCATCTTCCTGTTCTTTCTTCCTCCCATTTCTTTTGCCATCTCTCCCTCACATATTGTCGAATAGTTGTCTTCATTTCATATTTACTAGGTCTCAAAAACATGTCAATATCAGATTTTTATTTTTATTTTTTTGGCTTGAGGCCAAATTAAGACTCAAAATCACACTTAACAGCACACAAGGGTTAAAGACACTGATTAGCATGTTCAGGTGCGTTTGATTAGTATTGGAGCAAATCTCTGCGAGACACCCCAGGACTGAAGTTGCCTATCTCTAAGGTAAGGTCAAATATATTAGGCTACGTGGTATATAAATCAGTCACGTTTCTCAAATGTACGGAGACCCGGAAGGGACGTGATGGTGAAGAAAAAAAACTGAGTGGAAGAAAAAAAAAAATGGGTGGGAGAAAAAAAAACAGTGATAGGAAAATGGATATATTTTAAAGTTTTTGCGTTCCCTCACAAAGATGTTTTGCGAGGGAATGACAACCATGTCACCCTCCCGTTTTTGCTTGGATTATCCCGTATTTTACAATTCTGCTATCATCATATCATTCAGTATTTTCACATATTTTTAATGTATCTTGAATGCATGCTGAAATGAATATAAAGATGTCTGCATTCACTTTCTTTCCATTAAAGCTGTGCGTCGATCATCACCCTTCATGCAACCTCTGAATCAGCGAATGCATGTATGAGCCAATGACTGGTATAAGCGCTGACCGACAGAAGCGCTCCGTATGATAAACTGATCCCAGATCAGCTTCTGTACACGCCATTTAAAGAGGAGCGAAAGTGCAGGGCATTTTGAGATATTCGGGTGTATGTTTAAACAAGACAAATACTCTTAATAATATGTAAACATGTCCCTCCTGCGTGTTTTATTTTAAACACACCTAATGACAAACTAATGCACAAACAGTTACGAAAGTAATGGAATACTTTCATTATAGATCTGTGCATCCTTACAGTGACACCTCTGTTATCAAAAATAAAACGAGAGATTCATTTGCTGCTCTTCACTTGTTTGATAACAGAGGTGTCACTTTAAATGGCGTGTACAGAAGCTGATCTGGGATCAGTTTATCATACGGAGCGCTTCTGTCAGTCATCCCTTACACCAGTCATTGGCTCATACATGCATTCGCTGATACTGAATGATGATGATATTAGGATAGAATTGTAAAATACAGGATAATGCAGGCAAAAACGGGAGGGTTGACATGTATGAAGTGAACAGGAAGTGTTTGTGGAAAAACAGTTTTGCGAGGGAACGCAAAAACTTAAAACAATATATATATTTCCTATCACTTTTTTTTCTTTCTCCCACTTTTTTTCCACCATCACGTCCCTTCCGGGTCTCCGTACTAATGTCATCAAATGTGAGTTAGTGTGGTGTTACGTTGCGTCGTGTGAGAATAACTATTTCTGTTTCTCGTTATTTTATAGTTTCAAACCAAGGCCAATAACCCTATGGTTTTGTTGTAGCCTACTTATCAGTTCTTAGAGAACGTGATAGCCTTTGTAACTAAGTTAGTTTGAATCTTATATTAGCCCTACACCTGAATTGAAAGCACCTAAAATCATGGTGGAACTGATATAAACTCGCCTATATTTCCTCTTATATTTGTGGTCTATTTATTTGTTTACTTACTTTCTTAGTCCCTGTAGGGGTCACCAAAGCGGAATGAACCTCCAATTAGTCTCTTATGTATTTGTTTACAACAACGATACGAGAAAGGGCTTTGAAATCTGTTGGAAATTTCTGACAGCCAATCAGAATCCACCCTGCTTAAAGAGCGCGAACATTTAAAATTCATAACAACGGAAACGGCAGCGCGCTAAAAAAAAACGAACTTTATTCAGACCTAGTTATAATTTTTGACGTTAACAGGTGTTATTTGTCTGCGCACGCGCACTGTGTGTGCTGACCTTCATGAACTGAGGCAAATGGCTGCAGATTTTTTTTTCTCTCAGAATAGTATCAACACTGACCTGACGGTAAGTAAACAATAACTGTTCGTTTTTGGATTAACTTCACTGAATGTATTGATTTCCCCCTTTTAAATAGACGTTTTGTGGAGATGCTGAATGTTAACTTTGTGTATATTTAAGAGAGCTGACTCTTGGCTTGTGAGTATAATTTACAATTTACACTTTTATAATTTACTGTATCAAAATCTTAGCTGAACTGACTTAATTAACTTTAGCATTGCATTTCAGCTCTTCTGATAGTTCTGCCGTCATGGAAAGAAAGTTGGTGTTCCTCCAGAAGTTTACAGCTCAGACCTCCCAGCTGAATCCGCCTCTGAAGAGCATGTCCTTTGAGTCTTTTGAAGGCTGGTTTTCCATTAGCTTCAGAGGAACCTCTGCCACAGCACAATAAAGCAAGTAAGGTTGTAAATCATAAAGCCAAACCGTGAAAAAGCAAAACCTTCCAGCAAAGAGATCTAATAGATGTAATAAGACTCATCTGAAATGTACTCATCTGAAATATGTTTAGAGGTGTTCTGTATCTATCACTATTGATGTTTTAACCCTTGTGTGCTGTTGGGGATATTTTCATTCACTCTGGGGGGATTTTGAGACTTAATTTGCCCTCAAACTTCTCTGTATTTCAGCAAACTGAATGATTTTTGGTGACAAATCTTATTTTGACACATATTTTGGGAAAATGCTTTGGAATTTTTTTTTAAAAACTCAACAATACACTGGGTAAATTTACTACCGTTTCATCATGTTTGTGGCTGTTTTAGCCCCATCAACTTGCATTATAGCTACATTTTTTTGGTTGCAAAGACATGACACCACATAATCATGCATTCTTGATTGTTGTTGTTTTCAGTTGCAGTGCAAAAAAAGCTTAGTTTCTGACTTTCATATGGAGTAAAGTGTGTGTGTCAGTGTTCCCTTAATATGTTTGAGAAAATAAGAAATAATCACCTCTCAGAACATAGTTAACAGTGTTTTTATACATGCACACTGTAATTTGCTGTTTTACTCCATATGACTCCATATAAAAGACAGAAACATAACAAAAGGGTTATCAATTTGAACAATGCACAAGGGTTAATAATGTGCATTAATAATCCACATTCCAGAAAGCAGGTTATGTGATACCGGATATGTTTAAGGATGTGTAAGTGGATAATCATAGCTTTCAGTTACAAAAATAACATAGCCCACTATGGTTATGTTTTGAGGGTTAGTAAACCTCAAACAAACAAAACCTGTCTTTTAGATATTTTTAGAGCTTAACTTCTGGTTCACAACTTAATGTGGGAAATATGGACAAACCCAAATTCTGCTTAATGTATTTTATGTTTGTCAATTTCTTACCTAAATTTGGGATTAACAACCCAACAGTTTTTAGAGTTTTGAAGGTGCGATGAAGCTTAGAATTCAGTGAGAATATCCGCATATAATTCATATAAATAAACAAAGTAACTGGCGTTAGTTTTTTTTTTTAAACGTGACTGATATTTTCTTGTAAATTAAAAAGTAATGCATTACTTTAGCAAAACTAATCTTTGTAACTTGCAACACTCCAAACATATTTATAAATACAGAGCCACATAATCTGTTACTAATTAACAGCGTTACAATATCTAATTTTGGCAGAAACCGTAAATATAATGCACACTGTTTACTATGTGATAAAGGCAGACAGTTTCCCACAATGCAATATTCTCAACTTGTATGTACACAAGACATAAGTAATATGCTGTACCAAACAGTTTATTTATTTTTAATAATGTACGCTACCTGACAAAAGTCTTGTCATCGATGCCAGTTGTAAGAGCAACAAATAATAACTTGACTTCTAGTTGATGATTTGTTAAAGTGGCAGAAGGTCGATTTTTCAGATGAATCATCTGTTGAACTACATCACAAATACTGCAGAAGATCTACTGGAACCCCCATGGACCCAAGATTCTCACAGAAATCAGTCAAGTTTGGTGAAGGATAAATCATGGTTTGGGGTTACATTCAGTATGGGGGCGTACGAGAGATCTGCAGAGTGGATGGCAACATCAACAGCCTGAGGTATCAAGACATTTGCGCTGCCTATTACATTACAAACCACAGGAGAGGTTCAATTTTCCAGCAGGATAGTGCTCCTTATACTTCAGCCTCCACATCAAAGTTCCTGAAAGCAAAGAAGGTCAAGGTGCTCCAGGATTGGCCAGCCCATTCACCAGAAATGAACATTGACATATTGTATTATGTCTGGGGTAAGATGGAGGAGGCATTAAAGATGAATCCAAAGGATCTTAATGAACTTTAGGAGTCCTGCAAGAACGCTTTCTTTGCCATTCCAGATGAATTTAATAAGTGATTTGAGTCATTCAGAGATGTATGGATGCAGTCCTCCAAGCTCATGATGGAGTCAGACACAATATTCATTCTGTTTCCACTGCAGCATGACTTTATATTCTATACTGGACATTATTTCTGTTCAGTGACAAGACTTTTGTCTGAGCAAAGTGAGATCTTACTGTCCTAACTTTCAACTAAAAGTCAAGTTATTATTTGTTGTTCCTAAAACTTGGATAGGCCACAAGACTTTTGTCAGGCAGTGTCCTCAATATATGGTGCTTGCAGATGTATGAACTGGAAAGATGTGTTTTGATTAAATAATGTATTTAAACAATGCATTTATACTGTTTCACTATTTGTTTATCACTCAGTTTTGTGTCTTATTGAGATAAGTCCAACCCAAATTTGTTGTCGCTGTAGAAGGTTTAATCTGAATTAGCCACAGATCCTGTTGCCGTGCGGAACTAATTAAACACAACCACAATAAACAGTTTAAGAGCGTGGTTTGTTTCCCCCCCACTTGTTTACATGCTATATTTTCCATTTGGAAGAAAAACGTGTGCCACATAAATGGAGATTAGATGAATTAGCTTTAATATTGTGAAAGTCATTTAATCGGGACTTTGAAGAGATGCGCTTCTCTTTCAGGAGGGATTTTAATGGAGCTCGTTGTGGGAGGTTTTCCTGCATTAACATTCATACCAAACATCCTCGACTTAATATTCCCTGTCCTCCGGTTTCCTCTCGTAACGGCAGATCAGATAGAGGTGTAAAAGTCTAAAAACATGTGAGATGTAAAGCTGATAATGGCTTCAAGAGCTTACATATGTCCTGGGCTCCTCGTGAAACTTCTGACTCAAGTCTTATAAATATTTTTTTGTGCTAAATATGTTTGTGTCTTTAGATCTTTCATTTGTGGAGGTTTTGCTGTGACCTGCCATTGTTGACAATTGTTAGACCCACTAGAAATATATGATATATATGGCAGTATATGCAAGTGACACACATACTTAAAATGGTGTTTGCATCATTAGTTTTTACAAATTTAAGTGGATTGAACATAAAACAATTAAGT
>CAIGQZ010000427.1:36696358-36710898 GCA_903798205.1 Danio tinwini
CATTTTCAATGACTTTCTTGCAGCTTTCCAGCTCACAAAGTCTTGTTTCCCTTAGTTTCTCGCTATTCCAATGAGTTGAAAATATGCAATAAGTTGAATTTCTCACATGAGAACTATGCACAACTCTCCTGAAACATGCTTATTATCTGCCATTTGCAAGAAACTCCTTAATTAGTAAAAACCCCTTTTAACTCAATGACTTTCTTGGCGCTTTCCAGCTCATAAAGTCATGTTTCCCCGAGGCCGTGGCTCTTCTCTCCTGCTGGCAGAGGTCACGCGGGCTCCCCGTCAGACACAGGCCCTGCTCTGGGTTTGTCTCTGCTCGGTTGTAGGTCCAGGCTGGAGGTCTGGAAGAAGAAAGCGTCCTTGACTCCCTCCCCAGGCCGCAGCCTGTAACCCGAGCCCCGTTCTAGCCTTCTGCTCCCAGCGTGGCGCTCTGACAGCGGTGGATGGAGGTGTTTTGGGGGAGATGTGCCACTGTGCATGGCGCCTGCATGATGCTCGGGGCTGATCTGGGGTCTGTGCGGCACATGGTTCGGGTCAGATCATTCCCACTATCTTAACCAGCAGCATCCACTTCAAAGCGTCTTCGTTTATGCAGCTTATGCTATGAAGACGGATTCGTCATAATGGGATCTCCACAGGTAGAAACATAGTTTTTTTTCTTCCACTGGTCAGTTTTGAGATGTTTTGTCCTTTTTTCTGAATAGTGTGTTTTATTTTAGACTAGTGAAAAGAAAACATCCAATAATACACCTTTAACTATGTATGTACAGTTGAAGTCAGAATTATTTACCCTCCTGTACATTTTTAGTTTCAAATATTTTCAAAAATGATGTTTAACAAAAAAAGTCACAGTATTTCCTACATTATTTTTTCTTCTGGAGGAAAAACTTTTGTTTTATTTCAGCTAGGTTAAAAGCAGTTTGCCAAAACCATTTTAAGGTCAATACTATAAGCCTTAAGCATTCATTTATTCATTTTCCTTCAGCTTATTCCTTTATTAATCAGGGGTCACTACAGCGGAATGAACCGCCAACTGTTCCGCCATATGTTATACGCAGTGGATGCCCTTCCAGCCGCAACCCAGTACTAGGAAACACCCATATACACTTGCATTTTCACATGCACTAATACACTACGGCCAATTTACTTTATTTAATTCACCTATAGCACATGTCTTTGGACTGTTTGGGGAAAACAAAGCACCCAGAGGAACCATACCTGCCAACACTCCTGTTTTTCCCAGGAGTCTCCCGTATTTCAGACCCACCTCCCGGTTTGTCATTTCTCCCAGAAAACTTAATTTCAACCCCTTCCCCCGATCTTCAGGTGATTGGTACAATCTGTAACACCCCATTCACACGGGGCTTCAGCGTCAACGCTTGACAGAGGGCGTGTCTGAAGTTGGGGCTGACTCGATCGTCATAGCAGAGTCAGCCATTGAATTTAGTCAGCAATCGGCTACTGTCTGAGCTGGTGTATTTGCATACAGCGATCTGATTGACTGGCGCTTCTGTCAGCACTTGAAAAGTTGAGAAAGTCCCAACTTCTGCATCGATCAACGCCACTGAACACTAAAGCAGCGCCGACATACCCACCCCCCCCCCCCCCCCTTGTCATGTCTCTGAATCGCACTGGACACAGACACATTCCATTACCCCCCTCTCCTGGATTTTCAGAGACAAATGTTGGCAGGTATGAAGGAAACCCACATAAACACGGGGAGAACATGCAAACTCCACCACCTTAAGCAAAATATATATATTTTTTTGATTGTCTACAGAACAAACCATCGTTATACAATGATTTGCCTCATTACTCTAACTTGATGATGATGATGATGATGATGATGATGATGATGAAAGCCTTCATTTGTCACATACACTGTTACATGCAGTGAAATTTGACCCCTCCGACCATACACAAACTATGTATGTATGTATGTATGTATGTATGTATGTATGTATGTATGTGTATATATGGTAACACTTTACAATAATGTTCATTAGTTAATGCATTTACTTACATGCACTAATCATGGACAACACTTGCACAGCATTTATTAATCATAATTCAACATTTACTAATGCATTATTAACACCCAAGTTCATGTTTGTAAACATTAGTTAATGCACCGTGAATTAACATGAACTAACAATGAACAACTGTATTTTCATTATCTAACGTTAACTAACATGAACAAATGCTGTAGTAAATGTATTGTTCATTGTTTGTTCATGTTAGTAAATGCATTAACTAACATTAACTAATGAACCTTATTGTAAAGTGTGACCACACACATACATACATACATACATATATATATATATATATATACATATGTATGTATGTATGTATGTATACATACATCCAAGCACAACCGAACCGCTTTCCAGACCACCTCTTCCAACTGGGCCAGGGCCGCCCAACAGGCACGGTTCAGAACACTCACACTTGTCAAACAAACCGGGAAATGGGGGTCAAACTTGCCCTGGCACGGTTCGGATAGCCTAGTGTGAGTACACCCTAAGAGCATTATAAATGTGGAGTTTTAGATAAATCACAAATGAGTCTACAAATCTGCTCACATTTTCATTTTTTTTCAGAGATAATATTAGTTCCGTTTTAAATCTGCCACTATGCTGACACACAGATATTTGTAGCTCCGCCCTCTCATTTAAATTTAAAGCAACAGTCACCAAAACGACAAAATTAGGATCAAAGCCTAAAGGGATGGATTTAAAGAGCTATTTAACAAAATTTGTGTGGTATTTTGAGCTGAAACTTCATGCACACACACACACTAGGGACATCAGAGACTTACTTTACAACTTGTAAAAAGGCTCTCCTTTAAGTAACGTCAACTAATCATTTTTTTTACAGTGCAGTTTATATTTATTTGTGCTTGCATGCTTTCAGGCTTTCACATCATTGATCATTCATTCCCTATACATCATCGATGCACTCTTAGGACTGAATAAACAGCACCGCTTTGACAGTGCGGTTGAACTTTGCTCTCCAAGACGCATAATTCAATTTCCTTTTGTTATTGTTTTTATGCTGATACAGTATCCAGTTGCTTCCATGTCTCGTGTCTCCCAAAAATATTTTCTTTTGACCTCGCTTTCGTTTATAGCCTCCGCCCGTCGCTGTGTCTGTCCCAGATTTATGCTGTTGATCTTGCGCGCTTTCTGTCATTACAAATCGCTGGATGTTCGATGATGTTCAAGCTCCGGGTGCTTCACTAATGTGGGACGTTTGTTTTGGTTTTGGATGGTTTTGATTACAGTATTATAAAGGATTATTACAGTCTAAGAAAGAAAAAGAGGAAAATAAGTGAACCCCCTGAAAAGAAAAACAACTGACGATATTGTATTGCATTGCTTTTAAGTGGGAAATTGTCATAAATAAACAACTATGCATATTATTCATTCATTTATTTTCTTTTCGGCTTAGTCCCTTTATTATTCCGGGGTCCCACTGCGGAATGAACCGCCAACTTATACAGCACATGTTTTATGCAGCGGATGTTCTTATGCATATTAATGAAAACAAAATAATAATAATAAAAAATAATATTATTAAATGGTAAAATATTCATTGTGATTTTTATGTACATGTATACATGTATATATTTGAGAAAATATTAATTTATATCGATAAATTAAGTATTTATATCTAACGCAAATTACATGTAAATATAAATATATGTAAATATTGATTTGATTACTGAAATGTAGTAATTGTCAGCTTTACAGTAAGAAAAATGCCTTTATATCTTTTTTTTCTTAATCAACATGCATCGTAGGCAGAATGAATCTGTTATGAATTACTATCACCGGCCACTTTATTAGGTACACCTGTTTAACTGCTCGCTAATGCAAATTTCTTATCAGCCAGAAACTGGCTAATCGTCCTGACATGATCAAGACGATCTGCTGCAGTTCAAACCGACCATCAGAATGGGGAAGGGAGGTGATTTAAGTGACTTTGAAAGTGGCATGGTCTGAGTATTTCAGAAACTGCTGATCTACTGGGATTTTCACGCACAACCATCTTTAGGGTTTACAGAGAATGGTCTGAAAAAGAGAAAATATCCAGTGAGCGGCAGTTCTTTGTGCATAAATGCCTTGTTGATGCCAGAGGTCAGATGAGAATGGCCAGACTGGTTCCAGCTGATAAAAAGGAAACAGTAACTCAAATAACCACTGGTTACAACTGAGGTCTGCAGAAGAGCATCTCTGAATGCACAGCAGGCTACAGTAGCAGAAGACTACACCGGGTGCCACTCCTGTCAGCTAAGAACAGGAAACTGAGGCTACAATTCACACAGGCTCACTAAAATTGGACAATAAAAAAAAATTTGAGAAACGTTGCCTGGTCTGATGAGTCTTGATTTCTGCTGCCACATTCTGATGGTAGGGTCAGAATTTGGTGTCAACAACAAGAAAGCATGGATCCATCCTGCCTTGTATCAACGGTTCAGGCTGGTGGTGGTGTAATGGTGTGGGGGATATTTTCTTGGCACAGTTTGGGTCCAATAGTACTAATTGAGCATCATGTCAACGCCACAGCCTACCTGAGTATTGTTGCTGACCATCTTCTGATGGCTCATTCCAGCAGGATAACACATCAGATCATAAAGCGCGAATAATCTCAGACTGGTTTCTTGAACATTACAATGAGTTTACTGAACTCAAATGGCCTCCACAGTCACCAGAGCACAATCCAATAGAGCACCTTTGGGATGTGGTAGAACGGGAGATTCGAATCATGGATGTGCAGCCGACAAATCTGCAGCAACTGTGTGATGCTCTCATGTCAATATGGAGCAAAATGTCAGAAGAATATTTCCAGTATCTTGTTGAATCTATGCCTCGAAGGATTAAGGCAGTTCTGAAGGCTGAAAAGGGGGTCCAACCCGGTACTAGAAAGGTGTACCTAATAAAGTGGCCAGTGAGTGTATAAACTATTATTGTTTATACATTTCAAGGTAAATATTTTGTTATTAACATTACATTATTACAAATATATTGTAAGAATTGTTTGCATTACCTGTAACAACACAACTTATTTTTATTGTGTTTTTATACAGCAAGAGTTTGTGATATGAATGATAATCATGATGTGAAAATTCAAAATATAATTTACGTTTTTGTCCCCTGTTTTAGATAAAACAGAATCCCATCTTTCATTTGATTTTATGTGTGAAATGTGCCTGCATGTGTGTGTGTGTTTGTATGTGTGTGTGTGTGTTTGTTTTGCTGGCAGCACTTGGGTGAGACGGGTTATAGAGTTGGAGTGTGACCGCATGATATTTTCCTGCCATGCCACATACCAGCCGCAGCGTGTGAGACTCTGAGTGTGTGTGAAACTTTGAGTGTGTCTCCAAGTCAAAGTGTGTGTGACTCCGAGTGCCCGTGAAAACATGAGTGTGTATACGTATATGACTAAGTGTGTGTGTGTAACTTGTTATTCAAGTCAATACCAGTAAAAGGGGGACAGAATATACAGTCTGTACAGTATAAAAATCATTACGTCATCGTTACATAAAAATCCCTGTAAAGATAGATGTACAAGTGTGTGTTTGTGTAATTAGTTACAAAGTATTTAGTTCACTGAAAAGGTTAAGTGCTTTTTGTTTTTTAGCATGCTTTTAATTATCTTTGCCATGATGATAGCACATAATTTGACTAGATATTTTTCAAGATACTAGTATTCAGTTTAAAGTGACATTTAAAGGCTTAACAAGGATAATTAGGCAAGTTAGGGTATTTTATCAGGTCATTGTATAACAGTGAATCCAAAACAAATGTTGCTTAGAGTGGCTAATAATATTAACCTTAAAATGGTTAAAACTGCTTTTATTCTAGCCAAAATAAAACAAATAATACTTTCTTCAGAAGAAAAAATATTATAGGAAATACTGAGAAAATTCCTTTATCCTTCAAATATTTGCCAAGTGATGTTTAACAAAATCACAGGAGAGCTAATGATTTAGACTTCAACTGTAATTAGTATTTAATTACTTTTTGATCACTGATTAAAGTAAGTTAATTATGTTTCTAACTTTGTTTTTAAGTCAGTTTAATGTAATTTAAGTTAAAGTGACGGTTAATTTGATGGTTATTAAGGTTACTTTAATTCAACTTAAAAATCGAAAGCAAGCATGCATTTTTACAGCATTTATTTTTTTACAGAATATACAGTCTGTACAGTATAAAAATCCTTACATCATCATTACATGAAGATGTCTATAAAGATAGCTCTACAAGTGTGTGTTTGTGTTATTAGTAATTAGTTTCATTAAATTGCTTGTTAAAGTTAAGTGAGGAGTTTTAGTTTTTGGCATTTTTTTATTACAGTTAGTTATAATATACTTGCCTTAAATACTGTAAATATTTTGTTCAACACATTTCTAAACATAATAGTTTTAATAGATCATTTCTAATAACTGATTTATTTTATCTTTGCCATGAGAACAGCACATAATCATTTTCAAGACACTGGTATTCAGCTTAGTGACATTTTAAAGGCTTAAATGGGTTAATTAGGCAAGTTATTGTATAATGATGGTTTGTTCTGTAGACAATCAAAACAAATCTTGCTTAAGGGGGCTAATAATATTGACCTGAAAATGGTTTTAAAACAATTAAAAGCTGCTTTTATTCTAGCCGAAATAAAACAAAAAATACTTTCTCCAGAAGAAAAAATATTAAAGGAAATACTGTGAAAATTCCTTTATCCTTCAAATATTTGCCAAGTGATGTTTAACAAAATCACAGGAGAGCTAATGATTTAGACTTCAACTGTAATTAGTATTTAATTACTTTTTGATCACTGATTAAAGTAAGTTAATTATGTTTCTAACTTTGTTTTTAAGTCAGTTTAATGTAATTTAAGTTAAAGTGACGGTTAATTTGATGGTTATTAAGGTTACTTTAATTCAACTTAAAAATCGAAAGCAAGCATGCATTTTTACAGCATTTATTTTTTTACAGAATATACAGTCTGTACAGTATAAAAATCCTTACATCATCATTACATGAAGATGTCTATAAAGATCGCTGTACAGTGTTTGTGTAATAAGTTACTTTAATTAAATTGCTTGTTCATTGAAAAAGTTAAGGGATTGCCTTTTGTTAGATTTGTTTGTTGTTATTTAATTACAGTTAGTTATAATATACTTGCTTTAAATACTGTAAATATTTTTTCAACACATTTCTAAACAATTATATAATAATAACTCATTTCTAATAACTGATTTCTTTTATCTTTGCCATGATGACTGCACTTATTTGACTAGACATTTGTCAAGCTACTAGTATTCAGCTTAAAGTGACATTTAAAGGCTTAACTAGGTTAAAGTTAGGCTAATTAGGCAAGTCATTGTATAAAGATGGTTTGTTCTGTAGACAGTCAAAACAAATATTGCTTAAGGGGGCTAATAATATTGACCTGAAAATGGTTTTAAAAAATTAGAAACTGCTTTTATTCTAGCCGAAATAAAACTTTCTCCAGAAGAAAAAAATATTATAAGAAATACTGTGAAAAATTCCTTGCTTTGTTAAACATAATTTGGGAAATATTTTTAAAAAATCACTAATAATTTAGACTTTAGCTACTTAATGAAATACTTTTTAAGCACTTTAAAGTTCTACAAGTTGTTTTAAGTTTTCCCAGTACTGGGTTGCAGCGGTAAAGGCATCTGCTGTGGAAAAAATTTGCTGAAATAGTTAGTGGCTGAATGAAAAGTTGTTTTAACTCTGTTTCATGTACTGTAATTCAAGTTAAAGTGACCTAATAAGGTTAGTTTGATTCAACTTAAAAATTGAAGGCAACCAAGTATACGACATGTATTTTTACAGCGTCTATATCTGAGTGTTTTTGGACAGACAGTGAATTGGCCACAGTCTCTCCCTCCTGATGGGGCAAACATCCTTCCTGAGCAGCACTTA
This sequence comes from Danio tinwini, assembly GCA_903798205.1. Taxonomy (NCBI): domain Eukaryota; kingdom Metazoa; phylum Chordata; class Actinopteri; order Cypriniformes; family Danionidae; genus Danio; species Danio tinwini. The sequence continues at coordinate 36,704,320 of CAIGQZ010000427.1, forward strand.
AAGTGTCCTTCATGTGGGAGATTCATAACCGCACAGAGATCAGAGAGAGTGTGAACGACTCGAAAACAGCAGAGTGTCTCACATTCATACACAGATTTATGTTGAGGAGGAAAGTGATGTTTGTTTTTTTCACTAATTTCTTTTTATTAGATTTTAACATGTACATACACATTTCCAAGTGTCAGATATAACATAAACCAACAAACAAAACAAAAGGCTTCTCAGTATTTTACATCAGAATACAATATCACCTCTTTTACTAATCATCTAGTAAAACATTTCCAAATCCACCACCTTTTAAAAACAACATAAAAGCTCCCCAAACTCTGTCAAAAATTATGTAATTATTTCTTAATATATACGTTATTTTTTCCATTGACATGTTTGCTACCATCTCATTCAGTCAACAGCTTATATTTGGTGCACATATACTTTTCCAATTTAAAGAAATAAGTCAATTCGCTTGCAGAATACATATATTCATAAATATATGCTCCGTCTTTTTTATCTTGATCTCCTTGGGATATAAATGAAGTAAAAAAATTCAAGGAGACATTGGTTTATTAACCTCAAGAATCGTTTCTAAAATTTCTTTCACATCTTTCCAAAAGTTCTGTATACCTTTACATTCCCATTTACAGTGATACAGCGTTCCTTTAAGGTCCCCCCATCTCAAGCAAGTATCTGGAATATTTTCATTATATTTATGCAATAAAATTGGAGTTTTATAAATCCACTAAAACCACTTATATTGTAGCAGTTTCAGAAGTGTTCAGTGACGTTTGTTTGGTGAATTATCTTTAGCACTGAGTGAAAATCAGACTGTTATTAGTGCACTGATAATCATTAAAACTGTATAGAGTTGAAGGCAAAATGATTGGAACTTTAATTTAAATTTAATAATTTAAAGGTGGACTATAATGAAAATCTGGGTATACCAAGGCGTAGTAGAGTAATAAAAGATCAGTATATGGAAATAGCATATACTGTGAGCCTCAGTTTCCTCGTTTTCATGACTTTTATTTTGAAAACGTGATCGCCAAATTGTTTACTGCGCAACGACAGCACAGGCATGTTCAAACTAGTGGTGGGCAAAGCGAGGCTTCATGAAACACTGAAACAGTCGAAGCAAATGTGTCGAAGCTTCGAAACGTTTCGAAACTCCACTCTACGGTGACACCTAGTGGTCATTTTTTTATGTATTGCACTGGAACAGCGTCAGCAAAGAACAGTTGAGCAAATTGAGGTATTAAACTCCACTTTGTACATTGAACCTACAAGTGGTTTAGTAGAGCGGTTAGGGTTCCTGACTGCCATGTGGGCATACTGGGTTCTAATCCAGGCTCAGACAGCTCCTTTGAAGTGCTTTAATATCAGTTTGAGTTGCTCTGTTCTTGTATAATTTTGTTTCAACATTGGTCTGAAATCTGAATAAACACTTTGTGAATAAATATGTCTTGTTTTGGTCATAAAACAGGGTTGTTGCTAGATCAGACATGGTTGTGGCCAGAAGTTAACAAGAATTACTTATATTATTCATTAAATTTCCCATTTATTGTATTTTATTTATGTCTACCCAAAACCTAAACCCAACCATCAGAGTACTGTAACAAATGAATTACTGTTCTGCAGTGTTACAAAAACGATGCTGTATTGATTTGGACTACATCATAAAACAGTAACATGATTAAAATACATAAAATCATAATTTCAGAGTATTTGTAGAAGTCGGGATTCGAACCCAAAAGTAATTTGAAGCTCTGTTACAACCTGCACATGCACGGTCCACTAGGCCATAACAGAGAGAAGAATTTTCAGACCCTGTCAGTCAAATGCGCATTCGCCCGGTCTCGAAACGCTTCTGAACTGATCGATGCTTTAAATCGCTTTAGTCACATGACCAGGTGTTTCAAAACACTTTAGTCACGTGACCTGGGTGTTTCGGACCATGCTTCGGTGCAGTGTTTCGAAACACTTGCGCTTCGGGATCTCGACACTGTATCGAAACGTCAGTTTCATGTCAGCCATCCCTAGTTCAAACTAGCATCAGAACGCAAAATGCAAGACTTACATATTGCACATTTATTCATCCCCACTCTGAAGAGCTATGAGGTATGTTTAATCACATCTTGTGTTAATTTATCATGTTTATTGTGAATTTTAAAGCGTATATTTCAACAAACGTGTAGACTGCTGAATCGTATCAAAACACTCAGCCCAACTGTCATGCAAAGACTGATATTAATTCCTTGCTGTTTTCTTTGAATGTAGCTTCAACATACAACTCCGTACGTCTCTATCACTCTCTTTTGTCAAGTTTAATTATAATTTAGGCTTTGTCCACAACAGATCTGGTAAGCAAAATAGGGTTCCCATTTATTGTATTGTATTAACGTCTACAACAACCATACCTGTCAACCCTCTTGTTTTTCCCGGGATTCTCCCGTATTTTACAGTTCTATCCAGCTATCATCCCGTAAGCAGGGTTTCCGCGAGGTCTTAAAAAGTCTAAAATTTAAAAATCGAAATTTAAGGCCTTAAAAAGTCTTAAATTCGCTGTTCGATATATTTTTGCACAGGTCTTAATTTTCCGATGTCTATTTAACGCTACATCTAATGCTCATTTAAATTCTTTTTTGTTGCTGTTGTTTGGTTTTCGTGGTGTTGTAGTTCTTCATTTCACTAGTCCAATTGTAATTTGCGGGATCACAACTACAAATTAGACCGACATGCAATAGCCAATCAGCTTTCTGCTATTGAACTCATCAATGTGACGTGGCGAATGTGATGTCATCGCTGTGTTTGCGGACGTTCGCTTTGGGTGCGCACGACATGGTTTCGGCTGGCGGAGCTCACGTAATGTTTTGAGACTCGAGTGAACAGTTCGCGCGGCGCTACATTTGATTCGAGTTGAATATAAAACACTTTGAAGAGATTTAGTCTGAAACAGGTACGACCGTACACACATCTTCTTTATGATCCGTCTATGCGTGATCATCATAGAGATAACCAGACGACCAATAATTCTTTTAGTTTTTGTAAAAGTTTGGAAAAACCTGAGGGATAAGTTTAAAACAAAAAGAGGCAATGCAAAAGTGGAGAGACCCAGGTGGTTTTAATATTACAGAATATGTTTTTTCACCATTCATAGGTTTTACGCTGATGTATACTGTATAGTATAATTTAGAATTTAAAACAATTTACAAGTTACAAACTAAAATTAAATAACAAATTATGTCTTTGATACAGTTGAAGGCAGAATTAAAAGCTCTTCTTTGAATTTTTTATTTAATATATTTCCCAAATAAAGGACATTTTCACAGTATGTCATAATATGTTAATATTTTTTTTAATATTTAAAAGAATATCTCAATGGCGAACGCGTCAAGTATAAAAGCCTTGTTCGTTTCGTTAGGTGTGCGATGTGGCGCCAGGCAAAAGTATAAATCAGACTTAAGATGTTTGTTTTTGTTTTTTTCTGTAGTTCAATGGTGCATCCAACCTGTCTTTAGTACTGTTCAATTTGAATACATTTATTTTGCCATTAATTTTGTAATTTTGTATTTTCTCTTTGTGTATGCATGTTTTTGATATTGTGATATAGGTCTTAAATTTAATACTTAATGGTCTTAAAAAGTCTTTAATTTGACCTTATGATATCTGCAGAAACCCTGCATAAAGTTATTTTCTCGTATTTCTCCTGTATTTTCAGTCTTTCTCTGAAGTGTGGCAATAAACATTAAACAGCAGAGCCTCCCTATACTCAACCCATACCGCCAAACCACCAGGGGCCGCCCTTTGCTTTTAAATGTGAGTCTGTTCTGTGCTTTCGCTTTGTTTAGGCATGAAAACACTTTGAAATAAATAAAAAAATTGCGAGATTCCCTTTTTTTTATTACAGGTGCCATTTCCCCTTCATATGCAATCCTCAAAACAGTCATATAGCGGTGCGTGACTGTCAGCTGACGCGCTCCATAGTGATAAATAGAGGCTGTTTCCTAAACAGATTCTGTACACACGAATTGAAACAGAGCGAAAGTCTGGGTTTTGAGTGCGTGTTTAAAACAGACATATACACATAATTTATAATAATAATATTTAAAGATGTCGATCTTGGTGGGGTTTTTTTCAAACACAACTCATTTCATCCTAAATGAGCATAAAAATTTAGGAAAGCCATTGATTGCTTTCTTTATAACGTTAGATGGTTGCATTTTTAAAGTGACGCCTGTTATTTAATGTAATCAAACAAACAAAAATCTAAATAAATAAGAGATTCATTCGTTGCTCTTTAATCAGAATGTGTGAGTTATACAGTGAAGAAACGGCTAATGAGATTTGATAGCTTGATTTTATTTCATTATAATAGCTATTCATTTTAATAAGCTGAAGTGTTTGCTAATGTATTTGCTGCTAATGTCTACTATTTATGTTTCCTTTTGTAAATAATTATAATAAAACATATTACTGACCATTTAACTGTTAATTTACAAAGAAACAGCTCCAAATCAACATATTTAGTAATTTGAAGATTTTTTAGGGGGGGGGGATAATCCCTTCTTTTCACATCTCAATAATGACAGGTGTGGGCAAAGTAAATATGGTCTAGCGATGACCCTGCATTAGTCCATGTTTATGAACTATGTAATGCATTTGGCATAGTACAGTCTTGTAAAGTATGTGTGGTGTGTGTGTTATTCCAGGTGAGAGAGACTCTGGCTGCTGAGACGGGTTTGAGTGTCCGAGTTGTGCAGGTGTGGTTTCAGAACCAGAGAGCAAAGGTGAGCAGATACACAGATTCACACACACCCAAATCTCATCATCTGGAAATTTTAAAAGGCAGCTTTATATTTTCATGCATAAAGACTCAGATTGTAAACATATGTGAGGATGTAGATCAGATATTTTTTTCTGTTTGCAATTTCTATTTACACTGCGTTGTTTCAGTAGATGCATTGCTTATTTACATCACTTAATAAATTAATTAAGGGTGGCGCAGTGGGTAGAACGATCGCCTCACAGCAAGAAGGTCGCTGGTTCGAGCCTCAGCTTGGTCAGTTGGCATTTGCATGTTCTCCCCGTGTTCGCGTGGGTTTTCTCCGGGTGCTCCTGTTTCCCCCAGAAGTCCGAAGGCATGCGGTATAGGTGATTTGGGTAAGCTAAATTGTCCGTAGTGTATGTGTGTTTTTCAGTGATGGGTTGCAGCTGGAAAGGCATCCGCTGTGTAAAACATATGCTGGATAAGTTGGCGGTTCATTCCGTTGTGGCGACCCCAGATTAATAAAGGGACTGAATGAATGAATGTTTCAATAGATGCATTGCTTATTTATATCACCCAATAAACTAATTAAGGGCGACGCGGTGGTGCAGTGGGTAGCACCTCACAGCAAGAAAGTCGCTAGTTCGAGCTTCAGCTTGGTCAGTTGGCATTTCTGTGTGGAGTTTGCATGTTCTCCCTGTGTTTGCGTGGGTTTTCTCCGGGTGCTCCGGTTTCCCCCACAAGTTCAAAGACACGTGCTGTAGGTGAATTAGGTATGCTAAATTGGCTGTAGTGTATGTTTGTGATTGTGTATGGGTGTTTCCCAGTGATGAGTTGCAGTTGGAAGGGCATACGCTGCGTAAAACATATGCAGTTTTGGTGGTTCATTCCGCTATGGCGACCTCAGATTATTAGTTTGTCTAAGCCGAAAATTAATGAATAAATTAAATAAAATGTTGGCTATTTTAATTTATGTAATAATAAATGTGACATTTAATTATTTATTTTAAATCAATTTATTCATTTAAATATTTAATTTAAGTTGTATTATATTCTAGTTATAATAATACAGTTTTTTTCTCTCTCTCTCTACATTAACCCCCATAACTTACAGGGTGAAGGATTATAAAAACTGACTAAAGCTAAAATTGTTATATAAAATAAAAAAATAAATCAGAATCAGTTTTATTGCCAAGTGTGCTTCACACACACAAGGAATTTGTTTTGGCAGCAGAAGCTTCCAGTGTACATAAAGTGACGAGTGACAACACAAAATTAAATATGAGAAAAGAAAAAGGCGATAAACATTAAACAGAGATGCCGTCAGTCAAAATAATCTAAATGTTGAAGTGTATGTTCAGATTTGTTATAAATATACAGTTATATAAGGTGCTTTGTACAAATGCGTATGAGAAAGTATTGCACGTTTATTGCCCAGTAGGAGAATATTTAACTGTTCATGAGGTAGATGGCCTGAGGAAAGAAATTTTTCCTGTGTCTGGTGGTTTTTGTGCTTGGTGCTCTGTAGCGCCGACCAGACAGTAACAGTTTGAACAGGTAGTGTGCTGGGTGTGAGGCATCCAGAGTGATTCTGCGAGCCCTTTTACTCACTCTGGAAGAGTACAGTTCTTGAAGTGTAGGAAGGGTAGTGCCAGTGTTTCAATCAGCAGTCCGGACTATTCGATGTAATCTGCGGAGATCATGAAATGATGAATTATTGCACTTAGTTGCCTGGGCAAAATGTCTAATTTAGTTGAAATTAACTGGAAAGAAAAATAAATAAATAAATAAATAAATAAATAAATAAATAAATAAATAAA
>CAIGQZ010000427.1:36719201-36739094 GCA_903798205.1 Danio tinwini
ACACACACACACACACACACACACACACACACACACACACACACACACACATACACGTGTACTTTATACATATCCATATATATGTATATTCAAAAAATAAAATATATATTTGTTTAAAATAAAGTACTTATTGATGAAACCATTCAAGTAGTGATAAAACATGAACATGTAGATAGAATAAAATTATTTTTGTTTAAATGTAGAGGCTTGTTTTTTTTTATTTGATATACAGTTGAAGTCAGAATTATTAGCCCCCCTTTGATTTTTTTTTTTTATATTATATTTCCTAAATGATGTTTAACAGAGCAAGGAAATTTTCACAGTATGTCTGATAATATATTTTTTTCAGGAGAAAGTCTGATTTGTTTTATTTCGGCTAGAATAAAAGCAGTTTTTAATTTTTTAAACACCATTTTAAGGTCAAAATTATTAGCCCCTTTAAGCTATATTTTTTCCCATAGTCTACAGAACAAACCATCATTATACAATAACTTGCCTAATTACCCTAACCTGCCTAGTTAACCTAATTAACCTAGTTAAGCCTAAGTTAAGTCACTTTAAGCTGTATAGAAGTGTGTTGAAAAATATCTAGTCAAATATTATTTACTGTCATCATGGCAAAGATAAAATAAATCAGTTATTAGAGATGAGTTATTAAAACTATTATGTTTAGAAATGTGTTGAAAACATCTGCTCTCTGTTAAACCGAAATTGGGGAAAAAAATTAACAGGGGGACTAATAATTGAGGGGGGCTAATAATTCTGACTTCAACTTTATATGTAATATGTTTTATATAATATGCTCATATATTGCTAGCAGAAAATATTCAGATTAAGCTAAACAACACGCTTTTTAAAACTCCAATAGCACTGTATTACTGTATGTTTTATCAAATAAATGCAGCATTGCTGAGCAGCAGACATTAAACACATCACTAACATGACCAAATCTGGATGTTTCGTGTTGTCTTTACTTTCTTCAACCTAAATTTCTTCCTTTTTTTCTTCAGGAATCGACACTCACACACACTAAATGTGCACAAATGTGTGTGCGTATAAATGTACATATATATTAGGAGTGCAACAATACAGACTTCTCATGGTTCGGTGTATGATATGTTAGGAGGAAAGTTTTCAAGTTATCATGTTTAAGTTCAATTGTGCATATACAGTATACATGGTTAATAAAATAACACTAGGAGCATGTACGATGAAAATAACATGGGTCCCTAGACTGAACTCTGAGGACCACCACACTTAAGTAAGCAAGTAGTTCAAATAACTAGCAGAAGAACGATTTTGTGTGCATACGCACGTGTGAATTACTATTTCATGATGTATTTACGTTCTTCAACCTAAATTTCTTCCTCTTGTTCTTCAGGAAACGACTCGATTTTCCACGACATCGACAGTGACACGTCTCTGACCAGCCTGAGCGACTGCTTCATGAGCGCATCGGACGCCGCAGCCCTGCAGAGCCGCGTGGGAAACCCCATCGACCGCCTGTATTCAATGCAGAGCTCCTACTTCACCTCCTGAAAGCCAACCCTGAGGCTGAGCATCCACAAACACTAACTATCAGACACGTCCAGTGCTGCAAACACTTAGCACAGGCTCCACACTGCAAAAAACACTGCTTTTCTTACTTAGAGATTTTGTCTTGTTTCTGTCCGAATATCTGAAAGTTCTTAAATCAAGAAGCGTTTTCTAGACGAGTAAAAAATTGGGTCTTATTCACTAACCATATTCTAAATGTAGGAAACAACTGAAATGAATTTTTACAAGTAAATCTTGATTCATCTAAACTTTCATACTAAAATTTATTGTAATAAATTTTCATGAATAAATCATGATTGGTCAACTTTCATACTAAAATTTATTCGAAATGTATGAAAAAAATTGAATTCAAATAAATTTTCATGAATAATTCATGATTTGTCAACATTTTCATACTAAAATTTATGGTAAATGTACAAAAGAAATTTGAATAAATCTTTACGAATAATTCATGACTGATCAACTTCCGTAAAAATTTTTTTTTTGAAATGGGCGAAAAAATTCTAGTTAATTTTCCTGAATAAATCATCATTCATCTGAACGTTTGTACTTAAATTTATGGTAAATTTACAAAAGAAATTTGAATAAATTTTTGCGAATAAGTCACGATTCATCAACTTTTGTACTAAAATGTATTCGAAATGTACGAAAAAATTCGAATTAATTTTCATGAATAAATCGTGATTCATCTGAACGTTTGTACTTCAATTTATGGTAAATATACAAAAAAAAAAAAGAAATTAATTGGAATGAATTGTCATGAATAAATCATGATTCATCAAAACTTTCATACTAACATTTTGGTAAATGTACAAAAGAAATTCAAATAAATTTTTACGAATAATTCATGATTCATCAACTTTCAAACTAAAATTTATGGTAAATGTACGAATAAAACTCAAATAAATTTTCAGTAATAAATTATGATTCATCTGAATGTTTGTACTTAAATTTATGGTAAATATACAAAAAAAATGTATTAAAATGAATTTTCATAATTAAATCATGATTCATCAACTTTCGTAATAAAATTAATGGTAAAGGTACCTAAACATTTCTAATGAATTTAAATAAATTTTCACGAATAAATCATGATTTATCAACTGTTTTACTAAAATTTATTCAAAATGTACGAAAAAATTCTAATAATTTTTTGATGAATAAATCATACATTTTTTAAATGTATTTGTACTTACATTTATGGTAAATGTAAAATTATGGTAAAAAATATTCTAATAAATTTTCACAAGTAAGTCATGATTCGTCTGAACTTTCGTACTAAAATTGATTCTAAATGTATGAAAAATTGTTTTATTAATTTTTACGAATAAATCATAATTTATCCAAACTTCACATTAAAATGTATGCTAATTGTATGAAAAAATTCAAGAACAACATATACCACATCAATGCAATAACCATGTACGTCCGGGCCTTAAAAACATGTTTCCTGAGATTGCTGAATAGCTGTTTAGACCCCAATCACACTGAATGCATTATTTTGCAGTGAGAGGCGCCTGGTTTTGCATTTTGAGCGGTGTTCATGTGACACATTCCCCTTCATTTTGATGGTGTGCTCTGTGTGCCTGCAGCTGGAAAAAAAAGTCAACCCAGAAAAGTCAACCCTGTGCAGAAAAAGCGCCTGAGCATCAATACGGTTGATAGTGTTTGTCCAGGCTTACTGTCATAAACACACAGCGCTCTGCTGTTTCTAAAGTCAACAAAAATGCTGTGCATTTTCAGAACTAAAAACATGTTCCACATCTAACATCAAAGCTTTCATTAGCATTTAAGATCTTTTTCTTTTGTTTCATTGCCATAATGGTCTCTTCTTAATTCATAATTTGACTTATAATTTTCTCTAGGCGGCACAGCATCTCTGTGATTAGCACTGTTGCTTTACAGCAAGATGGTCGCTGGTTTGAGTCCCAGCTGGAGCAGCTGGCATTTCTGCATGTTCTCCCCGTGTTGGCGTGGGTTTCCTCCAGGTGCTCCATATTCCCCCACAGTCCAAACACATGTGCTACAGGTGAATTGGATGAACTAAATTGGTCGTAGTGTATGTGTGTGAATGTGAGAGTGTATGGGTGTTTCCTACTATTGGGTTGCGGCTGGAAGGGCATCCACTGCATAAAACATATGCTAGAATAGTTGGCAGTTCATTCCCCTGTGGCGACCTCTGAAATAGAGACTAACCCGAAAGAAAATAAATGAAAGAATAATTTTCTCTTGTGTGGGTCTCTTGTTCGTAATTTGCATATTACACACCAACTCCAGATCCATTTAAGGGAGCTGATGTGGGTGTGTAATATGCAAATTACTTAACCTTGTGCACACAGATGCTGCTTAGATTAGTCATTAGATGGTAAAAAAATTATATAAATACAAAATTATTAGTATATATATATAAATATATAATATATAAATACGCAATTATTAGTCCCATTGTTCTGTTTGTTTTATTCTGATTGGCAGGGCCGGATTAACCAATGGGCATTATGGGCACAGGCCCAGGGACCCGTGCGCACTTGGGGCCCCTGCGAGGGGGGGAGATGCTGATTTTGGAGTGTCTATTTAGGCTAAGTGCAAATAGCGCACCTCGTTGTAATAAGCTAGTTGAGTGCTTCCCGCCAGCACTGTTTGATCGACAAAGTCAGCATAACTAAAGAGCGCAGCAGACAGCAGGTGGGAGTGGTGTAGCTCGTAAAGAGCATGGTAACATGTTTTGAAGCGATCATCATAAACCCAGTTCGTATCCAGCGTCTGATGAACACGTTCTTCTTTTTTTCCCCATTATACATATCAGATTGAAATACATTTATTTTCAATAGAAAGGAAATGTTTTTTTTTCGTGTAAATAAAATTTATAAAATGAGTCACAAGGTATTTAATAAGGATAATAATAATTATAAATATTAAACAGTTATTTTCCACCTGGTGTTAAATGTTAGCAACATCTTAATATAATTAATCTGTATTTACAATGTTAGTCGCCCTGCTTCACCCATATTCTCTGACCTCATGGAGAGAGAGAGAGAGAGAGAGAGAAAGAGAGAGAGAGAGAGAGAGAGAGAGAGAGAGAGAGACATAAAAAGCCCCTGAAGAGGGGAGAGACAGGAGAGAACTGGTGCAGTGTGTGTGATTTCGGATACTTTCAGCTTTATAATCAAGTGCTTTTTGGGACTGACTGGTACAGTACGGTTCGGTACGGGTCACCTTTATCAGGCTTGCATTTCCACTGCTAAAAGGATACCAATGGTACTCTTTTGGTGGGCGTGGTGTACGACAGAAAGTTGCAGTCGACGTCATTTTCGCTTGAGAAAATGTCTACAGTAAAGCTGTACGGGTCGCTCACATATCATATGAGAAGCACTTCTCACAAAACAGATGCTTTACACACATAAATACTTCTGTAAAAATGTTTATTACTAACTTTACTATGAACATGAGTTGATTATAACTGCAGATCAATGACAGTGCGAAATAGCCTACTGTAACGTCTGCAATTATATAAAATAAATAAATGCAACATATATGAACACATACAGACCCTTACAGTCTCCGATATGATACCAATAACAGAAAAACTACATGCAGCATACATTTAGTCCTTATTAAGGTTCAAAACAGCAGGAAATCGAGTCCATAGTGCAAACCTCTCCTCATTAAATGTGTCTGTAATCTTCAGCAGCACGTGTAGCCTCTTGTTAGAAAGTAATTCATCATTCTGAGCTCATAATAGTCCAAAAGGTGATGATAATAGTTAAACATGGCAGTTTGTTCACGTTTGCTGTAATAATAATGTGCTCCTTTTTTTCTGGCTTCTCCTTTAGATTTTTCGCGCGTCACTCTCGCGTTTGTCAGTTTCTGACAGGATCAGGTTTCAAAAGCACATCAATAATTAAGCGCACATTATTATCATCAGCTCAAGAGGTTTGTTATTTCAAATACAGCTCGCGCAAGCAAAAAAAAAAACGCTCGCGGGGCACAGGGTAAAATCTGCTCCTTTTTGGTTTTGTGGCTGTTCATCAAGACGACAACAAGGTTCATTTGAGCCCAGATCGAACAGGGCTCGTTATTATGTGTTATTATATGTATATATAGTCTCTCGGCTGTGTATGAAAACATGGCGGCTCCTTTGTTTTCATTCTGGCTTATGACGTATCTCTGTAAACCAATAGCGTTCAGCTGCGCATCTAGCTCTGCCTTTGGGACCCTTTTGGTACCCTTTCTCGTGTTTGGTACCCTTTCGAAAGGGTGCCGAAAAAGTGGTACTGTACGGTACGGTTCAGTACGCCTTTTGACAGTGGAAACAGCCATACCGTACCGACCCGTACCGTAGCAGTCAGTGGAAACGAGCCAATAGAAATATTATTCCCAGGAAAAAAAACATGTTTAATATTTATTTACCCGACTGTATGTCTGAAAGCATGACAATATTTTTAAATATTTGGACAAGAACAAGACAAAAACTCGAAGTAAACAAAACATCTTTGTTTTTTGCAAGTGCGATATAAGAAAAACAGACGGTTTTGCGCTGTTAAAAGTCAAGCCAAACATACAGTAAGTGCAAAACCGAAGACGTCAAGACCAAATATATTCAGGACATTCACAGCAGTAGATTAAACCACTGGCTGAACAGATCCAGTTTGGACTGTAAACGCAGAAACACAACACATTTGGAAAGACTTCAGTGAATTGGAGCGCATTACAAAAACAAAACAAAAGTTTTTTTTTCAAATCATACGTGATGGAGGATCTCAAAGAAACGTCAATGTTTGTTGGTGAAGAGAACTAGCTATTTATTACGTACATGTGCCAAGTAAACCCACAAAGCTTTATTTAAAACAAACTGTGTTAGAGTAAGAAGCGTACACATCTTTATGTAAGTCGCCGGAAGAGAGTGTAGTATTACTGCTGATGTTTTAAGATGTATATGTTTATTTGACTGTGTTATTTATTTCTCATTCGCATTCTTGGACATTGTGGAAGATGCTTTTTGTTTTGTTTTGTTTTTTCGCTCAAACTTGCTAAAATTACCAAAGTTTGTTGGTACTAAAAATAAAGAAATAATTAAAATATCTATTTCCAGTTCGTCATTTAAATTTAACGTCATTTTTGTCCATTATTTTCGAGTTCAAGTGTGCATTATTGTTTGTCTCTACAGTTTGCATTATTTTATAATAAGAAATAATCATATTTTAGTGTTGTTGTTTTATTTAATTCTTTATTTCTCTAGCGCTTTTACAATGTAGATTGTGTCAAAGCAGCTTAACATAGACGTTCTAGTAGAATGAAGCAGTATCAGTCTAGTTTTCAGAGTTGAAGTTCAGTTTAATTCAGTTCAGTGTGGTTTAATTTTCACTGCTGAGAGTCCAAACACTGAAGAGTAATCCACCGATGACCAGCTTCACAAGTCCCGAACCATGCAAGCCAGCGGCGAGGAACAAAACTTCACCAATTGACGGAAGTGAAGGAAAAAAACCTTAAGAGAAACCTGGCTCAGTTAGGCACAACCATTTCTCCTTTGGCCAAACTTCTTGTGCAGAGCTGCAGTCTAGGTGCCGAGGGCTGGAGAACGCGTGACGTCCATCTGGGAGAAGCTGCAGGTGTGAGTAGGTCACTGGCCGGTGATCAGGCTGGCCCACGGAATCATTGCAGAGATCTCATGCTCTCCACTCCTCCATGACCACAACAGCATCAGCTCAGGATACGGCCTGGTCTATGGTTATAGAGACCTCTAGAAGTCCTCTATGCTTGGCGTCATCTCTTTTAATAGAAGAAGAATACCTGAAAGTATTTAGCACAGATTATTAATTTATTTATTTGGACTCCGCACAACATATATAATTATAAAAACACAAAATACATTTTTATAATGGTTTATTACATCAAAGCTGCTTATTTTCATCTGTAAACGGGACAAGGACAGACAATTGTGAAATTGCAAATATTAACGTTTATACTTCATTATTAATTATGGATTTATTAGTATTACTATGACCAACAATGTGTCAAATATGATCATAAAATCTAAGATTTTTTGTTTTGTATCTCTTAATACAGTTTATGAACAAAATGTCCATAAAATGTCTGCTTCATGAAATATTAAAAAAAAACATATGTAGATACATGCATGTAGATTAATACATAGAGTTGAAGTCAGAATTATTAGCCCCCTTTTGAATTTTCTTTTTTATATATTTCTTAAATGATGTTTAACAGAGCAAGGAAATTTTCACAGTATGTCTGATAATATTGTTTCTTCTGGAGAAAGTCTTATTTATTTTATTTCGGCTAGAATAAAAGCAGTTTTTAAATTTTTTTTATCTATTTTAAGGTCAAAATTACTAGCCCCCTTAAGCTAATTATTTTTTCAATAGTCTACAGAACAAACCATCATTATACAATAACTTGCCTAATTACCCTAACCTGCCTAGTTAACCTAATTAATCTAGTTAAGCCTTTAAATGTCACTTTAAGCTGAATACTATAGTGTCTTGAAGAATATCAGTCAAATATTATGTACTGCTATCATGGCAAAAATAAAATAAATCAGTTATTAGAGATGAGTTATTAAAACTATTATGTTTAGAAATGCGTTGAAAAAAATCTCTCTGTTAAACTGAAATTGGGGGGGGGGGGGAATAAACAGGGGGGCTAATAAATCAGGGTGGCTAATAATTCTGACTTCAACTGTATATGTAAATTACAAATCATATATGTAGATTTATCTGGAATTCAACTTTAATAATAAAGTTATTAAATTAACTACCTAAATGTAATTACTTAAGTTAATAATTAGTTCAATTAAATATTAAATTAATCAAATAAAATATAAAAAATTATACATTATTTTAATTATTTATTAATTAAAATGTCATTGTTTTCCTAAATGTAATTAATTTGTTCAACAATTTGATTATTTGCATCATCTTTTCATTACAAAGAAAATGTAATGTTCTTTACACAACCCTAAATTTGCATACAAAAAATGTATTTAATAATACATGTAATTGAAATTAATTGCTAATTGTCAGCTGTAATTCAATTCAAGCCATCTTTATTTCTATAGCGTTTTTACAATATAGATGTGTCAAAGCAGCTTCACATAGAAGCTTAAAGTAAATTGAAACTGTGTCAGTTCAGTTTTCAGTTCAGTCAAGTGTGGTTTAATAATCACTACTGAGAGTTCAAACACTGAAGAGCAAATCCATCGATGCGCAGCTCTACAGATCCCGAACCATGCAAGCCAGTGGCGACAGCGGCGAGGAAAAAACTTCACCAATTGGCGAAAGTGAAGAATTTAAAAAACCTCGAGAGAAACCAGGCTCAGCTGGGCACGACCATTTCTCCTATGGCCAAACGTCTTGTGCAGAGCTACTATTATTATAAATTGTTACTATTGTCATAAATTATTCAATAATAGTGATATGACAGAGTTAATATCTTATAAAATCCACAGACTTTGATCTAAAGCACTTTGTTAAAATATCTGTTATTTAACAGTTTGTGTATTTGTGGATGTGTGTAAACGTAACATTCTGTAGTGCATTTAGTTATTGCCCAGCAGGCACACAACGTCATAAGACGGTAATATTAGGTTAGATTCAGGTCGTGATGTCAGATGACAAAAATTTAAGCCTGGTTAGCGTCTGAGGACAACGTTATTTTGATGTCCAATAATGACATTGATATTTGGTTAATTTTAGGTTGTGTTAGAAAGTCACCAAAATTCAACGTTGAGCCAACATCTTAAACCAACGTCATATTGACCTCAAATACTGACATTTATCTGTCATGTATGGCCACCAAAATCCAACGTCTGATAGATGTCATAGGGGTAACATCCACTCAACGTCAAGCTATAATATCATTAGACGTTTATATTTGGTTGATTTAAGGTTGGATGTTCGACGTTGATGTAGGCCTGACGTTGAGTTCTGACGTCAACCTGATTTTCAGTTACAAACAAAATGTAGCGTCCCCACAACATTAGAGTTCAACGTCAATCTGACGTCATGTTGACGTCTTGTGCCTGCTGGGTGTTTAATGCTATTTCGGTCATCATACAGTAAACATCCGTCATCTTCTCATCAGTGACATGCATCTAAACAGTCTCTGGGTCAATGTATGTAAAGATTTTGAACATCTTCTTGGACACTTTTATTGCTTCCATACAGTTTGCTGCAATTATAAAGTGCACACGTCTTGAGGTAGTTCATTATGATGTGATTTACCTTCTATGTGTGCTTTGATTGGACAGGAATCTCAGGACTGATTTTTCTAATCTCCATAGAAAAGAAAAATAAAGTAGTTACCAATACTAAACCAATACTAATAACTAAAGTAAGTACTAATACCAGGGCCGGCACGTCCATAGAGGCAACCTAGGCGGCCACCTAGAGTGGCATAATAATGAGGGCAGCAAACGCGCCCTGCCGCCCAACCCAACGTACTGACTTTCATCCACAACATCAACAGAACACTTGCATAATAGGGGTCTGGCATAATAGTGAGGGCGGCAAACGCTCCCCGCCACCCAACCCAACGTACTGACTCATCCGCAAGATCAACCCCCCGTCCTCACTTTATGAACTGGTCAGGTTCGTTTCACTTTCGGGTTGAGGGCGGCGTGCTGGTCCATTGCCTAGAGCTGCAGTTGCTCCGGCCCTGACTAATACTGCAGTAAAAATGTACTCAAGGAAAAGTAAAAGTGCACATTTGTAAAACTACTCAGTAAATTACAATTCCTGAGAAAAACTACTCAGTTACAGTCATTTGAGTATTTGTAATTAGTTACTTTACACCACTGCATTGTGGTTTGAAATATTATAATGTATAAGAAATAATAGGCAGAGAAATAGGCAGCGTGGTGGCTCAGTGGTTAGCACTGTCGCCTAACAGCAAGAAGGTCGCTGGTTCAAGCCCCGGCTAGGTCACTTGGCATTTCTGTGTGGAGTTTGCATGTTCTCCCCATGTTGGTGTGGGTTTCCTCCGGGTGCTCCGGTTTCCCCCACACAGTCCAAACACATGCGCTATAGGTGAATTGAATAAACTAAATTGGCTGTAGTGTATGAGTGTGTGTGTGAATTAGAGTGTATGGGTGTTTTCCAGTACTGAGTTGCAACTGAAAGAACATCTGCTGCATAAAACATATGCTGGAATAGTTGGTGGCTCATTCCACTGTGTTGACCCTTGAAATAAAGACTAAGCCGAAGAAAAATGATTGAATGAATATAGAGAAATAAGTTTGTAAAATAACAGAAAATGTGCTGCAGTTTATTACAAGGTATTTGTAGTGTAATATACAACACCAACCCAGACAATATAGCACTTTAAACTACTAAAAATGTTCATAAAAGTCACTTTTTCCATCTTTTTAAGGTTAAAAGTTGTCAGAAGAATTATCAAGGTCTCATAATATGTTTCAAAAGCAGAAACATGAATCACAAAATACGGAAAACGTTATAAAATGAAACTTTGTCTTTGTCAGGAGTGTTTCCGAGGAGTTTAATTTAGCAAATGTCGGCAGTCCTTATTTGAGTTTGACAGGGACGCACAGCTTTGATGGCTTAGTGTAATAATTGTAAATTATATAAGGCAATATTTACCCCTCACCTAGCCAATATCTCCCTCAGATTCGGTGTCCCTGTGAGACGGGAATAACCCAATTTGTCACGCTTGGTTTAAGGCAAACAAGCGTGTCGTGACTAATGAACTATCGTTTACAGAGCACTTTAAACAAAGCCAGTACACATTGATGCCGAGCTCTACATGCATTCAGCTGGAAATTACAGCACAGGACAGATGTCAGAGTGTTTCCCGCTTCACTGAGCGCTCAGTTCAAACACAGGCCAGACTGTGATTTGTGAATGTCAGATTCCTGATTTTGACAGCCTAACAGCACCGCTTTGTGCATTTTTAACATTGTGTGTTTTTGTTTTTTTTGTCATTGACATGTATTGCTGTAGGTTACAATCAATTTTAAGGCCTGTATCATGATGCTGGCTAAACAAATGCAGGATTACAGGATTTCTGTTATGACAACTCTCTGAGACATTTAGTATGGTTATACATATATATGTTGATGCATTTGGTCTTTGAGGAATAGATCTGCTGCGCTGCTGCTGCTGCTTTGATTATTATGATAGCAGAGCACATAACAAGACGTGATACTGCCAGTATATTCAAAGACAAGCAGTATGAGAATTTAAACAACAGTCCTGTCTGGTTCTCAAATTTGATTGGCTGATAGTCGTGCGATATTCTGCAATATCAGCACTTGTACAGCCTCTTCGCCTTTGTGTATTACTCTACCCACATAGAGTTACAAGCAGAGGAACAAACTCACTACAGGTTGACAAATATCGCAGCTGTTGGACAACATAGTGTACTTTTGGGGCTTTTTAGGCAAGAAGGTAGTTATTTAGATTGCAACTATGCAGTTAATTTATAAGGATAGTGCCTATTTTAAACATTTATAATTTGGCGGCCATTAGCAGAGCAAAGAAATTGATGGTTGATCGTCACAAGATGGCGACAGAGACCGCATAATAAGTCCTCAGAAAAAAAACTCTGCATTATGGTTTCCTTTTCGTATTTCAAGCTACAGCTGAAATCATTATCATTATCAAGTCAATATAAAACAGATAAGTGGTTTAACATCGATCTCTCTCTTTTGTATGTTGTAGGGCTGTATCTAGGCTTCTGGTAGTACCTAGAATAGCAAAGTCTAATAAAGGAGGTCGAGCCTTCTCATTAATGGCCCCTAAACTCTGGAATAGCCTTCCTGATAATGACTGAAGCTTAGACACACTCGCAATTCAAAACTAGATTCATTTTTTAGCAAAGCTAAACACTCAGTGCATCACTTAGCGGTATGACGCATGATGTGCCCCACGCAAGTTTTTTGCATCTCCTTTATATACACTATGAACAGCAGCTACGCTAATTATTCTCTTTATTCTGTATTTCCACCTAGGGGTACTCATCCCGAGGCCCTCAAACTATGCAGCACCACTGATGCGATCCAAGACCAGCGACGAGATGATTCCAAGGTTTTCAAAATCCTGGACCAGGCCGTATCCTGAGCAGCTGCTGTGGTGATCATGGAAGAGTGGAGAGCATGAGACTGATTCCTGTGACGCTCCAAGGACAGACGAGTCTTCGCTGAGGTCCAGCATTCTCCAGCCTAGACTGCAGCTCTGCACAAGACGTTTGGCCATAGGAGAAATGGTCGTGCCCAACTGAGCCTGGTTTCTCTCGAGTTTTTTTAAATTCTTCACTTTCGCCAATTGGTGAAGTTTTTTCCTCGCCGCTGTCGCCACTGGCTTGCATGGTTCGGGATCTGTAGAGCTGCGCATCGATGGATTTGCTCTTCAGTGTTTGGACTCTCAGTAGTGATTATTAAACCACACTGAACTGAGCTAAACTGTACTGAACTTAAACTCTGAAAACTGAACTGACACTGTTTCAGTTTACTATAAACTTCTATGTGAAGCTGCTTTGACACAATCTACATTGTAAAAGCGCTATACAAATAAAGGTGAATTGAATTGAATTGAATTAATACCATAGTAATCTGGTAGTGTTTGCTTTGCCTTTTTCAGGTTTAATTATTGTGATCTCCTGAGACATATTGGAAAATCTCTGTAGATTGAGTCATCACCAGGGCCAGACGGAATCTGCGGACGTTTTTTTGCTATTTCAATTTTAGTAAAAATCTGCGGATTTCTGCGAAATTATTTTGGGAGTATCATAGCTAAAACCTTAAAATGTGAAATAAAAATATCTTTTTAACTTGTATTTAATGTTTAAAATGCAAATCCAATTAGATTAACTGTAAATAGTTAACTTTAAGTAAATAAACAGAATTAATGATGGGCTAAAAATCTGCGGAAAATCTGCAGAAAATCTGCAGAAAATCTGCAGAATTCTGCGCGCGCAGATTCCGTGTGGGCCTAGTCATCACTTTACACATTACCCTAGAGAATCATTCAAATACTAGCTCTAAAGTGACATTGGTGAAGTAGCAATGTGTGTTATGTATGTTAAAGTATGCCCACTAAAAGTACAAGTGGCCCCTGCCCGGTGTCCTGACATTTCATCCTACCCATCAGATTTTACTACCAGGGCGTACTGTACATGCGCACACAGAAATTCTGCATATATTCTCATATGCACACATATTATAGCAATGTGGGTGAGCGTGTCCAATAGATGTGGGTTTATAGACTGATTTCACGCGGCCGCCATTATTAACAGCGAAATCGAGGCTGCGGTGGGAAGAAATCCGGAAGTATCGCTTGAGTCACACAGGAATGTTGTGTAGATGGCTGTATGTCTTATCAGTGAAGAGAAAGTGACACACATTTATAATTTCACTGCCTTCAGAGTGACCCGAAGGTCCGTTCTGAATGAATAGTGAAAATAAAAAGGGATATCGGACCTCATTTTCAGCTAAGTTAAGGGAAATGGCACTACTTAGCTAATGTTTTCTTTCCCAAACACACATCTTAGATGCCATTCAAGAAACTTAAGTAAATAAACTGATTCTTTCACTATATTAGACTTGTCACGATACAAAATTTCTGTAATGAAATATAAAAGAAAAAGCCAATTTCTCGTTAACGTTTAAGGCACTGTTCATGAAGTTCTAAAACAGCGCTGATAGGCCATTGTCATAGATATATACATTAGATGTTGCCTACCCTACTGTTGTCTATTAGATGGAATGCATTAATAGAGCCGCCATTTTAGTACAGGGTAGCGCTCTTTTAAAAAGAAAGCAGGACCAAGGTGAAGTGGAGGACTGTGACCATCCAAAGCCAGAGAAATACACATATACACATATATCTATGATCGGGAGTTTTCCCCGGTGGTCCGTATGCAAATATTTTTTTAAATTACGAAATATTATAATTTTACATCACTTTTCTATATTGATGGATGTGACCGCATGGGCATTCCTGACAAAGAGTGAGTGTTTGTGTGCATGGAAATGCATGACCCTCCTTTCCTGTTTAATTTGATCTAATTCATGTCCTGAAACACACCCCCTCTCCTGCTTTCAATTCTCATTCTGACGGAGGGAGTGATTCATTTGTGAATGAATCTCCGTTATGAACGACTCGTTCACTTATAGCTGACAATAATACAAGTTTCTGTCAGCGCCGCGTCTTCTTGTCATATTTCATAACATTCTTTGCTTATTTTATTCAACAAAACTAACATAAGCTTAGAATTTAGTGCGAGTCGGTGCTACTTTGCCTTATGGTCACTGCAGTAAGAGACTGTATTATCATCAATAACGTTACTTGTTAAGCACAGAAGTTCATAACATACAAAAACATAAAAAACGAAATCTTACCTATGAAATGTGATGACTTTGTGCTTTGTTTTCTTGTGCTCGTTACTACACCCGTACACAGCGCTAAAGTCCAGCATCTTCACATTGGCACACTGTCTTGACTAGTGCGGTTGAATAACGTTTGTCCTAGGAGCACTGTACCAATGTGGCCGCGCTATTGACGCATGCTCAGGGTCCCTATGTGATATCTAGTGTATATATCTATGGGCCATTGTGTTTACGTGCTCAACGGAAATCACTATGATTGGCTGTGAAGGTCACCAGTTTACCAAACTCACCGCTGTTTACTGAGTGCAAACACAGTTGAGCGATCCGCTGATGAATCGACTGATCTTCACGGCTTTAATACGCTGCAATGTGCGTCTATGTGTGTTTTCAATCTGTAAAAAGCAGCGTGATGATAATCTTCATTGTCATTTCTTCAGTACCGGGACAGCACTGTTAAAGACAACACGAGGGTGTGCTACAGAGGACTGCAGTGTTTTATCACTCACCGGGTTACATAGGCTGAAGCAGGGAAGTTTCCCCACGGTGTTTACCTGCTGCCATGAACTGAAGTCTAGGAGGACACTTAAGCGTATTACTCTTAAAGAGATTGTGATGTTGTTTGATGCCTAATATGCTTTTAATTGTTTAAATGAAACTGAACTGAATGATATTAAAGTGATGTTTACACCATTTCTGCATTTTGAAGTCGCAGCAACAGCTGGAGGTTTGTAGTACACAGCATGTTGTTGCAATGTTTACAGTGCTGATCCTATACTTCCGGGTTTCTTCCCACGGCAGCCTCGCTTTCGCGTTTTAAAATGGCGGTCGCATGAAATAAGCTCTGAAAATAAATGCAAAACGTGTTGCAACTGTCCCTATACTCTTCCCTACATTAAACCTGTAACATCAAAAGTAATATCTTACTGTACTGAACTGTGGAGATATTTGTAAGTGCTTTTAGTAGTCTTGCACAGGTGTGTGTGTGTGTGTGGGAAAAAGTAGGTTTTCTGGCCTCGGGCTGCAGGTGTGGAGGTGTGCTTTTCGGTGTTTCTGAGCTCTTCTTATCGCTGGAGTTTATCAGACATCACAGGTGTGAAGACGCGTCGTCCATCAGACACACGTCACTCAGGTATGAGCAGCCCGAGGGAATCTCCGCCGACGTCACTCCCGCAGGACGCGCTCCGATTGGCTGAGCGGCGCCTGTCAGACTGTTTAACCAGATTCAGGGGAATATCTGTCATTCTTGTCCTCGATCTTCACCTCTGAGCTGCTGCTGAACTTTGGGTGAGAAAATAAATGACAGTAAGCAAGCAAAGTGATCTTTTTTTAAGACCGTTTAAATCAAGAATGCTAACTTTTAGCTTCCACAACAATGTCTGATAACGTTCTTGTTATGATAAAGATTGATTCTGATTGGCTGTCAATTACTTTTTCGTTTATTATATCTAGAAATAACATCGTTCTGAAAGTTATTTACAAGTTGCCCTGGATCAGTTCTGGACACTTTAATGTTTAAACGAATACTAGAATGATCGTTCACTTGTCATCATACTGTGGAAGTGTTTGCATTTCCATTCTTCATTAGGCCTATATCCTCTTTTGTATTCAACAGAATATTGCACTCCTGTTTAGACCTAAACTGCATTTCGTTTCCTTGTACTTGTACATGTGTAATGACAATAAAGTTGAATCTAAACAAACAAAACAACCTGCTTTGTAACAAAACAAGGTTGAATAAATGACAGAATCTTAATTTTTTGGGGGGTTAACTGTTTATTTAAAACGTTGGCTGATAATGACTTTACATTTCACATGTCATAGGTTAAATATCCTGGCTGTGCTAACGTTTTACACATACAATCCTAAATCATGGGTTGATGTTATTTTTTTAGTACACGTTTTGAATTTAAAACGCCAAATAGGACGAATGTATACCCCATTTCATAAGTAAAACATACTCTAACATTAAATGCAGTGTGTGGGTGAGAGAGGGGGCAGCTGTTTCGATGTGACTTGGTTATGTTGTGGTACTGTCACTGCTGGTGTTCGTTGCTGTATGGTTAAACATTTTGACAGTTGAAGATTAATTTCGGAATTATTCGGATTATTTTGGATTTAAATAAATTAAAATTAAATAAAATATTAATCTAATATTTTGGGCGTTGTTTTGTGCATTTTGGCGGGTTTTAGACAGCTTTTGGGCTAGACAAAAGTCAGCTATATTTGGTTGTTGCTAAATCGGATACGTTTGCGGCTAGAGGTAAACGAGAATTATTTATGTTATTATGAAATGTCCGATTTATTGTATTTTATTAACGTCTACCCCACACCAACCCTAAACCCAACCGTCACAGAAGCGTAAAAACAGTAGTTGTACCGAGTATGTTATCTATTAAATTACCCAATAAATTTTATTTTTAACACCCCAACCCTAAACCCAACCGTCACAGTACTGTAAAATATTAATTATTGTTATACAGTGTCATGAAAAATGCCGCTGTATTAATGTGCATATCCGGCCGGCCGCGTATCCGATCTAGACTTTACCCAGGCCTCAGAGATATTGGACATTTTCCTGAATGGACTTTTCAGACTAAAGGTAAACAATATTACACGCTCTCTTCTTTACTCTGATTGGGGTGTTTTCCCGTAGTCTACCTCACCCTGACATTTTCACTTGACACATAAAACTGAAACTACTTTTAACAAATAATAAACCGTGTTTTGTTGACTGCAAACTTAGCTCCCACAATCCACAGTTCTGTTTTAACGCAGAAAAACATTGCGTGTATTGTATATTGTAACATTATAACAACCTTTCAGCAAAATTTAGCCAGTAAATGCTTAGTTTCAACTGTTCATTTTGAATATTAGCTATGTACATGTGCAAATTGAGTTGTTTGTTGGTTAGCCTGGAAATTGAAACGAATTTTGCGCGGGAACTTCACGCAAAATAGCAGCTATGTTACTGTATTGTGATATTTCGATGAGTAGCCTATAATAAAATGATCATAGCTGATTAAAAGTCTTTCAAAATAGCCTACAGAAATAAAGCAATAACATATCTAGATTTTATTTCACAGGCATCCCTGCTGAAAAATCTAGCTTAAACCAGCCTAAGATGGTTGGTTTAGAGGGGTCCCAGCCTGGTTTTAGAGAGGGTTTTGGCCATTTCCAGGCTGGTCTTAATTGGTCAGGCTGGGACTTGACCAGCTAAAACCAGCTTGACCAGTCAAAACCAGCTATGTCCAGCTTAAACCAGGCTGGTCAAGCTGGCTTTAGCTGGTTTAAGCTGGTCATTTTCCAGCCTGTCCAGCTAAGACCAGGCTGGTCGACCAGCTTAAACCAGCCAACCAGCTTATACTGGTTTAAGCTAGGGTTTTTTCCGCAGGGATTTTATCCTTATTTTAAATAAATGTAATTGTGTTTAGGTAGAAGCGTCTGTAAAATCATATTAATGATGATCTGCCAGCATAATATAATGTTTTTGACTATTGCTAATGAATGAATTTAACAAAGAGCAGCAAATGTGGCTGAATTATATGAAAGATTGATTTTGAAGTAGAAAAACTGATTTATATTCATTTTCTTTTTAGCTTAGTCCCTTTGCTAATCAGGGCTCGCCACAGCGGAAAGAACCACCAACTTATCAAGCATATGTTTTACACAGCGGATGCCCTTTCAGCTGCAACCCATCACGGACAATTTAGCCTACCCAATTCACCTATACCCCATGTCTTTGGACTGTGAAGGAAACCAGAGCACCTGGAGGAAACCCACGCCAACACTGGGAGAACAGGCCAACTCCACACTGAAATGCCAACTGGCCCAGCTGGGACTCGATCCAGCGACCTTCTTGCTGTGAGATGACGGTGCTAACCACTGAGCCACCGTGCTGCCCATACAAACTAATTATATTTAGTAATGTTCAGTGTTATTTGTATAAATTCAGCTCATATAAATTGGTTGCAACCACTTAATACCCTTAAAAAATGTGTAAAATCCAATGAATAATTTTTGTTCAGTGTACATGCAAAATATAACATTATTAGTTATAGACACATTCGCTAGTTTAAAGATTTTTATATATTTGTCTTATTTCCAAATGTGTAATTTACCTAAATTTGCACAGGCAATGAAATGAGCTGCAGCAAATATCATGTCATCTAAAAAAATGCTGTTTCAGCTGTGTTTAGTCAACTAACTGTAGCAACTAACGCATACAGGCCCGAGGGCCAATGACATGCTGATGGTAAGAGTCACGGCCTTTGACCCCGAACACCCTTTCATGAGTTTAGACCAACAGCACCCGCTGCTTTAATCAAACACACTCATATCTGCACTTCCCAACTTCCAAACAACACAAAGAGCTCGCATTAGTGACAAAATGCTTTATGCAAACTACATATTTCCACTAATGCAAACATCACAGTGTAAATTTGCATAATGCTTCATAGATCGTTTGCATTGGTGGAAATATGTAGTTTGCATAAAGTGTTTCATCATGTGAGTGAATGAGTTTGAGGATTTGCAGCTATTAGACTCATTTCATGGAATATTAACATTGTTGATTAGGATGTCAGATATTCTCTGAAATGACTAAATTACATTTCTGTCATATTCATCATACAATAATTTGAAAGCAAAAATTAAATTACATAAAAATAGAGACTTACTTATAACCACTTTTTGCATTAGTATACTTAATATTATAACATTTCCTTTGTCTTATGTTATTTGTACAGATTATTGCTGCTGTACAAAAAAATTGACAGCAAAAATAGTGTTTATGAAAGAAACATCATAAAACAATAAAAGGCGACGCAGTGGCGCAGAAGGTAGTGCTGTCGCCTCACAGCAAGAAGGTTGCTGGTTCGATAGGTCAGTTGGCGTTTCTGTGTGGAGTTTGCATGTTCTCCCCGCGTTCGTATGGGTTTCCTCCGAGTGCTCCGGTTTCCCCCACAGTCCAAAGACGG
>CAIGQZ010000427.1:36758627-36776985 GCA_903798205.1 Danio tinwini
AATGGTACACATCAAACTTCAGGGGTTACAAGAACAACCACCTAGCAACACCAGAACACCATAGCAACCACTTAGTACCATAACAAACATTCGGTACGGCGCAGTATCGCTGCATTGACTTTTGTAAAAATGACTTACCATCGTGCTTCAAACCACAATAACAGAAAAAAGAAGCTATTGGCTCATAAATATGTTTTCCAGCTCTGTGCGTCTCAGCAGCTGCTCGTCATTAGCTCTAAAACGTTCACCTCCGTATTTTGTCATGTTGCATGACTGTGCTAAAATAGAAAACCATTCCTTTGTCACTTTTCATGTGTGGTAATTGCATGCGAGGGCATTTGCACCGGTTATAGAGCTTCTGCGTGCGATTTGGACACAACGTTTGTGGTTTTGCTTTCCGAGACTATCATAAGTGCCGTCTGGAATGATCATTTCTTCTCCAGGCCAGCGTGAATGGTCAAACGCTCAGAGTTTCTAACATTAATCAAAAACAGCCTGATGTTATTGCACATCTCTTGTCCCGTAATGCTGGATGTAGCTCATGACTTTTCACAAGGATATAAATGACATAAAGGTACAAATTTTTTATTTAAAATGATATTATTATTGTTGTGTAAATGACAAGACGCTTATATGTGTTACATCTGTAGTCATAACAGCCAAAACATGTGCAGACTACAGCAGTGTAAATGCGGGTGAGTTGTTTCAAAGACTATAGAATACATAAGACATGTCACTAGTATAGTTTTGAATGGGGTAAAAAGTGTAGTGGAGAATGAAACCGCGCCTTCGAGTACAAGAGCCAATCATCAATTGCTTTAGACTGACGATTCTCCAGGGGAGGGGCTTGGACCAGACATGTGTTTTGACGACAGTTTCTGCTAGTGTTGTCACGATACTGGAATTCGATACGAATCAGTACTGAAAGTTTAATAATGTCATTTTTCCGCTAATATTTGAGTGCTGGTACAGGTACACTAGAGCATTTTAAAGCCACAAAGATCAGCTGGTCTGTTTATAAGCTGACATACAAGCGATCCGCTGATGAATTGACTGATCTTCATGGCTTTAAAAATGCTCCAGTGTTCTGATGCTCAGTGAACTGATGACCTTCACGGCCCATCACAATAGGTGCGTTCGACTTCATGCAGTGCTGCGCTGACTGATCGAAATCAGTCTTAAAGCGGTGCATGCCGGTTAGAAATTTTGGTCGGATTGATGCTGCGCTGACGCCATGTGACTGTCACATGTGGTATCAAAGTACCGCGACAGCACTCCGAGATTAGACGACTGAGTCAGCTCGCGCAGCACCTGAAGAGCGCCTGCTGGAACTGCGATGACGACACTGATGTTACACGATTGGCCGAGTTCACAGCATGACAACAACCACGTGTGTTGCGGGTTTATTATTGGAAAAATTCAGATTCACAAATTTCAAAACAAACAATTAAATGTTCATACCCTCTCTATCTTGTACACATCATGCTTATTAAACTACAAATATTTTACTGCAGCATCATCTTTTGTTAAATAATTTGTTCATAATGTCTAGATTGTTTGAACAGGTTTATTCTGCCTTTTTATACAGACTACTGTATTATACATTTTAGTGAATGACCAAATATTAACTCAAATAAGTCTTACAGACTTATAATAAAATAATTCTCATCATTGATCCTGACACCCCAATGAAAATTTCTTAACAAATTAAGTAAAAAATATTTCATTAAATAATAAAATACATGATTATAAATATTTTATTTCCTGTTAAGCCATTTATGCAGAAATGTTAAAAATGACATTGATGTACCTGCTCTTTCTTGGTATTTTATATTTAGTGTAGCTCATTTATTGTGGCCCTTTTGTTCAATCTCTATGGATTAAAGTGCTTTTTAAAAAATGTTTTTATTATTCAAAATAATCATTGTTTAAGACTTAATGTTTTGGGTTTTACATTAATATATAGGAAAGTTTTATATCTATAAATGTAAATAAATGTAAACCCTTTTTAGCATATTCAAACAAGCACTGAAACAGTATTGACATAGCATTCAACATCTAGTAGCCCAAAAACTGATGCTTAAACTCCAAGAATTTGTGCTTATTGTTTTGTTTTATAGGCTTATTTGTGGATATTTATTTCCTTTTTATGTCCTCTCTCGTTTCCCCATTTTTCTCATGCGTTTGTTATATAGGCTACTTAAATTTAATTCATAATTCCCTTGTTTAAAAATGATTTATAGTTTGTAGAGACTGTATTCTGTTTTATGTGTACTGTAAATCTTTTGTTGTTATTGCAATAAATAAACAAATAAATAAATGATCCTGCCATGTGATCGGTCATCATGACAGCAGCAACTTCGAGCCCCGAAGTGTCCGGCTTGACGGCTCCGTTTTCAACTCCGCCCCCGCCTGCGCACGGCTAATCTCGTTGATCACCGGCTGCAGCTGTGCTTTATATCGAACGCACCTATTAATTTCTGTTGAGCACGTGAACACAATGGCAAATCAGCGCTGTTTAAGAATGCGCTCAAATGTTAGCCGCAAATGGACAATTTTTAAATTTCAGTATCGATTGGTACCGAATTCCAGTATCGTGACAACTAGTGCTGCAACTAACGATTATTTTTATAATTGATTCATCTGATTTCCAACCCTTTATTCAAAAACAGAACTAAAACATGTTGTTCTTAAACATCCCTGAGCTGTTATAACAATAATAATAATAATAATAATAATAATAATTGCTGTAACTCCAGTTCTCAAAAAACCTGGCATTGACATTTCGCTCATGTCTAATTATCGGCCGATCTCAAATCTACCATTCTTGGCTAAAGTAAGCTTGAAACTTGAGCGTGTGGTGGTGTGCCAACTACAAAACCATCTCCAAACAAATAGTTTAGTTGAGAAATTTCAGTCTGGTTTTAGATCGGGTCACAGTACTGAAACTGCTTTAGTTAGAGTTGTAAATGACCTTCTTTTAACTGCGAACTCTGGGGCTTGTGGCATTTTAGTCCTCTTAGATCTGACTGCAGCTTTTGATACCATCTGTCACAAGATACTGCTGAACAGACTTAGTAAGTGGATTGGTATATCTGGTACGGTGTTTAACTAGTTTGTGTCTTATCTCACTGACCGCTCACTGTTTGTCAATTTGGGTGGTCATAGATCTCAGACTCTCCCACTGCGCCAGGGTGTCCTCCAAGGATCTGTCCTCGGCCCACTCCTATTTAGTATCTACATGTTGCCTCCTGGACAGATCATGCATAAATTTGGCCTGAGGTATCACTGCTATGCTGATGACACACAGATTTACATCAGTGCTCGCCCTGATCTCACCTCCGCCACGTCAGTTTTATCTGCCTGTTTGCTGGAAGTTAAAGTTCTAAAACTGAGGTTTTACTAATTGGTAGTCCTACAAATGTTAACCAGTAATGATTTTAAACTCTCTGTTGATGATCTTCAAGTGTCTCCCTCTACCTAGGTGTGCAACCTTGGGGTGCTTTTTGATGCACAGCTTAGTTTGAACGCACACTCAAACACTTGACTGAAATATCCTTCTTTCACCTACGTAACATTGTGCGGATCAGACCTTTTCTATCACGGCCTGATGCGGAAAGGCTTATCCATGCCTTTATCACATCACGTCTTGATTTCTGTAACTCACTCTTCGGGGGCCTACCAGCAAGCTCTCTGAGACGTTTAAAGTACATTCAAAATTCTGCTGCGCGGGTTTTGGCACATACTTCCTCACACCTCCATATCACTCCTGTACTTCAGCAACTTCACTGGCTTCCTGTTAAGTCACGTATTGATTTTAAGACTCTGATTTTAACAAATACTGTAAAGCAGTGCATGGGCTAGCACCTGACTACATTTGTGACCTGATAACTCTGGCCACTCCCACCCGCATTCTTCGTTCTTCATCTGGACTTTTGCTGTTTCAGCCACGCTGCAAACTAAAGACTATGGGTGGTCGTGCTTTTTCGTACAGTGCGCCTAAGTTATGGAATGGCCTACCCATCAGCATCAGGAATGCCGCTTCTCTGGACTGTTTTAAGAAACTTCTCAAGACTCACCTTTATTATCATTGCTTTTAACTTAGATTAATTATTTTTGTTAATTTAATCATCCAGTTGTATTGACTTGTTTATATTTTATTGTTTTATTGTGGTCTTTTTACTGTTTTTATTGTTCTGCTTTGTTTCAGTGGCGGAGCCAGAGGGGTGTCCGGGGTGGCACTGGACACCCCTGACATCCGACTGGCCACCCCGGGTGCCACCCCAAAATTGTATTTGCTACTGGCAGTTCCTGATGCTGATTGACTTCTCATTTGTCTAAAGATGTTTTTGGATTTTGTCGGCAACGCTCAAGCTATTTTCAAATCAATGACGAGCCGAAGACAAGAGCATGGCTTCAAGTAAGACAAATAATAATAATACTTCATAAAATAATATTTGAAATACGCTTCATAGTTTATTATAAGGTTTGTTTGCTGAGGAACGTTTAGCCGCTGCGTAAGTTAACGAGGCACCGACGACATCAGTTAACTTAATGAGAGATGAGGGAATAAAGCAGCGTTTCCATCAGGTTTCCATCCAACAAGTCAAAGACAACAAAATCGTCACTTCCTGATTAACTGGCGCCAAATATCAACAGTAAAACGGAATTTGCTGCGATAACAGAAGCTGCGTCAATCTTTTCTTCATGTAATAAATGATTTGCACCTCAGAAGACAATCCTGACACGCAGTAAACGTGCGGTGGCATTTGAAGGTGTGAGATATGCGGAGCACAGACGCTCTTGATTCTGGAGGTCATTAATAATATAATAACAGTAATACTGAAATGGTTAAGGCGTTTTACAATGACCAAAACAACATTTCAGATGTTTTACAATGTGCTCAGCCTCTTGATTTGTCTATTCACACACATTTTTATCATCACGTGATCTCTCATAACACAATTACATGAATTTTTTAATTCCATTGTAGTTTATGCACATTTTTTCTTATAGAATAAAAAAGTTTATTCTACTCATGTTTTTTATGCGCATGTTCAAAATTTATGTGCATCTTGGCGTTTTCATCAACTAGGTCGGACTTCAGGTCCACCAGCAGGTCAGAGCATCTACTAGGCAATCGCATTTCAACCAATGTTAGAATTTAAGCTGAGCTTAAAAATCAAATCCTGTCATTACTTATTAACTCCCAACAAAGTGAGTAGATGATGAGAAGATTATTATATTTTGAATTATATGTTGGTAATTAATTAGATTTGGGTTTTCTAAACACTTTCAGTGTGTTTGTGTGTGCATTTGTATTTGAGTACAGTGTGTGTATGGACCCCCTGAAATAGCAGTGCTATTAAAGCAGTGCACTGCTTTGTTTGCCTTTTAACGCTTTGGGTCTGAGAAAAGTGTACTATGAATAAAATGTATTATAATCATAATAATAATAAAAATAAAATAAAAAAATGTAAAACAAAAAAAATGGTATTTTCAATCCGAATATCTAAAGAATCTTGAATCAAAATACATACTAGACACATGAAATAGCATAAGAAATTATATCTTGTTTTCTGAAAAAACACCTCAAAATTAAGTGATTGTTTGCTTAAAACAAGCTAAATTATTTGCCAATGGGATTAGAAAAATAATCTTAATAAGATACAGGATATATCAAACAGAAGTTTTAAGCATCACTTCATTTTCTCATGCCATTTTTCTTGTCTGTTCTTGATTTAAGATTCTTTAGATATTTGGACTGGAAACAAGACGAAATTACTAAGTAAGAAAAGCTTTTTTGCAGTGCAGCTATACATGACAACAGATGCAATGGAAAGTGCAGAGTAACTCTACCACCCCTACTTTACTACTGTTATTAACCCTTTCACTGGTGAGTTTAAAAGATTCTGGAACGGGGAGTGTAATCTGATGTAAGAGAAGTCATCTTTCACTACTATATTGTTTTTAAACAGAGAAAACATTTGCAGGTAACTTTTATTCTAATTCTTGGCCCCTTTTCCTAAAATAAAAATGAGCAATAAAAAGGTGTGAATTAAGCACCAGAAGCAGAGCCATATGAAATTAATTTGAATATATTTAGGCTATTGTTGATATCTAGAAATTCTTAAATGTACTTTTTTATCAAAGAGGCGTGAAAAAATCTGAATAATTTATTATTATTATTATTATTATTATTATTATTATTATTATTATTATTATTATATTTTAATGATTATTTTTTATTGAAATGGCCAAATTGTGACAGTTGAATGCTGGCCAGTTTGTTTTTTGTCCAATAAATGACAGTAGGTTACAGTTTTGTTTACTTTAAAACTTTAACAGATTCCTATTTTTTCCTAATAAAATGATGTAACAAATTTGTACATCAAACAGTGTGGTTGTGATGACATCTGACTAGCTAATCCAACAAAAAAGTACTGCTTAAAATGCAGTAATTAAATCTCATAGTTAAATAGAACCTGAAGTGTATAACTGCAGAAAGGTCCACTTTTTGTGAAAAAAAGAACCACCCCTTTCTCCAGGCTGGCTACGGGCCTGATATCACTGCAATATTATAGTACAATATTATAGACTGAAAGATCTGCTGTAAATGCTGCTCTCTGAATTTAAACACCTTAATCAAACTATTCCTGTCGTGCAGGATTTTCGCTGCATTTTGTAAAAGGATAGTCTACACACACACGGCTTTCTGACGCTACCTACGACGTGCATCTAAGTTACAGAGAAATGTGGAGGATTTGTTTTCTCCCATTCTCCGTGCGGTATCAAACATACCATTAAAACTCCACTCTCCAGCAGTTCCTCTCATTTGTCATGGGCAACATGCAGGAATAGTTCCTGAATAAAAAGTGAAAGTGCCAAACTGCAGTTAAAGTTGACAAATTAATAATTTGGCAAGTAATTTGATTACTGATGTCCATGTAAACAGTCACTGTCTTTCTCCCCTGCGTCTGCGTGCCCAAACAGAAACTCCCATATTTGCAAATCCTTCCTTTTTTCCCCTTCCACCTAAACAGAGCTGGACACGCCCACTTTCCTGACTTTTTCCACACTAGAGGTGTGAAAACACCCTGCTGAGACATTATGTTTAAATAATCTTTTAAAAGAGGGCTTAGCATTGAGCAGTGCTTCTGTTGTCTGTATCTTTAAATAGGTCTTCAATTTTCAATGGATTCTGACTGGCTGTCAGTGTCTTACCGCTCATCAGCTGGGAAAAATCTTTTTGAATGTGATCCCAACCATATCGTTCCTTCGTATTTTTATGATTGTACTTGTGGTGGGAACTCTGCTATTCTTTAACGCTGAACGATTTTTACTACTATGTATTTACGGTTATCTTTATAGTTATTGCACTTGGTGGGAACGTGCCTTTAGACGTTTTCGTGAGAAGTGCCAGATCTGTTTTAGATCCATCCTTTCCTCCTCTTTACCACTTGTGTAAAAGTGTTTTTATGTGTCCTTTAGCAGTGGCCTGGTGTGACCCGTGTACCACCCGTCTGGTTGCCCGTCTGTGATGGAGGATATTTTAGCATGTGGTCAGTGTGATTAATATAAGCGTCTGTCTTTCGCTTGCAACATGAGAATTTCCGCCAGTAAAAGGAAATGTCACAGTTCCATCTGATTCAATGACGCTCCCACAATAACTCACTTCGCATGCAATATCTTCTGAATTTCCTCAAGTCATTAACACTGGGCTTTTTTACAATGTGTCGGGATATCACATCTCACTGATGCATCTCTGCTTTTTCTCAGTCGAAAGCAAATTAAATCTTTGCTTTCAGCCGAAAGGACTGTTTGGTGCTGAATGTTTTGTTCCAGTCACTCACTCACTCAGGATTTACTATATGTCTTATGTACGTTGGGTACAGAACGTATTCAGACCCCTTACATTTTTCACTCTGTTATATTGCAGCCATTTGCTAAAATCATTTAAGTTAATTTTTTCGTTATTAATGTAAACAAAGCACCCCGTATTGGCAGAAATTTTTGCTGATTTATTAAACAAGAAGTACTGAAATATCACATGGTCCTAAGTATTTAGACCCTTTGCTCAGTATTTAGTAGAAGCACCTTTTTGATCCAATACAGTCGTGAGTCTTTTTGGTTTTGGTTTTTTACACCTGAATTTGGGGATCCTCTGCCATTCCTCTTTGCAAATCCTCTCCAGTTCTGTCAGGTTGGATGGTAAACATTGGTGGACAGCCATATTTAGCTCTCTCCCAAGATGTTCAATTAGTTTTAAGTCAGAGCTCTGGCTGGGCCATTTAAGACCAGTCACAGAGTTGTTGTGAAGCCACTCCATTATTTTAGCTGTGTGCTTTGGGTCATTAGCCGCATTTCCACTGTCGGGCCAGTGCAAGCCAGGGCTTTAATCGGGCTGGGCCCGGCCAATCACCCGGGAGGTTTAGCATTGAAGCCGAAATCATGTTGCGTTTCCACTGTCGAGCTAGTAGCGCGCAGCATGTCATGCAAGCCCCACCCCCAGAACATCCCCGCTATAACTCGCTATAAAATGTATTTTAGAACATCCTCGTTTTGATAGCTGCCGTCAAACATTTAGCCCAAATGCTCCTGAGAGACCTAAAACATATTATTTTTTCCCTAAGTTATATGACACTTAATAGGTAATTCCCCTTTATTTAAGAGAATAATTTAAGGATTTTGCATATTATTCAGTTATCTTAAGTAAAGGAAAGTGTTAAGTGTTACAGGACATACGAGCAAGTATTAAAATATAGGCTATATTCCGTTGCGCTTAGCAGTTGTCCACTAATAAAGCTCCACATTAGAAATTTCATTTTTAAATTTTACCACATCATATAAAAACATAAACACTTGCTTGAGGACATTTTTTACTTGCATTTTTTCCCAATCCGTTTATAAAGCAGCACTGTGCAGGACTGGATGACAGAAAAGAAGGTAGTTTCTGGTTTTGCCCAAAAAAAACTGCTCTGTTTGCACAATTTGATTAATATAATCGCATCCAAAATACTTTATGAATGATATTTCAAACCTCCTCCAGTGTTTATTGTTTTTAGAAAATATCTCAAATCTTTTTTCAGATAGGCCTTGGTAAACTGAAAGTTTCAAATGGCTTGAAACGGTTTAATTTATTTGTATTGTATATACCTAAATCGTTATAGCTTTTGTTTGTTTTCTATTGGTTTATTTATTTAATGTGATTTTATTATATCTAATTTTTGTAATTCCTTAAATGATTTCAATATGGCTTAGGCTATTTTATCTAGATATGACACTCAAGAAAGAAAGAAACCCAGCCGCTTGTGGCATCACCAGAGCTGTAAGAAAAAAAAAGAAAAGTAGTGTAATGGGGGCCGCCATCTTGAGTCTGGTCAGGCAAAGTCCGCCTCTCCTTTCGCTCTGCCCTGAAGCCCCAGCTGGCTCTCTTTGGCCCAAGGTATTCGGCGGGCCGAAAAAAGCCGTCCGCTGGCCCCGAGGAAGCCCTGCTTTGGCTTGATCAGGCCCCTGAAGTGACAGTGAAAAAACGCGACTGGCCCTGGCTAGCTCGCTTTGGGCACGATAGTGGAAACGCGGCTATTGTCTTATTGGAAGGTAAACCTTAGGCCCAGTGTAAGGTCCTGTGCACTCTGGAAAAGGTTTTCCTCTAGGATATTCCTGTCCTTGGCTGCATTCATCTTTCCCTCATATGCAACCAGTCGTTCTGTCCCTGCAGCTGAAAAACACCCCCACAGCATGATGCTGCCACCACTATGCTTCACTCTTGTAACTGTATTGGACAGGTGATGAGCAGTGCCTTGTTTTCTCCACACATACCACTTAGAATTAAGGTCAACACGTTCTATCTTGGTCTCATGAGACCAGAGAATCTAATTGGAGTCCTTCAGGAGGGCTTTCTTGTGTCTTGCACTGAGGAGAGGCCCACTCTACCATAAAGCCTCGACTGGTGGAGGGCTGCATGATTTGTGATGATTGACCTTCTACAACACTCTCCCATCTCCTGACTGCATCTCTGGAGCTCAGCCACAGTAATCTTTGGGTTCTTCTTTACCTCTCTCACCAAGGCTCTTCTCCCCTGATAGCTCCATGTTGATACACATTTTTCACATGTCCAAGACTGTGATAAAAGATAAAAAATAGATTTAGTTCACAGTTACAGTACCTTTTATTTGGAAAATAAGTAATTTAATGCTACAATACTAAAGAAAGAAAAAATATTCAGTAAGAGTTTCATGGTTTCAATGCATTTAACACACCACCTACTGACCAAAACATTGAGTTGAGGACAGGTGTGAGACGTCTTTATCGTTCATGAACGGCGCAAGCTTCGCCTCTGTGGCCTCACGAATGATGTCATTCCTGCTTTAACCTCATGAATGTGTAATGTCTGGCTCTGGGTTCAGTTTCAGAGCCAGCCGAACGGCCACACTAAGCCTGTCTGCATTTTAAAACAATAAACTAATTAACAAGTCCAACAAAAGGCCGCACAGTGCTTTACAGCTGAGAGTCAAACTCAAATTATGGAAACATTTTGAAGACAGGACTTTTGTAAGAATATTCTGGAGTCAATAAACCCTTCATGTGTGCTTTTTTCTTTAGAGCTATTCAGACCACTTAAAATTCTCCAATTTTTCTGCATTGATTTCAAGAAACAAAATCAGAGACGTGTTTTATAAGAGTCATCTTTGACTGTTGTAAGGTAGTTAAATAGAGAAAATAATTGTACAAGTAACTTTGTAACGTTTATTTATAAACTAATTTTGAGAGGATCACGTGCTTATGAATGACCACGGCTGATCTCACATTTGCTATCACATGATTTACCAAACAAATGAATCCAAACACACATAAATAACCAGATTTCCTTACCTTGGTCATCTTTGTCTTGAAGAATCCCCCATCCACCCCAAATCTTCCCCCTCTTTCCTAGCATAATACAGGGTATTGCGGCACGGTGGCTCAGTGGCTACCACTTTTCCCCTCACAGCAGGAAGGTTGCTGGTTCAAGTCCTGGCTGGGCCAGTTGGCATTTCTATGTGGAGCTTGCATGTTCTCCCCGTGTTGGCGTGGGTTTCCTCCGGCTGCTCCTGTTCCAAAGACATGTGCTATAGGTGAATTAGATGAACTAAATTAGTTTTAGTGTGTGTGTGTGCGTGTGTGTGTATGTGTGTGTATTGGTGTTTCCTAGTACTGGGTTGCAGCTGGAAAGGCATCCGCTGCATAAAACATATGTTGGATAAGTTGGTCGTTCATTCCACTGTGGCTTATTCCCTTGATAAATAACGTACTAAGCCGAAGAAAAATTAATGAATGAATGAGTATTCTTATCCTGCTTATTATCGCGATAATAGTACAGTATATGCAATCTCCAAATCGAAGTGCAACAACACCACTGACAGACATGATCTTAGATTGTAAAATTAGCCTGATATTTCATCACGCCACTGTCTGCATATGTCCGTTCGGGTCTTACTTAGGAACGTGGAGGTCAGGGTGAGAATCATGAAAGCCTGATGCACAGCTCTGATTTCAGGCGCAGGATTACGTCTGTCTGCCTAGACCAACCACACCTCCATCTCTCATAACATTTAAACTATTTCCCGGCTGGACCCACAGCATCCCACAATCCCATTGTCTCTGACAGAAGCACAATTAAATTAGCAATTCCAGCGTTATATATGTGACATTTGCAGTAACAACTTAAAACCCTAATTCACATGCAGGACTCGAAATTAATTTTTTTACTTGGTAGCACCGGGGGTCTCAACTTCAAACATTTAGGAGCACCAGAAAAGATTTAGGAGCACCAGAAAGAATTTACCAAAAAAAAAAACCTACCAAAAATGAAAGAGCACCTCTGCAAATTGTATATTAGCGGATTTATTGTATTTGAAAACAACATGAATTAGGACTAACAAAAACCAGAAACAAGTATCTAACTAATGCTGTGAAGACTTATTGATATTTGTGCAGTAATTCCAAAATGAATGTCTAATAATTATAAAATATTATTAATGATGATGGCAATAACACTAACAATGAATTACATTTCTCATTATTATGAATGTGAGTTATCCGCTATAAAAAGTCCTACTGTTTCTTTATGAAAAATTAATTTATAGTTCGCATCAAACAAAAATGAAGCACTGCAGTAATACATATTTATTTTGCACTATTGTTTTTATATGCATGTCAATTTAATAAATAATATTTCTGCTACAAAACAAATGGAAGATTAGAATAAATCATTCAATTCAATGCTGAAAGCTGCAAAGCAGTCATCAGTAACTAAATAGAAAAATAATATAAATCTCAAGAAAAAAATGGACAAAAGAAAGGAAGTCTCACTTCTGCCACTCTTTAATAGTTTTGGTTTGGGTTTGTGTCTTTGTAAATGCTCAGTCTCGTTATGAACTGATTTACAGTTTTCTGTGTTTGTGAAAAAAAGCAGGCGAGTCAGCCGGTCTAATATTGAGGATTTTCGTGATGACCACCGGCGCAATATCATTCTTTGTTATGAGCCGCAGATTCAGTTCAAACTCAGTAAAGGCGAGCTTCTTTAGCGATGATGTGTACAGTGTTAGATTTTACATTTAGCGGACATTTGCGCTAAACACGCAGTAAAAGCAACGCATCAAGATTCAGCCACCTTCTCCGAAAACACTCGATTGATCTCGGCTGGTGGATTAAGATTCACCACATGATCGCTGTCATCGGCGACATTATTTGTAACTTTAAGGTGGGGTTTGCAAACCTGTGTACTTTTTTTCACTCTTCAGCAGTTTGCATTTCCTTCCAGGGCACAAAAGCTCCCTGTCAACTGACAGCGGAAAGCCTTGAGTGATTCACAGCTAATATGAACCAAGATAGCGGCAGGGATGACCGATTCAGCACATTTTTAGAAAAAAATCCAAACAAGTCGCACTACAACCATTAAATGCAGTTGCACAAATGCTCCCAAATATATTATGAGGTCGCATAGATCAAATTTCGGGCGCATATGCAAACAAAATGGTCGCAATTTCGAGCCCTGACATAGAAAGTATATGTTAACATTATAGGTCTAGATCAATCTAGATTGACATGGCTCATTTGAATTCCACCGAAGGCATTCAGAATATGTGTGCTACCCAAATAATGACTAAAAGTAAGCCTTTGAGAATAGGTTTCTCAAGCCAGGTGGCAAATCTCCTGTTTCCAAAATGCATCTCAAACTGCTTGAGAAACTGTTCTACTCTGATAATTGGTGATGAAAATAAATGATGTTCAATAAGATGTACTTGTGTTTACTAACTGTTTATTCAGTTAAACATCAATGTTGAACTGTAGGCCTACATAAGCTCTAAAAAGCGATTTTTTGATGACCTTAATCCAACTAAAGTCATAACTGAACTAAACAGAACTGAAATTAAGACATGGAGTATGCAGATATTAGTGGCATTATTGAAGTAAATTACACCGCAATCAAACTATTACAGTCATGTAGTACTTTTCATCATATTTTCCAATAAGATCCAGACACGCGGCTGTCAGTAAAGGACCACACACACATCGCGAAATGCGGAAGATTTTTCTTTCCATTTGGCGTGCGTTTTTAAATTCCATAACACTCTCACCAGTCCTTACTCCTTATTTGCATCTAATACCTACGTTAAACTGCTGAACTGCAGTTAAAGTCACACAAACTTAAAGGAAACTCCTACATGAAAGCACTTCACGTAAACATCTTAATTATATTATTGTACATTAAGGCAAAAAACTAGATTACAGATGTCCATGCATCCATGTTAGCACGTCATGTTTGATGTGGTCATTTCACAGTAGGAATACACACAGGTTCGAAGACTCGTTCTCGCCCACTACTGTGCAATTCGGCCAGGTATACATCCATGCTAAAAAATCAAGGTGAAAGTCATCCTAGCTTGCGTAGAATAGACCCAGCTCCCAACCCAACTTTGAGAATAGATTAACAGCCATATTTTTTATCGCCCGATAAGAGTCTCGCGTTAATGCCGATAACGGCCCACCACTAGTTAACATTATACTAAAGCATCCATTTATATGTTCCAAAACAACTAACAACAGAGTTATGAGATCACAAAAACATCAATCTGTAAACTTTTATATATTAAATGAGATAAATAAGCATGCATTATAGATGCGAGCAAAAAAGTCTAAGAGTTTATAATATACGACATACTTTGTAAAAATTCTGTAAATTAAACTAGGGTTTAATGCTGTCTAGGGAGAGAGCAAAGAGCTTGTAAGATCCTCGAGCCCTGGGCTCCCTCCTGTTTGCAGGGCGAGAGGGGAGTTTGAGCTCAGGTAGATCTCAATAAACTCCCCTGGCTTATTCTAGCTGAATGATGGAAATGGATGACTGAGGAGAGGAGTGCTTGCTTAGAGCTTGACTATGGTATTAATTTTGTGTGTTTAATTTACTTAGGGTGTGCGTTATTTGGACTGTGGGAGGAACCCGGGGAAAACCTACGCGAGCACAGGGAGAACAAGCAAAACTCCACACAGAAATGTCTTCTGGTTTAGTCGGAACTTAAACCAGCGGCATTCTTTCTGTGAGGCCACAGTGCTAGTTGCTGGGCTGCCGTGTCGTCCGTCTAAAAAGGAAGGAAAGTAGAGGTGGTGGTGGGGAAGGGGTCTTCAAGATGAAGATATTGAGATAAGAAAACTAAAATCATAAGCATGTGATCCTCTCGAAATTTGTTTATACATAAACTTCACCTATCACATTTAAGCATTTATTGTCCTTTTTAAATTCTTTATTATTTTAAAACGCATTATTTATATTAATAAATGCTCTTTGTGTGTGTGTGTGTGTTTTGTCATGAAAGCAGGAGGATGAGCCACGTCAGACACTCCAGCAGCTGGAGATCGACACGTCCCACCCCTTCAAAAGAAGAAGATTCATGCTTAATCAGAGGCTTTCAGTGAGTCTGAATGAGCACACACACACACACACACACACACACACACACACATATACACTCACACAAATGCACAAGCACGCACACAGCATTTTCACCAAAATAGTGAAACCCTTTTTTTGTGTAGGCTTGTATTATTTAGTACTGAAAAATTACCTAAAATGTCTCAGTCAATGTTTTCAAACAATTATATTTGATTTACCAAAGCCACACAAGTGCCAATTTCACATCTGACACATCTATAACAGAGAAGTGTGACATCCATAATGAAGCTTTTCCCTCATAAAAGCAAAAATTCTAAATAAAAATCAATGATTTGTTCTGTAGAGAGCAACTCTTATCCTTCTGATTAGCATTATTTCTTTTGGTTTGTGCAGTTTAATTCACTGAATTTTTTCAAGGTATGCTGCATACTGTAAACTCGTAGACTTTTTTGGTCACATCTATAATGCATGTTTATTTCCCTAATTTAAAATCTATGTTTCTGATCGTATAACTCTGTGGTTAGTTGTTTTGGAACATATAACCAGGTGTTTTATTATAATGTTAACATATATTTTCTATGTGAATTTATGTTTTGAGTTTTTACTGCAAACGTCACATCCATAACACTGGAATTGCTCATTTTAGACATTTTGTCACTTTTCAAACTTCTCCAGTTTGTAGGACTAGTTTCATACGCATCTCCTCCAAAGCCTATAATTGTGTTTTGATATGATTTTTTGACTGTTGTAGGCAGGGGCCCCGCCTGGGGGTGGGGGGGTTAGTACGATTCTAAGGCCGTACTCACACTATGTGCAGTTGCCTTGAACTGGGCCAAAGCACGTTTGTCCCCCTCCCGTCTCGCTCGACGGCCCGCACTCACATTACATTCGGGCCTGGGCGCTCTTACGTCATCGATGATGCGCTGTTCAGTAAGCGCTCTCGCTCAGCACAGTGGAGATTTCTTTTGTTATATCGTTTAAGTCGTTTAATATGCGGTGATACGCAGTCTAATATTTTGCCGAACAGATCAGCCACTTTTGGTGCTCATAAACAATCATAAAGTCCTCGTGCTGCAGGAATTAGGAGGTTTGCTGAAGCTGCAGCTGTGGTGCAGTGAGGGATTTGCGTCTTTAATAATCTACAACAGTTTGCGTTCATTGAACAGTACGAATGATTAATTAATCCATATGAAACAGTTCCTTAAAAGTCACGTCTCGCTTTCAGTTTCGGGCTCAGGCACGCTTGCACTCACACTGTAAGCATACCGCGCCTGAGCCCAAGTGAACCGCGCTCAGGCCCACCTCTTCCAACCAGGCCAGGGCCGCCCAAGTGAACCGTGCCTAAGCTCGATTCAGAGCACTCACACATCTCAAACGTTTCGGGAAACGGGCCTGGTTCGGATAGCATAGTGTGAGCATGCCCTAAGGGCCCAAGCCATTTTGGGGCCCCCAGAGTTACTAGTAGGGGCCCCCCAATCTCACCAAACCCCTCCCCTTGTTCTTCACTTTTGTTCACGACACCATCAGAATTTTGTCATAGGGCCTGTACCGGCCAGCGCCGCCCCAGGTTGTAGCTGTGAAATAACTGAAATCTTTCAGCATAGTGAAGCTGTAATGCACTCCACACCTGCCGGAACTACTTTAACTGTGCTAAAAAATACAAAACATTCTCTTAAAAAAATAAAGAATAAATAAATAATCTCCTCAGGTGTCCCCACCTTTTCGACAGTCTGATTAAGTAGCCTTTTAACAATCAATTAACATATATTTTGTCTTGGGCGATCCAAACCAAGTGTGCCACACGCCTGCTTTTGAGTGAAGGTCTTGGCTGTTAGATCGCCCCCTGGGGGCTGGCTGCAGTACAATTCATAAAGCCCGCCTCCTCCGTGTTAATGAAGGAGACATGAGACCAAATAAAAAAATAATTACACTTGCAATTAAATGTTCCGAAAGATGGTTCTGGTCAGTTAAGGCTCTGGTTATCAGCTGATATAGGTGCAGATCTTCATATTTGTAAGGAGGACAGGAGCCTGAAGTGTTATTATTCCATTTCTGTGTTATTTTACCATGATAAAATGATTTGCTCAGCAGTAAACTATAGTTTCTGACATACAGGATCTGGTGGAACACTTTATATTTGGTAAGGTCAGGGCTTTCTCAGTTTGCTGATACACGCCTAACCACCCAGAAAGCAAAACACACTCTGGCCAGTTCCGGCTAGACTCTCGCCTGCCGGAGACTTACCCCTCGGCCCGACTTCGTCTGCTGTACCTACTCTGCTGTATTGGCTCAGGCAGTGAGTCCATAGGCATCCGGCTCAAATGAATCGGGCCAGATGCTGCTGCCGTTAGCGAGCCGACGCTGCTGCATCCGAGCCGGATCAGCCTGCGAACAATGTGTGCTGCGGCCTGGAGCTGGCGCGATTAAATCTTTGTTATATAAAACCTCACATTTGTTAATGTTATTACAACTATTTGTGTTGATAAAACAGCAAATGCAGACTCCTTTGTAAACGCAAAGTATACATTAGCGAGCCTTTGTTATAGTGCAGACACCGGCGGTCAAGTGAGAAGTTCGGGGGGCGTGGTTGATTTGATGTACAAGCGTTTGGTTGGAAGTTCGATTCCGCAGCTCCTCCTCTGGCTCCATCAGGCAGTCCTGCTGTGCATGGCCAGGCTCCAATTTCAGCAGTCTTTTGTGACAGTTTATGCCCATCACGAGGCGTTTTTTCCTTCATAGCATTTAATGGCAAATGGCGCTGTTGCATCGTATACAGTCATTGGTCCAAACACTGAAGAGTAATCCAT
Organism: Danio tinwini; assembly: GCA_903798205.1. NCBI lineage: Eukaryota > Metazoa > Chordata > Actinopteri > Cypriniformes > Danionidae > Danio > Danio tinwini. Next base: position 36,776,367 of record CAIGQZ010000427.1, read on the forward strand.
CGATGCGCAGCTCCACAAGTCCCGAACCATGCAAGCCAGTGGCGACAGCGGCGAGGAAAAAACTTCACCAATTGGCATAAGTGAAGTATAAAACCTCGAGAAAAACCAGGCTCAGTTGGGCATAACCATTTCTCCTATGGCCAAACGTCTTGTGCAGAGCTGCACTCTAGGCGCCGGAAGCTGGAGAACGCTGGGTGTCAACGAAGACTCTGATGTCCCTAGAGGTCACAGAAATCAGACGCATGCTCTCCACTCCTCCATGACCACCACAGCAGCTGCTCAGGATGTATGTGTGTGAATGAGAGTGTATGGGTGTTTTCCAGTGATGGGTTGCAGCTGGAAGGGCAAACATATGCTGGATAAGTTGGTGGTTCATTCCGCTGTGGCAACCCCTGATTAATAAAGGGACTAAGCCGAAAAGAAAATGAATGAATGAATGAATATCTTGTCTTTTATACATTTAACTGAGGGCGACGCTGTGGCGCAGTGGGTAGCATGCTCGCCACACAGCAAGAAGGTCGCTGGTTTGAGCCTCGGCTGGGTCAGTTGGCATTTCTGTGTGGAGTTTGCACGTTCTCCCCATGTTTGCGTGGGTTTCCTCCTGGTGCTCCGATTTCCC
>CAIGQZ010000427.1:36806548-36823129 GCA_903798205.1 Danio tinwini
ATTCCATGACAAAAAAACCATGACTGATGCTGACCTGTTTACACGCTAATAAGACACATCAGATCACAGGTAAACAAAGAGACACTTTCCACTTTTCCAGTTTAAAACTATGTCATGTAAATATGCTTAAGGTTAGAGCCTTTTGTCCACTTCTGATATCATACTGCACAGGTTTTCCCTGGTCTTTTAATATAATACCATGTAAATAGTGCTTTTTTTTGTAGAGTTTTGTACATTTAGTACTAAAACATTCAAATACTTTATAAAAACGTTATGCATTGAGATTGATTTGCTTTATTTTTATATTGACTGTATGTTTCTACATTTAGGCATATTAATCTTCAATTAACTTTCTTAACAAATATTTTACGACAACAAAATTTACTATAATGGGCAATTCATGAATAAAAATATAATGCAAAAGATCCTGAATTCATCAGGTGAATAAATAGATCATGCGCATGTTTTATAGCTTGTAGTCATACCTGTGTATGTAGCTTTTAGCAAATAATAAATGTATTAACAGAATGAGTTTATCAATTAAATAAATTATCCACAATACCCTGGAAAAAAAACACAAAAATAATAGGTTATGTATGAGCAAAAAGCCAAAAAAAAAAGTTTGCAGTCAAATACAATAAGTATTTATTTAAGCAAAAGAAAATATATTTTCAATATATTTAATAAAAAAAATTTAAATATAAAAATCAATATACTTTGAACAGAATTCAGTATAAAATGTAAAACATTATTTTTAAAGATAGACAAGCCTATAGAATTATTTTTACTGTGAATGAACATGAATGGCAGCTGTTTTTGATCCAACAGCCGCAAAGCTACATGATGAACTCTGAGTCAGGATGATGAAACCAGATACTTACATATCTAGTAAAACTAAAACATGTAGTAGTAATTGGCACTTTTTACTTATTTACTTTTTTGTACACACGTTTGCACCATAGGGTCATTCTGAAAACAGCCCAATATACATTTCTGGAGATCGCGAATTATGTGGCCATAAGTAGATATGGCTGCATTTCATCTTTAAAATGAACAATACGGGTCAATCAGTGCTTTTGAAAACACTATTGGTTGGGTTTAGGGAAGGACAAGGGTGGGTCAGTCAATCGGTCAGTCAGTTAGTCAGTCGACAGTGGCCTCTGGTGGGTTTAAGGGAGAACAGCAAGTGCAAACGGCACTCATAAATTTGAGATCTCAAAAAGCATACACAGCGGCCTCTGATGAATTCGCGAAAACAAAAATTTGTAGCTTCTGGAACATATTTGCCGCTCTCCAGAAATGTAAATAGCGGTATGTTTTCAGAATGAGCTTGGGTTGCACGTTTGACTGCAGTTTCTAGATGAAATGAACACTAGGGGGCAATGTGATGACAACAAATTTAGAAAAAAAGTTTGCAGTCAAATACAATAAGTATTTATTTTAGCAAAAGAAAATATATTTTTAATATATTCAATAAAAAAAATATTCAAATATAAAAATCTATATATTTTGGACAGAATTCAGTATAAAATGTAAGACATTATTTATAAAGATAGACAGGCTTATAGAATTATTCTTAGAGTTAGTGAACATGAATGCCGAAAACAGCTGCAAAACTACATGATGAACTCTGAGTCAGGATGATGAAACCGGATACTTACCTACCTAGTAAAACTAAAACATGTAGTAGTAATGGGCACTTTTTACTTATTTACTTTTTTGTACACACGTTTGCACCGTAGGGTCATTCTGAAAACAGCCCTATATACATTTCTGGAGATCGCGAATTATGTAGCCAGAAGTACGTATGGCTGCATTTCGTCTTTAAAATGTACAATACGGGTCAATCAGTGCTTTTGAAAACACTATTGGTTGGGTTTAGGGAAGGACAAGGGTGGGTCAGTCAATCGGTCAGTCAGTAAGTCAGTGGACAGTGGCCTCTGGTGGATTTAAGGGAGAACAGCAAGTGCGAATGGCACATAAATTTGAGATCTAAAAAAGCATACACAGCGGCCTCTGGTGAATTCGCGAAAACAAAAATTTGTAGCTTCTGACAGAAATGTATATAGCGGTACGTTTTCAGAATGAGCCTGGGTTGCACGTTTGACTGCAGTTTCTAGATGAAATGAACACTAGGGGGCAATGTGATGGCAACATATTTAAAAAAGTTTGCAGTCAAATACAATAAGTATTTATTTTAGCCAAAGAAAATATATTTTCAATATATTCAATAAAAATATTCAAATATAAAAATCAATATACTTTGGACAGAATTCAGTATAAAATGGAAGACATTATTTATAAGGATAGACAAGCCTATAGAATTATTTTTAGAGTGAATGAACATGAATGGCAGCTGTTTTTGATCCAACAGCCGCAAAACTACATGATGAACTTTGCATCAGGATGATAACCGGATACTTACCTACCTAGTAAAACTAAAACATGTAGTAGTAATGGGTACATTTTTTAAAGTACATTTTTGAGGCCGTACTTCTTTACTTTTACTTAGTACAAAAGTTTAATCACTACTTCAACTTTTACCAGAGTCATTATAAGCATGAGTATCTGTACTTCTACTTGAGTAAAGAATGTGTGTGTTACAAAACCCTGATGGTAGTCTAGGAGAAATGGGGTTTGACATTTATTAACAATTAAAATAAATTTATACCAACAGTGAAATAAGTGCAAAAGACAACTAAAGTGAATACCGAAAATCGTTTATTTATAATACCCAAAAGTGAACAAAACAATGAATTAATCAAAAATAAAGCAAATAAAGTAAGGCAAAAACATGTATTGACAATATATATACAACACTGAGACAGCTACAAAGACGGGGAAAAACAAGAGAGCTGGCAGAAGGGATGTGGGCGGCACTAAGAAATGAAAAGAACAAAACCTAACTATCTAACTCCCCAGAAGCATCTAACTAACTAAATATGTGAAAACAAAATGATAAACACGCGAAGAGTCTTCCGAGTTGTAACTATCTACTCTGTCTATCCAAAAAGTACAAAGGGTGGCGCTCGCCCCTAACCTAATGTACTAACACAAGAGTAGTCCTACGTGTTGCAAAATGTCACGTGACCTTCTTACTAGGGATGGTTGACGTAAAACTGACGTTTCAACACAGTGTCGAGATCCTGAAGCGCAAGTGTTTCGAAGCATGATCTGAAACAACCAGGTCATGTGACTAAAGTGTTCGAAACACCTGGTCACGTGACCAAAGCGGTTCAAAGCATCGATCAGTTCAGAAGCGTTTCAAGACGTGGCGAATCTGCGTTTGAATGACGGGGTCGGAGTAATATTCTGCCTCATATGGCCTAGGGGTCCGTGCGTGCGGCCGTTTTTAGTTACTGTGCTTCAAATTACTTTTGGTTTCGAATCCTGACTTGTACAAATACTTTGAAATCATGGTTTTATGTATTTTAATCATGTTACTGGTTTATGGTGTAGGATGCTGCTGATACGCCATCAGTTAAGCATCATTTTTATAACACTGTAAAGCAATAATGAATATTTTTACAGTACTCTGATGGTTGGGTTTAGGTTTTGGGTAGACATTTATAAAATACAATAAATGGGAAATTTAATGAATAATATAAATAATTCTTGTTAACTTCTGGCCACAACCGTGTCTGATCTAGCAACAACCCTGTTTTATGACCAAAACAAGACATATTTATTCACAAAGTGTTTAAATCGGATTTCAGACCAATGTTGAAACAAAATGATACAAGAACAGAGCAATTCAAACTGATATTAAAGCATTTCAAAATAGCTCTATCGGCCTGGTTTCGAAACCACTATCCCCGCAAAGTAGTCAGGAACCCTAACCGCTCTACTAAATCACTTGGTAGTTCAAACCTACACAGTGGGGTTTAATACCTCAATTTGCTCAACTGTTCTTTGCTGGAGCTGGTCCAGTGCAAAACATTTAAAAATGACCACTAGGTGTCACTAGTGGTGAAGTTTCGAAACGTTTTGAAGCTTCGACACATTTGCTTCAACTGTTTCAGTGTTTCGTAAAGCCTCGCTTTGCCCACCACTACTTCTTACCTCTCCATTTCATCCAAGATTCGTAAACAACGTAAATGAGAAATGGAATGATATTATGAATAACGGACGGAAAACGTGCAGACAGAAACGGGCAACAACAAAACACAGTCAGATAGGGGTTTTCTTAAACGCAACTCAACAACAGAAACCAAAGTGACAAGGACAAAAGAAGAAAAGGGCTGGTGTGGGGTCTGGCGTGCGCTTTTATGACAGGTGGTCTTTGCTTATTGGATGTGACGTACGAGTGACGTAACCGGGAAGGACCAATGAACGAGAGAATAATGAAAGTAGATACGGGAGAACAGAGCGAGAGAGAGAAAAGAAAAACACAAACAGAGCACAACCAACACATAACAGTGTACTTTTGCCATCTCTGGAAATGTGTTGAAAAAAAAATCTTCATTCTTTTAAACAGAAATTGGGGGAAAATATTCAGGAGGGCTAATAATTCTGACTTCAACTGTATTGCTTAGGACAGGGGTCACCAACATGAGTTGCCCACAGGCCTGTTCTAAAAATAGCTCACCATAGCGCCATTTACCATTCGATCATTTTGGTTGAATCTTAAATGTGACTTGAAAATGAAGAGTCATCTCAGGGAGTGATTTGTTCATTCAGGCATGCACACGTTTGTGCAGGTGGAGGAGAAGATTAGTTCATTTTTTGAGTCCTCTATCGGGTTTGAGTCATTATTTCATCACGTGAAAGATGGAAGCCAATTATATGCATTTAGAGCCGGATAAAGATTTGATCCGTTCATCTCTCGAGTCCTCGGTTTTGAGTCATCTCTTTACATGCTGTCACGTGATGAACGAACGATTAAAAAACCCGAAAACTCAAAAGGTGAACTAATCATGGGTGTTTCCGGCTCAGACTATATGCATTGGTTAAGCTTATAAGGAACTGTCAGTGTAAGGTGAACGAACAACTCAAATTTGAAGACATGCCAGAGATGAGGTGACCAGAGTGAATTATAGACAAAACACCAAACAATGAAGGATTATCTTTCTTAGCATAGTAGCGTTTTCGGACTTGTTTGTAGTGTGATCAACGTTTGGGCTAGGTGTAGATGTGTTCTCTGTAGAGGCATCTCGTGTTGGCAAATTGAACAAAATTACTTAAAGAAAGATTTGTTCATCTCGATGAACAAGACTCAAAGGTCCGAGTCAGTAAAATGATCCGAACTTCTCTTCACTAGCTTAAAGACAAGAACGGATGTATTCTCCACTTTTTCCAATGTTGGGGCAACTACGTTACAGTGGTTAGAAGAGTGTCGGCTATGTTAAAAGTGTTGTAGATTTGATGATAATTTCAGTACAATCTGAAAGTTGATTTATGTTACACAATCAACTGTCAACTGTTCACTGTCAACATTGTTTGCAAAAGCTTCTAAACACCACTTGCCTTTGGCAGCAAAAGCCGCTATATCCCGAGAACCAATCAGAAGGTGCAAATCGAATCATATGATTTTAATTTAGCAGCACGCTGATACTCCAGCTTTTATGAGGAGACATATTCTGCTTCCGATTTCAATTTTAAAAGACAAAGTTTGATGAACTGGATGAGCCTGTCCGACTGTGAGTGAATGGCAAATGAAAACTTCCCTTACCTCAAAACTCTGTGCATTATAAGAAAAAGATTAAAGCTGCAAACAGCGAGGATAGGGACCTTTCACCCCGGGCTCATCACCGCCCGGTGGCCTCAGGATGACAGAGAACAGCGAACAATATTAATTTAAGCCGATATATTAAAAAAACCCTGAAAAAAATCACAGATTTATGACAAATTTCCTACTTTCAGCAGGTGGCGCTATGACTGTGACTCAATATTGGCATGTAGATGTCTTCAGGAGAGGAATCTTATCGAATTTTCAGGCAGGTCGGACATTGTTTGACTGAGTTATAAGTAATTTCCTGTTGCCAGCAGGTGGCGCTATAATTTTAACTGGAAATTGGCATGTAGATGTCTTAAGGAGAAGAATTTTATCAACCATGTGAAATTTCAGGCAGATCGGACATTGTTTGGCTCAGTTATTAGCCAAACTACCTTCTATCAGCAGGTGGCGCTATGACTGTGACTCAATATTGGCATGTCGATGTCTTCAGGAGAGGAATCTTATCAAACATGTGAAGTTTCGAGCTGATTGGACATTGTGTGAATGAGTTATAAGCCTAACTACCTTCTGTCAGCAGGTGGTGCTATGACTGTGACTCGATACTGGCATGTATATGGCTTCAGGAGAGGACTCTTATCAAACATTTGAAGTTTCGGGCTGATTGGACATTGTGTGAATGAGTTATAAGCCAAACTACCTTCTGTCAGCAGGTGGCGCTATGACTGTGACTCAATATTGGCATGTAGATTGCTTCAGGAGAGGACTCTTATCAAACATGTGAAGTTTTGGGCTGATTGGACATTGTGTGATCGAGTTATAAGTACTTCCTCTTCCATGGCGAAGGGTTGATGTTTATCAGTCCGCTACGGACACGCCCCTCGGCGATACTCTAGATCTTCACAATATATCATCGCTAGAGCTTTCATAAAACACCATCCAAATTTGGTGCTGATAAGATAAAATTTGTGAGACGAGTTTGTTATGCTGTAAAACACATCACTTCCTGTTGCCAGCAGGTGGCGCTATAACTGTAACTGGATATTGGCATGTAAACGTGTTCAGGTCAGGATGGTTATCATACATGTTAATTTTGAGGTAGATCGGATAATGCATGTCTGAGTTATAGCAACTTCCTGTTTCATGGCGAATCGTCAAAGTTTGCGAGGCCGCCACGGACACGCCCATCAATGAAAACTCTGAAGTTTCGCAATTTAACATCGCCAAGGCCTTTAGATGACAAAACCCAATTTTGGTGTGGATCGGATAAAATCCCTAGGAGGAGTTTGTTCAAATACAACGCCTGGAAATGGCAAAAACGCCACTTTTTTGCTGCAGGAAGTTAAAAATATCCGACTTCCTGTTGGGTTTGAGATTTTGCACTTGGAGACTTTTTTGTAGGTCTTGGCATGTTTGAGGTGTGTGCCAAATTTCGTGCGTGTGCGTGATTCGTAGCTTGGGGGCCAGTCCGTCACAAGTGCATAGGTGGCGCTGTTGAGTCATTTTGCCACGCCCACTTCCAAAACCTATAACAAACGTAAATTTTTGCCCCTTCTAAGGCAGGTGCAAAATTTTGTGAGTTTTCGGGCATGTTTAGCCCCTCAAAATTGCGATTCATTCCGGAGAAGAAGCGGAATAATAATAAATGGAGCAATTCCAATAGGGCCTACGCACCGTTCCGGTGCTCGGTCCCTAAAAACACACTATACAGTCGGAAGTGTAACATGTATTCATAGTGTGTTTTTGCGCAGGGACGCTTCTTTGAATGAGTCAGATTTACTATACATTAAATGGCAACTCCATTTCACGAAAGACAGAGTTCTTTTATCGCACATGGATACTATGAGGATAAACACTGGACCAAGACCTTAAAATGACAATCTTCTAAAATGGTCTGAGAGGCATCCCAGTAGGCCTACCTTGTGTATAAATATAATGTATAAAACTAAACATTATTTATATTACTTCATATTACCCATACTGTACATCTGGTAAGCTTTTTGTATTAATGGACAATGCACAGATATTGATGTTTCACAATGTTTTACACGACATTGTTTGAATCTAGCAAGCTTAGTTTACAATGTTTACATTGCTCCACTTACGTTAAATCTAAATCCTAAATATCAGAAATGACAACAGATTGTTAAGATTCAATTAAAGTCAGTTTTAATGTTATTGATTAATGCACTTGACAGATTACATTCATTCATTTTCCTTCTGCTTTTTCCCTGGTTTATCACAGCGGAATGAACCGCCACTTACTTGACAGATTTATCTATTTTAAATTTCAGGTGGTCTGTGTAGTGTGTTTTATGTTTGGTAAAATATTTTCCAATGGCATCTTCATTTTCAGCTAACTACACTGTCTTGTCCAGATAGGTGGATTTAGAGAGTTTTGCATAAAAAGCACTTGTGGATTTAGCTGGTTTTGATGCAAAAGAAAATCTACCTTGTTAAAAAAACAAAGAATTGTCTAAAGTGACATTAAAAAAAGGTATTTTATTTACCAGCTAATAAACTTTTCATTGCATATAAAATGAAACTTCTGAACCTTAACAGAGGAGCCTGAAAGAAAATGCTCATTTAGAAGAAAAGAGGTCTGATATATTTAGAGGGTTTTGCATCTAAACTCTTCAAATATTGTAGAAGTGATCATTTGAAAATGTAGATACTTGCAGAGATTTATAGAAATAAAGTGTTGTATATTGAAATTTATCCCACCTTATTAAATCATTATTGACAACTATTGTAAGAAATCATTAACATGATCAGTGTCTTCACATACAGGGAGTGCAGAATTATTAGGCAAATGAGTATTTTGACCACATCATCCTCTTTATGCATGTTGTCTTACTCCAAGCTGTATAGGCTCGAAAGCCTACTACCAATTAAGCATATGAGATGTGCATCTCTGTGATGAAAAGGGGTGTGGTCTAATGACATCAACACCCTATATCAGGTGTGCATAATTATGCAACTTCCTTTCCTTTGGCAAAATGGGTCAAAAGAAGGACTTGACAGGCTCCGAAAAGTCAAAAAGAGGGAGATATTTTGCAGAGGGATGCAGCACTCTTAAAATTGCCAAGCTTCTGAAGCGTGATCATCGAACAATCAATCGTTTCATTCAAAATAGTCAACTGCTTTGGGCTGGTATCATCAAAGATGAGCTTGTGGGGCCTTTTCGGGTTGAGGATGGAGTCAAGCTCAACTCCCAGTCCTACTGCCAGTTTCTGGAAGACACCTTCTTCAAGCAGTGGTACAGGAAGAAGTCTGCATCCTTCAAGAAAAACATGATTTTCATGCAGGACAATGCTCCATCACACGCGTCCAAGTACTCTACAGCGTGGCTGGCAAGAAAGGGTCTAAAAGAAGAAAAACTAATGACATGATGACTAATGACTCCTTGTTCACCTGATCTGAACCCCATAGAGAACCTGTGGTCCATCATCAAAGGTGAGATTTACAAGGAGGGAAAACAGTACACCTCTCTGAACAGTGTCTGGGAGGCTGTGGTTGCTGCTGCATGCAATGTTGATGGTGAACAGATCAAAACACTGACAGAATCCATGGATGGCAGGCTTTTGAGTGTCCTTGCAAAGAAAGGTGGCTATATTGGTCGCTGATTTGTTTTTGTTTTGTGTTTCAATGTCAGAAATGTATATTTGTGAATGTTGAGATGTTATATTGGTTTCACTGGTGAAAATAAATCATTGAAATGGGTTTATATTTGTTTTTTGTTAAGTTGCCTAATAATTATGCACAGTAATAGTCTCCTGCACACACAGATATCCTCCTAAAATAGCTCAAACTAAAAACTACTTCCAAAAGTATTCAGCTTTGATATTAATGAGTTTTTTTGGGTTCATTGAGAACATGGTTGTTGTTCAATAGTTCAATTAATCCTCAAAAACACAACTTGCCTAATAATTTTGCACTTCCTGTAGATGAATATCAGCAATTATTAATAATAACATATCATTTAAAGTAAATTGAGCAAATTTGTCATTTGAGAAGTGTGTATCAAACTGGAGGCCTTTACATTAATCGGTACCCAAGAACTAGCTCTTAGTTTCAAAAAGGTTGGTGACCATACCTGTCACCATTGGGATGTGAAAATAAGGGATATGCCCACCATAATAAGGGATTCCCCTTTAGATATTATTATAAATTATGTGTATATGTCTGTTTAAACACGCACCCAAAGCCCAGACTTTCGCTCCATTTCAATTCGTGTGTACAGAATCTGTTTAGGAAACAGCCTCTATTTATCACTATGGAGCGCGTCAGTTGACAGTCACGCACCGCTATATGACTGTTTTGAGGATTGCATATGAAGGGGAAATGGCACCTGTAATAAAAGAAAAGGGAATCTTGCCGTTTTTTTATTTACTTCAAAGTGTTTTCATGCCTAAACAAAGCGAAAGCACAGAACAGACTCACATTTAAGAGCAAAGGGCATTCCCAGGTGGTTTGGCGGTATGGGTTGCGTATAGGGAGGCTCTGCTCTTTAATGTTTATTGGCACACTTTAGAGAAAGACTGAAAATACAAGAGGAATAAGGGAAAATACCTTTATAGGATGAAAGCGGGATAGAACTGTAAAATACAGGAGAATCCTGGGAAGAACGGGAGGGTTGACAGGTATGTTGGTAACCCCTGCCTTAGGATATGTAACTTTCATTCATTCATTTTCTTTTCGGCTTAGTACCTTTATTAATCTGGGGTCGCCACAGCGGAATGAACCGCCAACTTATCCAGCATATTTTTCACGCAGAGGATGCTGCATACACTACAGACAATTTAGCTTACCCAATTCCCCTATAGCGCATGTGTTTGGACTGTGGGGGAAACCGAAGCACCCGGAGGAAACCTACGCCAACGCGGGGAGAACATGCAAACTCCACACAGAAATGCCAACTGACCCAACCGAGGAGCGAACCAGCGACCTTCTTGCTGTGAGGCAAACATGCTACCTACTGTGCCACCGTGCAGCCCGGATGTGTCATTATGGATGCTTTTCTGTTTCCGCTTCTCCACAGACTAAAGTAACTTTCATGGGTTACTTTGTCTGTTGTGGGTCTGAATCAAATCAATACGAGTTCAGCACATGACATTATCATCCGTCTGATAAAAAAAAAAGGCTTATTCACCGCAGAATATCAATAAGCACGTGAGAGCGGCAGAAAACGTATTAAAAACGATTTTAGAGGAAGAACTGTTGTGGGTTCTTATGAAAGCGGCCAACCTTTCCAAAAAAATCCACACAAAGGGCACGGCGCAATACACAACTAATTTTTCACTTACAGCACTTGTGAGTCAAGCTGGCAAAGGTCGGATCCCTGAGCGGCCCAGACGAATGAAGACATTAAATGAGCTCTATGTATTGATTGGTTTGTTATTAGTTGGGGAGAAAGAAAGAGAATCAGGACAGGAGAAGCTGTGAGATGAAGACAATAAAAGCGGGATTCAGAGAAACAACTGTTGACTGTGCTTTTGTTCAATTTCTTGTAAGAGTTTTACAAAGAGTCGCTGCTTTCTGAGTGATTTTGTAGACTACATTTATTGTGAAACTTAAACACATGTTTGCAACATAGGGTCATTCTGAAAACAACCCTATATACATTTCTGGAGATCAAGAATTATGTAGCCAGGAGTACGTATGGCTGCATTTCGTCTTTAGAACTAACGCTAGGGATCAATCAGTGCTTTTAAAAAATCACTATTGGTTGGGTTTAGGCAAGGACAAGGGTGGGTCAGTCAATCGGCCAGTCAGTCAGTCAATCAGTCAGTCAACAGCGGCCTCTGGTGGATTTAAACGAGAACAGCAGGCGCGAATGGCACTCATAAATTTGAGATCTCAAAAGCATACACATCGGCCTCTGGTGAATTTGCGAAAACAAAAACTGCAAAAAATTGTAGCTCCTGAAACGTATTTGGCGCTCTCCAGAAATGTATATAGCGGTATGTTTTCAGAATGAGCCTGGGTTGCAAGTTTGACTGTAGTTTCTAGGTAAAATGAACACTAGGGGGCAATGTGATGACAACAAATGTTGTCCCTTTTCACACTAATGATTTTTACAGGGTCATATTATTGACAAATAAAGGATTTTATATGCGGTTCCTTGCATAAAACCAAATAAATACCACAAAATTTTGTAGCGCTGTTTGGGTTTTGTTATGAATATGTTTGCATTACTGATCTATCTCCATATGCAGGGCTTAATCAGGCACCTCTGGATCAGGCACCTCTGAAATCTGATCTGGCACCATATTTTCCCTACCCCCCTCTCCTGTCCGCTGTTCACTTTCACTTTCTTCAGCGACTCCCCGACCCTCTTCACTTTCATCATTTTCATGATTTTTATCAGCTGAGTTTTAGCAGCTAATTACCAAAAAAATTAGTATCCTCAATTTCCAAATAATTAAACAGTTCAATTAAAAAGAAAAAAAAATGTAATAAAAGGATTATAAAATTATAAACATGTCCCACATTTTTTACAATGTGTTGCTGCAATCAAAATCAAAATGTGTTTACATTTACAAAATACATTTAAGCTTGTCAGTACATTTATTTATTTATTTTATGAATTTTTTAATAATAAATAAAAAATATTTTTATATTAATACATTTACATATTTGTTCTGTAATCATTTAATGCAACAAAGTAATAAAAACTAGAATTATAATATTTTATTCAGTAGTATTTAATTGCTTATTTACATTGTGTATCTTGCAATATAAAAAAATGCATGATTGGTAATTATTTTTAATTATTAATAATATATATTTTAGCCGAGTGTGACGCGGCTGGGATGAGAATCAGTACCTCCAAGTCCGAGGTCATGATGCTCCACTGGAAAAAGATGGTTTGTCATCTCCAGGTTGGAGAAAAGTTCTTACCCCAGGTGAAGGAGTTCAAGTATCTTGGGGTTTTGTTCTCGAGTGAGGAAAGGATGGAGCGTGAGATTGACAGGCAGATTGGTGCAGCGGCAGCAGTAACGCGGTCAATGTTGTGGTAAAGAAGGAGTTGAGCCGAAAGGCAAAGCTTTCGATTGACTGGTCAATTTACATTCCTACTCTCACCGATGGTCAGGAGCTTTGGGTCATGACCGAAAGAACAAGATCTCAGATACAATCGGCCGAAATGAGTTTCCTTCACAGGGTGGCAGGGCGCACCCTTAAAGATTGAGAGTGAGGAGCTCTGACACTCGGGAGGAGCTCAGAGTAGAGCCTTCTCCACATCGAGAGAAGTCAGCTGAGGTGGCTCTTGCATCTGTTTCAGATGCCTCCTGGACGCCTACCTAGAGAGGTGTTCCAGGCATGTCCCACACAGGAGGCCTCGAGGAAGACCCAGGACACGCTGGAGGGTCTATGTCTCAGCTGGCCTGAGAACACCTCGGGATCCCTCCGGAGGAGCTGGAGGAAGTGTCTGGGGAGAGGGAAGATTGGGGTTCTCTCCTAAGACTGCTACCCCTACGACCCGGCCCCAAATGAGGCAGAAAATGAATGAATGAATGAATAAATATTTTTATCAGCGAAATTTTAACAGCTAATTACAAAAAATATAAGTAGTATTTTCCCAAATAATTAAACAGTTCAATTAAAAAGTAAAAAAAATTATATAAAAACATAAAAAATTATAAACATGTCCCAAATTTTTTACAATGTGTTGCTGCAATCAAAATCAAAATGTGTTTACATTTACAAAATACATTTCAGCTTGTCAGTACATTTATTTATTTATTATTTTTATTTATTTATTTTATTTTTGTTTATTTTTATTTATTTCTTTTATATATTTTTATTTATACATTATTCATACATTCATTTTCTTTTCGGCGTAGTCCCTTTATTAATCTGGGGTCGCCACAGCGGAATGAACCACCAACTTATCCAGCATATGTTTTACGCAGCTTCCAGCTGCAAGCCATCACTGGGAAACACCCATACACACTCATTCACACACATACAGTACAGCTAAATTAGCCTACCCAGTTCACCTGTACCGCATGTCTTTGGACTTGTGTGGGAAACCGGAGCACCTGGAGGAAACCCAGGCTTTCATGGGGAAAACATGCAAACTCCACACAGAAATGCTAACTGACACAGCCGAGGCTAAAACCAGCGACCTTCTTGCTGTGAGGCGATTGTGCTAGCCACTGCGCCACCGTGACACCCTATTTATGCATTATTTTTCATTTATTTATTTATTTATTTATTCATTCATTCATTTATTAGATTTTTTTGTCTTTTACATAAAAAAGAAAACAGATATATAAAAGGGAGCGCGCTCTAGAAATGACCCTGGGGAGCAGTGTGTATGTGAAAGAATAAAACAGCGAAAGCCTGTGGTTTTGTGGCATCAACATCCACATGGTTTGCATTTCTCCAAATCCCATCCTGAAATCTGCTCAGACAGAAGCGGTCAAGCCGGAAATCCAGATGAAGACACCGCAGGGCACAGAGCATGATGGGATCTCCGGCCCAACTCTTATTAAAACATGCATTATGTGCTCCTGGATCAGTGGAGCCAGGATAAAGCAAACATTCTTCTGTTTGAGCAGATACCTGATACAGATCAGCACAGATTTACAACTGATAACACAGTTCAACGATGGTTATTGCTTTTGTAAACAAATTAACCACGAACTGATCTAAAAGAAAAATGCACCATTTCAAGGGTGATTTCATACTGTAAACACTCAATTCATCATTACAGAAGCATAGTGGGAAAAAAGCCTCAAATCTATTCAAAATGTTATAGAACAGGGGTCAGGAACCATTTCTGATTTTTTTGGCAAATGCATTTTTAAAGAGCCATTGGGGGTGTGTGTATATAACAAAACCTTTATTTATACCCATGCACAACTCAAAAATAAACAAATACAAAATAAGAAAGGACATTTTATTGAATATTTTTCTTTTTGCCATCACCACTCATGAATGTTGTTTGCATTTAAGTGCATGAGGTTACCATAGAATTATAAATTGCTTGCCCTTTATTGGTTATTCAAGTTAACCCACAACACCACAAACACACACACATATTGATGAAACGTCCTTTTGTTATAAACTGAGTTCTTATTCATTTTTGCTGTAAAATAATTTATATTATTTAAGTTATCATTTCTTTTTACTTTAAAATATATCATTGAAAAGAGACAGCTGGAGAGCCACATATTTTTGGTCAAAGAGCCACATGTGGCTCCTGAGCCATAGGTTCCCTACCCCTGTTATAAAAGAAGTGTCAGTTCACTCAGAAATTTAAGACCTATCATCTTTTACTCACCCTTTACTTATTTTTTTGTGATTCAATTTTTAATTATTTAAAATGTGAGTGGTCACAGCATCTTTACAATTTTCGTTAAATAAACAAAACAAGATCCATTCAATTCCCACAGCCCTCCCAGAAAAACAACCACCCCACCACCCAGCGGTGCCAAAGTCCATTCCATCCCACAAATAACATTGCAATCAAGACAAATAACTAGCATGAGAAAAAATGTATGTATGTATGTATATATATATATATATATATATATATATATATATGTAAAGACTACAGCAAATAGTCCGGACTGCTGAACGAATCACTGGCACTACCCTTCCTACACTTCAAGAACTGTACTCTTTCAGATTGAGAGATTGAGTAAAAGGGCTCGCAGAATCACTCTGGATGCCTCACACCCAGCACACTACCTGTTCAAACTGTTACTGTCTGGTCGGCGCTACAGAGCACCAAGCACAAAAACCGCCAGACACAGGAAAAGTTTCTTTCTTCAGGCCATCTACCTCATGAACAGTTAAATATTCCCCTACTGTGCAATAAACGTGCAATACTTTCTCATACGCACTTGTACACAGCACCTTATAACAGTATACAGTGCAATTCTTTCTCCATTCGCATTTGTACACAGCACCTTATATAACTGTATATTTACAACATATCTGTACATACAATTCAACATCCAGATCTTTTTGACTTACTGCATCTCTGTTTAATGTTTATCGCCTTTTTCTTTTCTCATATTTAATTTTGTGTTGTCACTTGTCACTTTATGTACACTGGAAGCTTCTGTTGCCAAAACAAATTCCTGGCAATAAAACTGATTCTGATTCTAATATATATATATATATTTGTACTTTACAGTGTGAATTAGTTGATTAGTTTCTTATTAAAGCTGATTTTGCATCTCATTTCGGGTTTACTACTGTCCACCGGAGGTCACATGCTTTAAGAGTCTTCCTGACTAAATGAATCAAATACACAGTTTTCCATGAAGGCAGCCAGAAGAGATGAAATATTATTGAATTAAGTGACGCTGAGCTGGATAAAAGGCCCAAAGCAAAGACAGCCGTTCCAGCACGTAACACACATTTTCAAAGCAGAATATCTGACTTCAGCATTGTTTTTCAGATAAACAAGAATGTTTATCAGTAAACTCAGTACATTTCTTAAATATCTGCAAACATAACATAAACGTAATATAAATAAATAAATAAATTTATTGACATCTTTAGGAATAGTGAGACAAATAAATTCAAATGAGGTATTGCAAAAAAGACAAACTAGAAATGTTAAATTAATGATATATATTTTTTATGTTTCTATTGATTTTTTTCTGTTTATGAACATTTTATTTATTTTTTCTTGATTTTGCAGCGGATGCCCTTCCAGCTACAATCCAGTACCCAGTATAGGGAAAACACCCATACACACTCATTCACACACTCATTCAAACACTACGGCCAATTTAGTTCATCCAATTCACCTATTTACCTTATTCTCCGCGTACGAGCGGGCACAGCAAGTGTGCCGCACGCCTGCTTTTGAGTGAAGGTCTTGTCTGTTACATCGCCCCCTGGGGGCTGGCTGCAGTACAAGTCATAAAGCCCGCCTCCTC
>CAIGQZ010000427.1:36901692-36912405 GCA_903798205.1 Danio tinwini
TGCAATCTACAATCCATAATAATAACTCCTGTACAGCAGTTTACAAAATTCTGACATTTAATGACACTCGAACACCCTGTCAGAAAAGTCTAGTGGCTGAGAATGAGCTTTTTACAGTGTCTGCTATAATGTTAATGTTGTTTTTGGTGTCTTTACATAGATGAATATGGCCACTGTGTTAAATGTGCAGTATGGTTATGATCTTATTACCACATTAGATCGTTATGATAATCTCCTGAAGATAAATACCAAAAAATAACACACTTGGAATAACTACAGCAGTCGCAATCATCTGATCTCATATGAAGCAAGAGATTGTGATGACATATGATGACGTGTGCAGGTGTTGTAGTGCTGTCCCAATTCTTAGGGGTAAATTTTGAAGCTCTTCCCCTTCACATTCGGTTTTAAGGGCCAAGAGGAAGGGGTAGGGGTACAAAAATAGAAGTGGGATTGGACCTAAATAACGTTAGAATATCTTGTGCTTAAAATGTGTTGATGTGGCAAACGTTGTTACCTGAAAACTTCGTCCCACCGGCTTTGCGGTGAATGGCTGTAGTCATTTTCATAGCGGACTTTAAACACTGTAAGTCTTTTATCCACTCTTCAAAAAGTGTAAATGGATTAACATTCACCACATGATCACTAATAAGATGTCATTATTTGAACTTTAGGTGGTTTCTAAAACAAAATCTGTCAGTGTTGTTTTCATTCTTTCGTGTCCAGACCTTTGCATTTTCGCGGCCGTAGCTCCATGTCATCTAAACTGAGTGATTGACGGCTAATATTAACCCGGCCATTTGCGTTTCTATTCTAGAGCATTGCTGGATTTGTTTACTGCAGCACGTTGACATTGTTTACTTTTATTTTTTTGGTGCGGAGATGAATTCTGCGTAAATTTCTCCTAAATACGCACATGCGATGAGCATTTTGCAGTGAAAACCGGTCGCACGGCAACAATGTTATGCAAATGCTCCTAAATATTTTTTTAGGTCGCATAGATAACATTTCGGTTGCATATGCAACCAAAATGGTTGAAATTCTGAGCCCTGTCAATGTTGGGTTTGTCTATAATTTGACCCAATGCTGGGTTTCGACAAGCTAAGATATTTGTGTATAATTTCTCATCTCATGAAAAATCAGTATGACATCGAAATTTATCAATGCTAAAAATAAGGGATGCACCGATACCATTTTTTTGGATCCGATCTCTATACCAAAATTCTGAGTATCGACCAACACAGATCCGATCTCGATACTGTGCTGTTTTTTTATTTTTTTATTTCTTTTTTTATTACTATAATACAGTTTCTATAGTTCTGGTGATAAACTCAAATAATATATCTTCTTTAGTAAAAATAACAGACTTGTAGGCTTACTGTAGATGACAGATGGCACAATCTAACTAAACATGATGCTTGCTATAAACTATGGGCTACATTATTTGAGCATTCATAATGACATTGATCTGATCTGTTGGGGTTCAGCTTATGTTTCATTTTTAATATTTAGATTTTTTCTTTGAAATCTAAAATAGGCTACAACTATTAACCCTAATCGATGGTAAAATAATCGGCCTTTAAACAAAGCCTGATATTTTCCTACTAAACTAAACCGTCTGAGGTCAGTTTTTACTTAATAAACATTCCCTCGTCTAAACTCACCGCGAGTGAGATAGAGAAACTGAAAGCATGTCTGAAAATATTTTTTTTTAAATGAATTTCGTTTGGTATAATTTGTTGGCTATTTTAATGTATTTTTGTTGGTCAGTTATCTACAAAATAAACAGAATATTTTAGGTAAAGTTCAAAACCAGGTTTGCTTATATGCTTCAGCGCACAATCTGACAAACTGTTCTGTTAAATAAAATGTTAATATATATAAAATTTTAGTGAAACATTCACAGTTTCAGAGTAGCCTATATTAGGCTAAATCATTTTCTGTTAATGACAATTCATGCGCAAGGTCATCAGTTTTACTTTTAATAATTTAATCAACTAAACCACAATGAGCCAGGCTTTACAAACTTTTCGCAGCACAAAGTATTGCCCACGGAAGAATAAACTCAGTCGAAAGGATGAGAGAACATAAACTTATTATAAAGATAATCTTACGAAGCGGTGCATGTTGTGCCTGCGCAGCCGGTGCCTGAATGAAGCGCTTGCATCACTAAGACAGCGCGTCCGGTATACGGACACTTCTAAAACAGCAGCACAAAGGGGAGAAATCAGTGCATTGAGGATCTGTCCGATGTATTGTATAGACGTGCATAGTCATTTGAGTTCTGAATGAGGCAAATTCACATATTTCACCAACTGTATCATAATATTAAAATAGGAAATATTTTTAATACAAGACAACACAAGATGTTTCTATCTCTGTCAGTGACTCTGACAGGTAAAATGAGTACATTCACTAAGTTGTTCTGTCACTGTGTTTAGTCATTTCTGTGCATGACTGTTTAATAGATAATGCCACATGCACTGTAAAGTGTTTTATAATGGTAGTTCATTTTAAAATAAAAATGGTAAAATGTTCGTTAAGAGACACATTTTCACTGGAGAAAAGAGCTGTGATTATGAGGTGATCAATGAGGAAACAGTAGATTGAAACCCGATTGCTCATATGACATTGGGGTACAAGTGATACAAGTGTATCCATAGCAAAGAACTGCAAATGAGCATATTTTATAACAATTTATTGATAAACACACACTTTCTCTCGCTCTGCACAGTTGTGGTTTGCTGATCTAATGAAAAATGAAAGTCGGGGAGGAGCCGAATTCAGTCGCTGTCTTCATATCAAATTTAAAGGGGACAGAGACGATAATTTGGTCTACAGTTTATGAGCATATCGGAAAGGTTTTAGAGGGGCTGAGCAGAAATGTAGGGGGGCTACAGCCCCCCTAAAATAGGCCTAGCGACGCCCATGGCACCTATTAGGTAAAATAACTTTTAGAGGGGTTTAAACGCAGCAGTGTGTATATACAGTATAGCCAGGTTCTAATGGTAAACATTAATTAATTCTATTGTTTATAATCACACTTGATAAAAACTGCAGAAACACTTTGATTGACATTCTCCCTTTGTTTGTGTCATCAGAGGGGGAAAGCCCAGCCCACTAGTGACCGTCTCTCCCTCATTAGCTTAGGATGTTAGTCTTGTTATTGAATCTGCCACTATGCTGACACACAGGCACTTGTAGCTCTGCCCTCTTTTGAAAAGAGCACAATCTCATTTGAATTTAAAGAGACAGTCACCAAAATGGCACCAATAGGATCAAAGCCTAAAAGAGTCAGTTTCAAAGAGTTATAAGACATTATTTGTGTGCTATTTTGAGTTGAAACTTCACACACACTTAATGTTACACCATAAATGTAAATAGGGGCATAATAGGTCCCCTTTAAGGTATCATATCAACATTGCAGTATCATGTCAACAGCAGGCTGAAGTCGGCTGCGGGTTCGGTTTCAGCTCATTCAGAAACTCGCAGTCGGCCCACATTCCAAGAGGTTTGCTGTTACCATGGCGACGCTCCCTCAGAGCAGGGCATTGTGGGAGGGATGAGAAACGAACGCTCTGTTGCCAAGTCTGATGCCTGGATGAAGAACTCAGATCAGCACTGAGCTTTACTGCTGTCTCTGAGTCTGTCAGACCGTCATTTCAGCTATATTAAAGTGTCATATGCTGTACCATCATCCATATGCTTTATCTAATTGCTGATCAGTGTGGTGGTCCGTATTTCACTTAAGTTAATGATTAGTGACTAGTAGTAATTGGCCAGTGTATCAGCCAGGATTTTGACTTTTTTAGGTTTATCATTTTTGGTCAGCAATCCTGACTGGTAACGATTTATTTGTTTATTTATTTATTAAACCTTTGTAAACCTTTGTATCAGTTTCTAATACGTTTTTGTCTGTAATAATTTGTATATTGACCTTATTCTTCAATGCGGAAGTGCTCTCGTTTTGGCGATTGTTTTAGAACTTCCGATTCAGTTGCCTATGTGAGAAATGACTAGGAATAATAAACGACAGAAAACGATCAAACTACTTACTCTACAAACAAGTGTTTGCATGACTATACAGCAGGGGCATAGCAAACATTTTAAAAGTGGGGGGATCAGCTGTATGAGATCCAATAGTTTACGTTCATATAATTATTAATTTCCTGTTTCTAAATCGTCTGTCTCTAAAAGTGAGTACTATATCATGCTACCCACTGTGCCACCGTGCAGCCCATATATGATATATTTCATATATAAAATTACAAATCTGAGTTAAAGACCTGCAGTACATTGAAAGCATATCAAATGCATATATTTTAAGTTAAGGCTGGCTCACACTGTGAGATTTCAGCCGCGATTTTGTCATCTTTTGAAATCCTAAAAGATTCCTAAAATCCTAGACTAAAATCTGTGATCTTTGATCGTTGGTTTGACATGTTCACAGACAGCCGCTTTGTGCCTATTTCGATCAGATTTTCTCTCCAATGAAGTCCTGGCAGTGTCAGAAGATTTCAGACACTTTCCTGCAGTGTGACAACAGCTGCTTTGAGCGTCAATCCAAGAACTAATAGGAGCTCTGAATTTGATGAATGATCTGACATGCTACAATCGTTCAGGATTATAAAAAAATCTCACAGTGTGAGCCGGCCTTTAGGGATAAAGAAAATTGAGGAGGTTGTTTTCACAGAATAAAGCTCAACAGGTTTATCAGCAGCCCGGTGTGAAGCGGAGCACTATTGAATAAGAGTGAAGGGTTTATTCTGCGAAAACATCCATCCTGCATAGGGTTGTCAAAGGCATCAAGTTCGGTCACAATCGGTAGGCCTGTCACAATAATCAACTTTTTGACACTGATATCAACACATGAACATAACCTCAATCATTTTTGATGATGCAATATATACATAACCATTTCTAGCAACATTTTAGCTGATTGTGCAACATCTCTATCTCTATTGAAGGTGTCGGCATGGTTAAAAACACTATAGTATCTACTATAAATTTTATTCAATTAACCTTTATTTGTATAGCGCTTTTACAATGTAGATTGTGTCAAAGCAGCTTCATATAGAAGATTATAGTAAACTGAAACATTGAAACAAATTGTCAGTTCAGTTTTCAGTGTTTAAGTTCAGTTCAGTTTAGCTCAGTTCAGTGTGGGTTAATAATCACTACTGAGAGTCCAAACACTGAAGAGCAAATCCATCGATGCGCAGCTCTCTTTTCACAATTTTTAGTATATATGACAGAAAAAGTACAGTGTGCTGAACAAATGCTGATTTTATTTTTTTTAAGTGTGGCCTGCAGGTAACCACACTATAGTGGATGCTGCTCTCTCATTGGCTGTAGGTGATCGCCGATGTTATTTTCAGTCCAAACTCATTTTACAAGGCATGATTTGAATCGCAGACAGCTCGCCAAATATCTCACGGGCATCGCCGACTCATCGCGATTCTTTCAGATCACGTCTTTGATAGTTCACACTGTGTGATTGTCACTCGCGTGCATGAGCATCGATTTGCCTGTGATTTCAGGCATTTGTCTGCGATTTCTCAAAACATGTCGGCGAGGCAAAATCGGGGTTAAAATCATGCAGTCTGAAATCTGCATTATATATAAACGTCCCTGGGAGTAAGTAAGTAAAATATTATGTGTTCTTTGAAAGTGTACTTTGCATTATAATGATATTATATTGTCATTCTGACATTATAAAATAAATGGCGTAAAATGGTCTTAAAATGACTATAATATAATTTATCGCAATATATTTTGGTGCAATATATTGTACAACAAAAATATATATCATGACAGGCCTACCAATCGGTATGGATATTTTTAAACGTCTATTTCCAAGCTAACTGTTGAGCACATTTTTAAACACTCTTGTGGCTCTTGTGTTGACGCGCTCAACAGAAATGGCTTTAATTGGTCATGAAATAGGCATGGGACGATAACTGTTTTCAAGGTATACCACGGTTTGAAAAAATGTCAAGGTTTTAAAACCGGCCAAATTTTCTGCTATACCTTTCCTAAAGTATGTGTAAGATTTTTTTTATTTATTTAATTTTTTTTAAGGACAACAGTATCTGTAGCAGAAAAGATATCCAAAGCTGCCGTTTTAAATTGTAAAGCAATCTGTGTTTTTGAAACAAATGAGCAGAAGTCAATGATTCATATTTATTATTCAGCCTGACATGTTTACTGCTCCAAAATATTATAAATGTTTCTCAAAATAAAATCTATTGTGTTCAAAGAGGAAAAAAAGTTTTATTTTTTCATTCTGTCTTAAAGTCTTAAAATGTCTTAAATTTCAAAAACTAAATTTAAGCCCTTAAAAGGTATTAAATTCACAAAAATATGCTGTTGTGGGTCTGAAAATGCTTTTAAACAGGTCTTAATGTTCACTAATTGTCCATGTAAAGCTATGGCCAATCGATAAAACCAACAAATCCATCAAAAAAAACCCTTAACATTTATTAACTATTTAACAATATGGTTTAATTGTTTTCCTTGCATCCTTACAATAACATTTGTTTAAAAGTTCTCCATGTTTTATGCATTAATTTATGCTGTGCTATTATTAAAACTTGTCTTTTTTTAAAGAAAGGTTATGCTAATAAAAATATATATGTATATAACCAGAGTTTGCTTGTTTTGACACATTTAAAATATGTGGCTAAGAAATAACTGAATTTAAATTCTAATGGGGCAAGTAAAAAAAATCCACTGGTTATTACTAGGGCTGTGCAATATTATCGATACATCTAATTATCGCGATAATTTCTTTTACGATAGTGTATCGATAGTCCAACCTCAAGTATCGATTCAAATTGTGCAACATGACGTCCTCCTCCGCTCCTGTAGATGTCGCTAACTCGCAATCAACAAAACGCCAAGTAGTACGGTATCAGAAGTAAGCAAGAGTGAGTATGACGGAAAATATAAAGGTGCCTCCAGCTTTTAGAGCTGACGTGTGGCTGCACTTTGGTTTTAACAATATTAGGGTTGGGTCGATAGACGATGCCATCGCCAATGGCCTATAGACATCATGATATTGCTGAGGCAGCATCAGCGATTCTCCGAACCGCCCCCGTTGCAAACACACTCGTGAAAAACACACTCAGGCCCCATTGACACTGATACAGCTTAGTTTTAAAATGTCATTTTAGAACAAAAATGATCCACATCCAAACTGCTGTTTCACCAAGCATTTCTGAACAGCCCTCCGTCTGATGAAAACACACATCACGTGACCAAACACACACACACACATTGTCATGTGCTCGTCTGAACTCCCAGAGAAGTGTACGGACTCTATATTTTATACAGTCATTGGTACGGACAGTTTATCAAGGATGTACCGCTGGATTGCGTCTCACTATAAGTTAGTTGTTAAACGTGATATTTAATTAATCTTGTCTCTATCTAACGACTCTTCAGTCTTTTGATTCTCTCAGGTAACGTGTCACAGCGTCAGTACACTGCTTCAGTCTTTCGCTTTCACGCTTGTGCTTAGTAATTTTAGTGAAAACCTCAGATACTGTTGGTTAGTTCCTGTTGGTTGTGCAGCTTTTTTACAAAGCAAGTGTGTGGACGCCATAACGGCACGGTTCACTCTGCCTAGTCATGCCAGATCGAGTCCCGCGGAAAAAAGTGATTGACTGGTGGTAATTTGTGTGTAACTTGTCTTTATTTATTTATTCATGATTTGGATATGAGTAAAACTAAGATCATGCGGGTTGAGTAGTTGAAACGGTAGGCTACAAATAATTAATTGGTTATGAATTTATTAATTATTTATAAATAATTAGTTCACCTCCCCCTATGACGACAATGCCATGGTCCATCTCCATGTTTCACATTAGACATTGTACGATGCCAAATTGGTCAACATCGCCCAACCCTAAACGCTATACCAGGGAGTACTGAATTAGATGAAAAATAAATGCCATTTGTAAGCTTTGCAATATACATAGTTCTCTGTTCAATCACACTGTGCAGTTTTAGTGAATTGGAATGGATGGAAAATAAATCGGAATTGGAATTTTAATTTGTCTGCCGACTTTATCAAGTTATCAATTTAATGTGACACACATACTAATACAAACTATTGCAATATATCACAATATTTATTGTATTGTGATATATTGCGATACATCATATTGTGACCCATGTATCGCGATATATATCGTATCGTGAGGTCCTTGCCAATACACAGCCCTAGTTATTACTGAAAATTATTAGCATTTGCCATGTGTAAGTCTGAAATTTTATTAATAATGGTCTTAAAAATGTCTTAAATTTGATGTGATGAAATCTGCAGAAGCCAGATTTTATTTACCCAGACATTTAAAAATAATATATTTTAGAGTAGTAATCACAATACCATCAAAACATTTTGATATTTTTATCTAAGGTTATTATACCGTCAGAATCTTATACTGGCCCATGCCTACCGTCAAGGTCATCAGTTCACTGTTCTTCACCGAGTGCAAACATAGATACAGAGACATGAAGTTGTTCAAAGTCGCGTCTGTCTATGAGCTGACAATTCATGAAATAATATTTCATCAGCATTCTGTGTAACAGGCATGTTTATGTAAAGATAATTCTGACCATTATTTATTACATTACGGAAAACAACAATTGATTCAATTCCACTTTATTTATTTATTTATTTATTTATTTTGTATTGCTGACAAATGGGCATTTATGTGTGAAGTTTGCTTGTTTTCCCCGTGTTGGCTTGGGTTTCCTCTGGGTGGTCCGGTTTCCCCCACAGTCTAAAGACATGCGCGAGGTGAATTGGATGAATCCCTGAAATAGAGACTAAACCGAAGGAAAATGAATGAATTGCTGTTTGGTTTGAAGGATAGTGGCAAAATAAAAGGATACATTTTTTTTCTTGTTCTAAACCAATGTAACAAGATTTCTTTCCAGACATTTTGTAACATCGAGTGACATTTTGGTGTAAATCTAAGAGGTCAGATGAGCCATCAGGAGCTGTAGCTTGTGCTGCTGTAATACTCTATCACTGCTCTACATCTACATCCTGCTTCACTGCATGTCAGTTTCCTACTGATGAGCTGCAGAAACTCATGACACACGCAGGACTGATCTCCAGTCAGCTGTGAGAATCAACTCCTGCCATCTTCATCACGCTCGGTGCATGTTATCTGGATCAAACAAATGTTTTTTTTTTTAATTTATTCTTTATTAATTTTTTTGGCTGATGTTGTGACGCATTTGTTTCGAATGTGTTATAATGGTATTATATATAAGTATATGTATAATTAGCTTTCATTTTTTTTAGCTTTTATTTTAGACTTTTGACTATTTACAAAATTTGATATTGTCCTCATAAAGCCATTTAGCCGGATTTGAGAGTGTATGGGTGTTTCCCAGTACTGCGTTGTGGCTGGAAGGGCATCCACTGTGTAAAACATATGCTGGAATAGTTAGAGGTTCATTCCGCTGTGGCGACCCCTGATAAATAAGGGACTAAGCTGAAGAAAAATGAATATCCATCCATCCATCCATCCATCCATCCATCCATCCATCCATCCATCCATCCATCCATCCATCCATCCATCCATCCATCCATCCATCCATCCATCCATCCATCCATCCATCCATCCATCCATCCATCCATCCATCCATCCTTCTGCTGGAGAAAGTCGTATTTGTTTTATTTTGGCTAAAACCATGTAAGGTCAAAAGTATTAGCCCCTTTAAGCTATGTATTGTATATACATATATTGTGTGTATGTATAAACCATCATTATACAATAACTTGCCTAATTACCCTAACCTGCCTAATTAACCTAATTAAACCTTTAAATTTCACTTAAAGCTGTATAGAAGTGTCTTGAAAAATATCTAGTCAAATATTATTTACTGTCATCATGGCAAAGATAAAATAAATCAGGTATTAGAGATAAGTTTTTAAAACTATTATGTTTTTTTATGAGGCATGGAGACCGTGGTTATCTTTATGTAGAAAATAATAACTTTTGTAACATTTTAATCCTTTAATTGTTTTCCTCTGTAAAGATATTTTGCTGTTCTGTGTGTATTAAGCAATGTGTAAGCGTTTATATCTGCATAGGCGCATAACTAACGCACTCTGTGCTGGACTATAGAGAAGCTTTTAGTTGGTCAATGGTAGGGCTGTGCAAAAATATCGATACATCTAACTATCGCGATAATTTCTTTTACGATAGTGTATCGATATTCCAACCTCACATATCCAGTGAAGTTGTGCCAAACGACCTCCTCCTCTGCTCCTGTCGCTAACTCGCGATCAACAAAACGCCAAGTAGTACGGGATCAGAAGTGAGTATGGCGGAAAATATAAAGGTGCCTCCAGCTTTTAGAGCTGACGTGTGGCTGCACTTTGGTTTTCGGTATTAGGGTTGGGTCGATAGACGATGCCATCGTCCATCGCCAATGGCCTATAGACTTCAAGCTGCTGAGGTGGCCTCTGCCCCGCCCCCGTTGCAAACCCGCTCATGAAAAATACTTAGTCCCTGTTTACACTGATACAGCTTAGTTTTAAAATGGCATTTTAGAACAAAAATGATTCACGTTCACACTGGCGTTTGTTTCATCTAGCATTTCTGAACAGCCCTCCGTCCGCTGAAAACACACATCACATGACGACACACACAGACACACACAGACACACACAGACACACACAGACACAC
>CAIGQZ010000427.1:36918773-36933637 GCA_903798205.1 Danio tinwini
TATATATATATAGTATAAATAGTAGTTTATATTACAGTGTGTTTATATATTCAACATTTTTGGACAATATATAAATTTTAAGTTGAACACAAAATTAAATTTTATTTATTTACTTATAAAGCACAAATAACCACTGTGCTGTACCAACAAATAACAAAATATAAATAAAACCAAATATCAAAAAATATCAAATGAACACTGGGAAAAAAAAAAATATATATATATATATATAATAAAAAAGACAACTGTTTATAATAAGTTAAAAGCAAGAATGAGATGATGTGACTGTAACTTAGATTTCAAGACGCAGATCTCACAGATGGGGGAAGAATGTTACATAGGCTACACTCAAAAAAGACTTTTGCTGCTATAAAATGAGTTGAAACAACACAAGTTTCACAGCAAGAAGGTCTTGGTTCGAGCCTCGGCTGGGTCAGTTGGCATTTCTGTGTGGAGTTTGCATGTTCTCCCCGTGTTGGTGTGGGTTTCCTCCGGGTGCTCTGGTTTCCCCCACAGTCCAAACACGTGCTATAGGGGAATTGAATGAACTAAACTGGCTATTGTGTGTGTGTGTGTGTGTGTGTGTGTGTGTGTGTGTGTGTGTGTAAATGTGAGAGTGTATGGGTGTTTCCCAGTACTGGGTTGTGGCTGGAAGGGCATCCACTGCGTAAAACATATGCTGGATAAGTTGGCAGTTCATTCCGCAGTGGCAACCCCCTGATAAATAAGGGACTAAGCCAAAGGAAAATGAATAAATAACAGGAGTACATAATGTTTTAAAGTGTGTGTGTGTGTGTGTGTGTGTGTGTGTGTACGCGCAATAATATTTAAATTGACTTTTTCATTTAATCAAAATAAGTAATAAATAAGAATACTTTAATAAATAATTTATTAATAAATATTAACAAAACAATACAATACAATATTTATTAATAAAGCACATTAAAAACAACCAAGGTTGACCACAGTGCTGTACATAGGAGTACTAAAGACAGAGAAGCAGAATATAAAAGAAACATTTAACAAATAAAAGCAATAAAAAAGTAATCAAGGAATATTAAAAGCGAGAGAAAATAAATAGGTCTTCAAAACAGACCTAAACACAGAAATGGAGGGGGAAAGCCTAATGTGAATTAGTAGGGTGTTCCAGAGTTTAGGACCAGCAACAGTAAACGCTCGATCACCTCGTTTTTTAAGGTGTGTTCTGGGCACGGTGAGTAAGTTGAAATCATAAGATCTCAATGATCGGGAGGGGGTATACGGACAAAGCAAGTCTGTAAGATACTGAGAAGCAAGGTTATTGACTGCTTTGTAAACAAATAATACAGTTTTAAAATCAATTCTGTATTTAATAGTTAAGTAGTTACCGACTCATACTTGCGGGTGCCAGAATGTAGTCTAGCAGCCGCATTTTGTACCAGCTGCAGACGAAAGAGAGAAGACTGAGAAATACTTAAATAGAGAGAATGAGACCTGAAAAATATCTTAGCAATGCCAAGCCTGTAAATATTAGTTTATATTAAAGTGTTTATATAATACTGGGTTGCGGCTGGAAGGGCATCCGCTGTGTAAAGCATATCCTTTAATAGTTGGCGGTTCATTCTGCTGTGGCAACCCCTGATAAATAAGAGACTAAGTCGAAGGAAAATGAATGAATGAAACAAGTCTTTTTTTTTTTTTGAGACAACTTTTGATTTGCAAACCCATATTAGGTCCACTAGAGGTCATCAGAGCTCCTCTCACTGCTGTGTCTTCAACCAAATTAGACACTGGAATATTTATGCAGTTTGTTTGAGGTTTACATTTGAATAATAATAATCATTTCCCAGTACTGGGTTGCAGCTGGAAGGGCATCCGCTGTGTAAAACATATGCTGGATAAGTTGGCGGTTCATTCCGCTGTGGCGACCCCGGATTAATAAAGGGACTAAGCCAAAAAGAAAATGAATGAATGAATAATAATCATCAGCATCAAGAAATCCTATATAAAGCAGAATTTGATGGCATATTAAAACAAACCAGATATTCCGAGTAATACTTAGCCATAAAACATAGTAGCTCTTAATCTAAAGGTGTCCTCCTTACATGTATTAATTATGCATAATTATATGCAACTAACCATATCCCTTACCTACATTCTTCCAACCCCAATTATACAGTAACTATAAGTGATGAATTAATATCACGCCGAAATTAAATGATTAGCTACACTGTAACAAGGACACCTCAAAGCAAAGTGTGACCCTAAAAGATGTTGATTTCTAAATGGTGTGTAATGATGCGCGTTTATGGGCTGCGTTTGTCAGTTTAGTTGTAATGAAACTTCTGTTTGGGCTATGGCTGAACAATATATCGTTTGAGCTATTCGGATTAGATTATTGAGCTTCAGGATTCGATTATTTATTGAAAGATAACTATATTCATTCATTTTTCTTGCATCATTTGCATGTGTTTCTGTGTACGCATTTCAAGTCGGTTTAAAGCATTCAGGCACAGGAAATTAACATTTTAGTAACTTCAAGAAACATTAATTATGTTTATGTGTAGTGTATATATATGCAAGGATTATTTATTTTACATTTTAATTATTCAATTTGTGTGCCTGAATGCTGTTAGACTCCCAGAAAAATCATAAAGCATTTGTTACTGTGTTTATCATTGCTTGTGATGAGGTTTATTACATTTATTTTTGCAGATGCGCTCCACTACAAATTCACCCTATTATCCAAAGTTGTCCTAAAACTATGAATTCTTTTCAAATAGAGCTCTTCATATGCAGAAAAAAATAAAATATTGCAATGTCACTCTTTTCCAATATTGTGCAGCCCTACTAAGCTTCTAAATGTCACTTTAAGCTGAATACTGGTACACTGCATATTTTAGACAGTAGATTTAACTACCTTAGAGTTAAAATTAACACTTCCTCAGAGTTTATATGGGAACCACTATTAAAGGTTTGAAGTAACACTTTTGAAAGAGTTAACATTATCAACACTCAGTGTTAATTAGCAAACTCTTATAGTGTCAAATATTAACACCACAAATAATTATTTGAACATCAGCTAGTGTTATGTCTTAACACTCTTAGGTCAATTTTTCAACACTGCACCAGTGTTCACTGGTGTCTTTTTGAAAGTGTTAAAGGGCACCTATTTCACCCCTTTTTAAGATGTAATATTAATATTATGGTTCTTCTGAGTGTGCCAGTTTAGGTTCAGTTCAAAACACAATTCAGATTTTTTATTATGATGTGTTAAAAAGTGCCATTTTGGGGGCGTGTACACAGTTTGCTGTTTTAGGGGCGTGTTGCTTCACATGAAAATTAGTTTCAACTTCCCGCCCACTTAACAAGGGGGCGGAGCCAAGAGCTCCCCCGCTTTGTGTATGGCTACAGACAGGCAGACTGAGAGCAGCAACATGAGTGAGAGGACCAGCATTCAGCTGTACATGTACGACTCGGACACAGACCAAGCAGAGAGTACAAAATCATTTGTGTCTTTGTATAGTTTTACAGCCAACTGTGTGCTAGTTTAAAGCTCAGAGCTTGTAGCCTACACCGAGACTAATAACCAAGCACACTGAATTAACTTTGACTAAAGGGCATCACACACCGGATGCACCGCGATGCGGTGCGCACATGACAGTTGAAAGTATCGCACACTTGCGGCGCCGGTGTGTGTCACCTGATTGAAACTTATGTTTAGAATTCAGAAATGCATGCTGCTGCGTGGTGCGACGCTGCTTGTCGTCGAGCAGCGCTTCTGGTGTACGACCTGCTTAAGGCTATAACTAAAGGGCTTCATACACCGGATGCGCCGATCAGAGCCACGACACGGCACACCAGACGCGCACATTCGCATGTTATTTAAAATGAAACTGTTCAGATAACGCTCTGTGGCACGGCAGAAATATAAACAGTGTCCTGAGCAGAGCCAGCACGTCCATAGAGGCCATCTAGGTGGCAGAATAGTGAGCGAACCCCCCAGTCCTCACTTTCATCCGCGACACCCACCCCCTCCCTTCCAGTACTCAGTTTCATCCGCGACACCGTTCGTTATTTCCAATGGAGGGACGGGCACGTGAGGCAACGTGCTCGCACTTTCCAGCTGCACCTAGTTAAGATGACAGGGAGCTTCTGTGAACGCGGGAAATGCAAAAGTTTAAGGAAGACGCAATGATAAGTACACATGTATGCAAACTCACAAACACTGGCGACGAGGAGAGCGATAACGTGGTGAATGTTGAGCCCAATGAGCCTTACATCTAAAAACAGAGCAAGGTGTTTCTTTGGTGACGTCGCTTTGACTCACACGCTGAAAATGGTGGACGTGAAACAACAGACTGAGGATATGGTAATGCACACCTGTCAATCAATATTGGTGGGCGGGGGGACCGCACTCCTATGTCAAGTTGCGGTCGATCTCAAATCCGATCCAATTGGTCCACCGTTTTTATGTTGTTAAATTGAAAAAAAGGACTGGGTGTGTTTATATCACCCCAATATGACGGTCTATACACTATACCTACACATATGTCTGTCCAAACAGCTTGAAAAGTAGATTTTTCACCATAGGTGCCCTTTAACATAATCAACACTCAGAGAGTGTTTATTAGCAAACTCTTATAGTATAAAATATTCACACCGCAAGCAAGCAAAAAGCAAGACGCATGGCTGTTACATAAATAAACAAAGCAGCTCGCTCACACACGTGAACTTTTCCTTTGCTCTCGCCGGCAAAAGTGTGCGAAGATCGAAGAAATTTAAACCTGCGGCTCCGCTCACTAACACAGCAGCAAAGACAAACAGATCCTGAAGTCATGAGTCATGAAGACGCTGTGCTTACCTGGATAATATTGGAAGTGTGAGGGAAAGAAGTGCTTCAGCAATCTACATGCTTGCAATGAACTTTCAGTACACAGCTCATGGATTAGTTTCCTCCTCCATTTTGTTACACCAAATTATGTTCTCGCTGTTTGGCTTAAACTTGCTCCCAAGACAGGCAAACAGCATACATACTGTCACGTGATTGACAGCGCACATTGGGCACTCAAGGGCACTCAGATGTTTGCATTTAAAGAACATTAACATTTTCTGTGTGAAATACAAGGGATTTTATAGATACTAGTATTGAACAGTTCATTCCAGCGCATTCATGTGAGAGTATGTATGCTGTGGGAGCGAGTTCAAGCCAAACAGTGAGAACAGCGCCTACTAGGGTCACAGAATAAGATGGTCACAGATTTTAGTGTAACACGTGCAAAATCAGGACAAATTATTAGGTACAAGTCAAACAAATCACGCTGAACTTCGGGCTGGTGCACAGCACTGGTTTGGCAAAGCATAGTACAGGTAAACCCTGAGAACATAACATTTTATGCAAGAGATGCCACTGCAATGATTGCAAATAGAAATGATCTGCAGCTAAGAAGAGAGAAAAGCTCTAAAATGAAAGCTAATTAATGAAATCAGAGCTGGCCAATGACACATTTCATAAGTGTAAGTAAATAGCTGCCTCCTTGTTTTCTCTAGCTTGTAAAGTATGTATTTAAGTGTGTTGTTACTTGTAACCGCTTGCACTATATCATGTTAACTCTATATTCCCATATAAGACGTGACGCATGCTGCTTTGTTTATGGATTTAATATTTATGGAACTGCACTGCTTTCGGGGGTGAGGTGTCTGAATAACACTGTTGAGAGCCGGGTACTGTTTACCGTGGTGTTAGTAAGTTTACTATGAAGCGTGTTTCGGGCATCCACTGCAACACTCGCTCTGAACACTGTCGACCAATGGCAAGGGCTGTCATCGGTCCAATCAGCGCAGATTAGCTTCACGCTAAGGAGGGGTTTGGGAACAAATTAATCGCTAAACGATTCATATGGGAGTCGCTGGGATAATTAGGTAAAAATAAACTCATATTATAATACCATGAAAGTCTTTTTGATCTTGCATGCATATCAGTATGTTGTTGGAGACCCAAAAAAACGAAATATGACCCTTTTTAATGTATAATAGGGGCTCTTTAAAAGAATAAAAATGACGAGAAAGACATAATAGTGTGATCTGTGGGACGTAGCACGGTGCTCATTCAGTGAAGGCACAGCTAAACCGATTCCGTCTTGATGTGAATGTGCCTAATGTTGGAGCACATCTGATCATTTCTGGGAGCTGATTCCAGCAGTGGGGGGCGCTGTTAGTAGCTGAAGGCAGATTCACTCTGCTTTGACTGAACTCTTGGAATTTCTAGTTTATTTGATCCTAGAGATCTGAGTGATATATTAGGTTTGTATTCAGTGAGCATATCTGTAATGTATTGAGGTCCTAGGCCATTTAGTGATTTATAGACAAGTAATAATACTTTAAAATCTATTCTGATTGTATTTGGGAGCCAGTGAAAAAGACCTGAGGACAAGTGTGATGTGCTCTGATTTCCTGGTTCTGGTCAGAATCCTGGCAACAGCGTTCTGGATAAGCTGCAACATGAGTGATTTATCTATGTTAAAAGATCTTAATTTCTGTAAGCAGTATAGTCTTTGTTGCCCCTTCTTACACAAAATATTAGTATTAACAGAAAAGGACAATTTATTATCTAAAACAGTTCCCAGATACTGATCCACACTCTCAACACCCACTCCATTAAAACTTGTTTGCTTGCCCTTAATCAGTCTTCTCTTAGAAGTAAAATCAATAGTCATCTCTTAAGTCTTCAGAACATTCACATGTGAGAGCCTTCTGACACCAGCTGGAAAAATAATCAATTACAGGACCGTGCGTGGAGTCTTCCTCACTTAACAAACTAACAATTACAGTAAAAATCTGCTCTCCATTACACAGAAACTGGGGAAAAATATAGAGGAGGGCTAATAATTCTGACTGCATATGAGATCTACCAGATAAAACTGCATTACAGATTAAAAAAAAAAAAATAAATAACCTATGCTTTCTTTAAGTTGACATGTTGATTTTTGTAAATGTAATCTCTCGATTCTCAGGCCAGAGCAGCGGTCATATTGCTGATGTATTGGGTGTTTGAGATGTCCTGCTGAGTGTGGCGAACGTTCTCAACAGCCATTAAGTGTTTTGATCAGTGTGTGTGAGAGGATTTCCATTGTAAAAGTCACATTCTTTCCTATTTGTTGCTCTGTTTCTGGGCCCGGTGGCTCATCGGTCAGTCAGGTATGCTGGGGTTTCCTTTGGCCATCTGGGAAAGAGAGCAGAACGTCTCCCTGTGGAGTTCACTAGACGTTTAGGACACACACACACACATAGCTGAAGTCAGAATTATTAGCCCCTCTCTATATTCTTTCCCCAATTTCTGTTTAACGGAGAGATTTTTTTTCAACACGCTTCTAAACATAATAGTTTTAATAACTCATTTCTCATGACTGATTTCTTTTATCTTTGCCCTGATGACAGTAAATAATATTTGACTAGATATTTTTTGAAGATACTAGTATTCAGCTTAAAGTGACATTTAAAGGCTTAACTAGGTTATTTAGGGTAAAGTTAGGGTAATTGTATAAGAGTATAGTTTGTCTACAGAACAAACCATTGTTATACACTATCCAAAACAAAATATTGCTTAAAGGGCTAGTAATATTGCCCTTAAAATGGCTTAAAAATTAAAAACTGATTTTATTCTAGCTGAAATAAAACAAATAAGACTTTCTCCAGAAGAAAAAATATTACAGGAAATACTGTGAAAA
This sequence comes from Danio tinwini, assembly GCA_903798205.1. Lineage (NCBI taxonomy): Eukaryota > Metazoa > Chordata > Actinopteri > Cypriniformes > Danionidae > Danio > Danio tinwini. Next base: position 36,926,480 of record CAIGQZ010000427.1, read on the forward strand.
ATTCTTTGGGAAAAAAAAAATCACAGGAGGGCTAATAATTTTGTATGTTCTCACTCCATTAATGCTGATATTTGTCTTCTCTGTGTGTCTTCAGGTATGGATGATCTGTCATATATGGGGTCTGGCTGAGGGCCGTAGTTGCCCCGGCGACTGCACCCCATTGGCTGAATCACCAGCATGTACCGCAGAAACGGCCTATCGGATGGCACCAGCATTAGCTCCGCCTCCTCTGAGGTAAGCACCTTGCCTTTCTAAGCAAAATATACATGTATATTTTAGCACAATCGCCTCACAGCAAAGAAGGTCGCTGGTTCGAGCCTCGGCTGGGTCAGTTGGTGTTTCTTTGTGGAGTTGGCGTGGGTTTCCTCCGGGTGCTCTGGTTTCCCCCACAAGTCCAAAGACATGTAGTACAGGTGAATTTGGGTAAGCTAAATTGTCCGTAGTGTATGTGTGTGATGGAGTGTGTATGTGTGTTTCCAGGTTGCAGCTGGAAGGGCATCCGCTGCGTAAAACAAGTGCTGGATAAGTTGGCGGTTCATTCTGCTGTGGCAATCCCAGATTAATAAAGAGACTAAACCGAAAAGAAAATAAATGAATATATATATATATATATATATATTTATTTATTTATTTATTTATTTTTTTCTATGATTAGCTCGGAGTGACATGGTTGCTCAGTGGTTAGTGCTGATGTTAAAGAGGGTTAATATGTATTAATAAGAGTATACACTTTACTATTTTATGAGTGAGAGCATATTCTGTGCTTCTGAAAGGCTGTATTTAAATTTCTGTCCTGTTTCGTCTGGTGCAAACAGCTAAACTTCTCATCACTGAGTATCTCGTCACAAAGCGTGTTGTTAGGACACGCAGTTACAATGTATTCTGCTCACCTACAGTAATGTTTACTGTCAATATATTCATTATTTTCTCATTAATAACCTCATGTGGAACTCTGAATCTGCGTCTCATTTCAGAGTCTGCTACTGACCACCGGAGGTTGCATTTTGGTCACGGACATATGCTTTGAGAGCCTTCCTGACTGAATGAATGAAATGCGCTGTTTTCCACCAAGGCAACCCGGATTGCTGAATTATAATTGGCTAAACTGGCATTGGGCTGGTTAAAAGAACCAAAACAAAGACAGCGCTCTGGCTTGTAATGCACATTTTCAAAGCAGAATATCTGACTTCAGCATTGTTTTTCAGATAAACAAGAATGTTCACTCAGCATGTTTCTTAAATATCTGCAAACATGTTATCAAGGCTCGAAAATGCGACCATTTTGGTCACATATGCGCCGAAATTTAATCTATGCGACCTCATAATATATTTGGGAGCATTTGTGCGACTGCATATAATGGTTGCTGTAGGAATGGTTCCTGTCGCTATATTAGTTTATATTAGCTGTCAATCACTCAAGGCTTTCCGCTGTTAGAAAACAGGGAGCTTTTAAGGGCGCCAGCCGAGATCAATCGAGTGTTTTCGGAGAAGGTGCCCGAATCTCGATGCGTTGCATTAACTGCGTGTTCAGCGCAAATGTCCGCTAAATGTAAAATCTAACACTGTACACATCATCGCCAAAGAAGCTCTGCTTTACTAAGTTTAAACTAAATCTGCGGCTCATAATAAAGAACGGTATTTGCGCCGGTGGTCATCACAAGAATGATGAGAATGCTCTTATATTGGGTCGGCTGACTCGGTTGCTTTTTTACAAACACAGAAACTTACAATGACACAAACCGAAACCAAAACTTTTAAAGAGTGGTAGAAGTGAGACTTACTTTCTTTGGTCCATTCTTTCTTAAGATGTATTTTCTATTTACTGATGACTGCTTTGCAGCTTTCAGCAATGGATTGAATGTTTCATTATAATCTTACGTTTGTTTTGTAGCAGAAATATTATTTATTAAATTGACATGCGTATAAAAACAATAGTGCAAAATAAATATTACTTAGTGCAATGATTCATTTTTGTTTGATGCAAACCATAAATTTATTTTTCATAAAGTAACAGCAGGACCTTTTACAGTACATAACTCGCATTCAAGCACATTCAGGGCAGCAGGATAATGACAAATGTAATTTACTGTAAGTATTATTGACATCATCGTCATCATTAATAATATTTTATAATTATTAGACATTCATTTTGGAATTGTTCCACAGATATCAATAAGTCATCACAGCATTAGTTAGTTGTTTCTGTTTTTTGTTAGTCCTGACTGATGTAGTTTTCAAATACAATAAATATCTTAATATACAATTTGCAGTGGTGCTCATTCATTTTTGGTGGGTCCTCATAAATTTTTTCTGGTGCTCCTAAATTTTTGAAGTTGGGAGCACCGGTGCTACCAAGTAAAAAAGTTATTTTCGAGCCCTGTGTTATGGTATTTTTATGCTTTAGAAGAGTCAAAAAATTGCACACAGCACATTTAAATAGCAGTCTAAAGTTGTATTCACTCGTTTAAAGGTCAGACAGTTTGTTAAAGCCCCACATATTTTTTTTCTAATTATGGTTTTATTTTCATATCATGGTCAGGTAAATAATCGTCTTGTGCTTCATTCCCACCATTCTGAATTATATTGCATTGAAAAGGAGTTATCACATGCTAAGATTCTTCAGCCGTGCTTTCTTACAATCAGTCTGTATTTGGTAAATATAAGTTAATCAATCAATGTTTCAAACCTAAAGTGGCGATGAGGTCTTAAAATGTATGGAAAGAGTGTGAAAAGGTACTGATTTTCTGATTCCCATATACACCCTGTTCTTGTGATGTAATTATTGCGGATACGCACATTGCGATATCAGTGCTGAAACGATATATTGTGCAGTCCTAATCTCTATGCATTCAGATGCAGTTATCATCAGATTAAAGATGATTTCAATGGAGCTGCAGGAACATTTCATGCTTTTTCCAGTGCTGGCCGTCTTCCCATGAGAAACGTATATCAGCACTGCCATCAAAACCTCAGGAGAAACCCACAACTTTGCTTTTCCATGGAAAGAGCTGCTGATTTTTTTTGTTTAATAAATGTTGTAATGATCTGCTCTGTGACCCCAATAGTCAATAGATGATGGCCACAGCAGAATAAATGAGGGATAATGTACAGTCATTATTAGCACAAAATAAACCCCAATCATCACAATAAAACTGGATCAATCACAGATTTGGCCTTTAAGAGTCATGTCATCTCTTCAGACACGCCTATGTTCATTAAAGCTCTAGGAAATCAGTTTGTATTTTCACAAATTCTGTTTGTTTTCTTCTATTATTATTATTTATTCATTTTCGGCTTAGTCCCTTTATTAATGTGGGCTTGCCACAGTGGAATGAACCCCAAACTAATCCAGCATATCCCGATTAGCCAAACCGGGCCTGTTCTTCAAAATAAATAAAGAAACCCAGCAGCTGGAGGCATCGAGGGAGGTGAATCGAGCGCTCTTGTACACAAATGCCATAACTGGGAAACACACATACACACTCATTCACACACATAGACTATGGACAATTTAGCTTACCCAATTCACCTGTACCACATGTCTTTGGACTTGTGGGGGAAATCGGAGCACCCAGAGGAAACCCACACCAACACGGGGAGAACATGCAAACTCCACACAGAAATGCCAACTGACCCAGCCACGGCTTGAACCAGCGACCTTCTTTCTGTGAGGCAAGATCGCTAATATTTATTCATTTATTTATTATTTATGGACTATATGGTAGGGTTGCATGGTACTGAAAATATATGTGGTTTTTTTATATTGTTGTTAAATATTGTGATAATATTTTGTATGATACAACGTTTGACATATCTAGTGGTGTAACGGATCACAAATCTGCAGTTTGGATCACACTATGTTTTTTTTTTTGTCACAGACCATTTTTAGGATCAGCAAAAAAGTGAGGAGACAAATGTCTTTTGCTTTCCATTTATATAAAAGTATTACTGCAAAAAGCATTGCTTTTAACAAACAGAACTTAGAACCTGTAACCCTTGGGGTTTTTGGGGCGGTGGATGGAGGACTGTCGCAGATGAAAGTGAGCGGGGCGGAGGTGTCGCGGACGAAAATGAAGAGGGTTGGGGAGTCGCGGAAGAAAGTGAAAGTGAACAGCAGACGGGTAGGAGAGCGGTTGAGGAGGGGGATCAATAAAATGAGGTGCCGGATCAGATTTTTAGAGGTGCTGGATCTGGCGTGTTCCGACACAAATTAAGCCCTGGTCCCACCACAACTTTTCCCATCATCATTATATCTGACAGGGAAGCCTAAATGCTTTTATGTACGTGATTTGAATGACGCGGGAGGCGATCTCTCTGCAATAGCTATAAATGTTGGATTAACCGACAAGTAAAAAAAATTAGTCCGCGGGTCACTTGTGTTCCGAACCGTGAGTTGTGATCCGTATCAACAGTGATCTTTTCACCCCAAGACGTATCTGCTCTTTGAGTATTTTGTGATTCACAAGTGTTTTCCTTTTATTTACTGTTGGGATGTGGATTTCTGCTCGGTCCACTTTTGATGTTCTACATCTTGATTTGATGTGCGCGAGTGTTTAAAGGCTCCTGTGCCGTTTCCTCACTCTCAAACGAAACTAGTGTGATGCTTGTGCACCCATAGTCCTGCAAAGGCTCATAATTCTTTGTAAGCAGCAGCAGGTTATTGTCGCTTTCACTTTAAACATTCTTTAAACAGATTATTAACTGGCCTAACATTAACCGTGTGCACGGCATCATCCTTTCATTAACACGCACAGAATGTTTTTTACCCGCTTTCTTTTGCTTGCTGTTATTTTTGTTAATATAGTTTAATAATTATCCTTTACAATAATATTGCTTTAATATGTTGTTGTATGCATAGTTAACTAGTGATCTAAGATCTTGAGCCAGAACAGACCACTGTGCATAAATGCATGAGAATATATATATATATATACAGTATATATATTTTGTCAGCTGTTTTGTTGAATAAAAAGTGTACGTATGCAGCATATTTTGCTTGTTTTATTTAAAATTTGTGGCAAGGAAATAATTAGTTGGTGTGGCCAGAAAAAAAAATGTAAATCCTTACACTTTTTATTTTTTTATTTTTTTTATGAAAGCATAACCCATTTGCTCATGCTCAGAGTAAGCTCATAAACAAAAAACAGTTAAATGAATGAGGAGGCAGGTGGAAAAAACACACAATCTAAATGAAGTCATTTTAGCAGGCCTAAGTCAACTTTATGCATATAAAATTAATTTTCCCAACAAAATTGTGGCTAGTGAAAATGGCGAGTGGCTAGTAACGGTGGAAAACTACTAGCCACAGTGGCTGGTGATCAAAAAAGTTAATGTTAAGCCCTGGTTGTGATTTATTCTTTTAGTGAGTCTTGGATATAACCAACATTTCAGATGATTTACAAAGGGCTCGCACTACTGGTGTGTCCATTAATGCTGTCTCATCACACACACTTTAATCATCACATGACTTTTTTTTTTATAAGCATTTGATAAGAATTGGAAGGCAAAGTAATATTATGCCAGAATTCAATTCAATTCAATTCATCTTTATTTGTATAGCGCTTATACAATGTAGATTGTGTCAAAGCAGCTTCACATGGAAGTTTATAGTAAATTGAAACAGTGTCAGTTCAGTTTTCAGTGTTTAAGTTCAGTTCAGTTTAGCTCAGTTCAGTGTGGTTTAATAATCACTACTGAGAGTCCAAACACTGAAGAGCAAATCCATCGATGCGCAGCTCTACAGATCCCGAACCATGCAAGCCAGTGGCGACAGCGGCGAGGAAAAAACTTCACCAATGCTGAAATGAAAAACAAGAGTATTTTCCTTACGCCAGTGACAGGTTATTTAGCTCATTTTAAGGAAAAACTCACTTTATTATTTTGACTCACTATTTATTGAAACAAGACTACATTTTAGCTGGTTTAGAAAATGCTTCTTGATTTACAGTAAGATGTTTTCGATATTTGCACTAGAAATAAGACAAAAACTCAAAGTAAGAAAATCTCCTTTTTAGTTTGCAGTGTGTGTGAAGAATTGAGTAGTGTATTCGAGTGAGCTGTAATACACATCTCTCCTTCTGTTCTCTGGTGTTGTTTTCTGCATCTTGTTTGTAATGTTAGTGTTTTGACATCAGTTTTTGCTCATATTTTCAGGGCAGTCAGAGCTCAGTGTCTGTGGACGGGCCGAGCGTCGGATGTGCCAAGAGTTACGATGCTGTCGTGTTCGATGTGCTCAAAGTGACACCAGAGGAGTTTGCAGTGAGTAAAACTGGCAGCTTTATTAATTGTTTTATGTTCAATCCACTTAAATTTGTAAAAACTATTAAGTTAACCTATGGTCATAAGCTTTGGGTCATGAGCGAAAGGACAAGATCTCTGATACAAGCAGATGAAATGAGTTTCCTTTGCAGGGTGGCAGGGCGCACCCTTATAGATAGGGTGAGGAGCTCTGACACCCGGGAGGAGCTCAGAGAGGCGCTGCTCCTCCACAGGAGAGAAGCCAACTGAGGTGGATCGGGCATCTGTTTTGGATGCCTTCTGAACGCCTACCTAGGGATGTGTTCCAGGCATGTCCCACTGGGAGGAGGCCTCGGGGAAGACCCAGGACTTGCTGGAGGGACTATGTCTCTCGGCTGGCCTGGGAACGCCTCGGGATCCCCCAGGAAGAAGTGTTTGGGGATAGGGAAGTCTGGGGTTCTCTCCTGAGACTGCTGCCCTCGTGGCCCCGGAAAAGCAGATTAAAATGAATGAATGATTAAGTTAGCTTAATTGATTTGTGTTGGTACAACATGAAGGAATTGTGTGGAACCCAGCATTTTTTTTACAGAGACAACCTAAATTGTATCTAACAATATAAAATAAAGAAACAACAAATCATACCAAATAACAACAAAATAATAATAATAAGTGAATTAAAATGAAAAAATAAATAAAATAAAATTTTATAATAATAAACACGAAAATAAATAAAATAAGAAAAATGAAATAACAAATGAAAATGAAATATGAACTAATAATAATAATAAAAACAGGAGAGAAAATAAAAATACAGGTAATATAAAGTAAAACAAGCTTTTTTTTCTTTTCTGATGAGACAATAATGAGGGGAAAATAACTTAAAATTAATATAACAGTTTTCAGTTTAATACGCTTATTCACA
>CAIGQZ010000427.1:36951741-36970139 GCA_903798205.1 Danio tinwini
TTCATTTTAATAATTTTATTTTTATATTTGTTTTATTTTAAGCATTTAATTTAATTTAATATTATATTTTATTGTAGTGCTTTTCTTTATTTTAGTATTTTATTTCATTTTAATGCTTTATATTTAATTTAATTTTTATATTTGTTTCATTTTAAGCATTTTATTTCATTTTAATGTTATATTTTATTGTTGTGCTTTTTATTTTAGTATTTTATTTCATTTTAATGCTTTTTTAATTTCTATTTTTAATGTTTTATTTTAAGTATTTTATTTCATTTTAATATTTGATTTTGATGTATAGTGATTTTCTTTATTTTAGTTTTTTGTTTCATTTTAATGATTTATTTTATTTGTTTTTTTATCTTTTATTTTAAGTATTTTATTTCATTTTAATGTTTCATTTTATTGTAGTGCTTGTCTTAGTATTTTATTTCATTTAAAGGATTTATTTTTTATTTTTTTATGTTTTATATGTTTTTATTTTAAGTATTTTATTTTATTTTAATTGTATTTTATTGTAGTGATTTTCTTTATTTTAGTTTTTATTTCATTTCAATGCTTTATTTTTTTCATTTTAATATTTTACGTTTTATTTTATTTGTGTTACTTTATTTGAATATTTAAATAAATTTTAATAATTTTTATTTCATTAGATTTTATTAAATTATTAATGTTGCACAAATTCCAATGTACACAGTGTATTTTATATTAATGTATTATTTTCTATTTAATTAATTTTAGTTATTATTGTGTAATTGTATGTGTTTTTAGTTTTTATCCATGCTTTCATCATTTTATTTCATTTGCGCTTTTATTTTAGAATCAATTCATTTGGTTTAATATGTTTTGTATTTTAATTATTATTTTTTTATTATAGTTTTTTTATTTATGATTTTTGGCACAAATTATTTTTCAATGTGCAAGTAGTGTTTTACTTTATATTAATTAAGTTTGGAATTAAGTTTGTATTAATTTTGTGTATTTGTGTGTAATTTTATGCACTTTTAAAAATTTCTTAAGAACTGTATTTTACTACTAAATATGCTATTAAAAATATTACATTATTTATTATATATTTGTTTATTTTACTGCTATCAGTGATTTAAGTTTATTTACTTATTTTTATTTATTTTTTATTTATTTTACCAACCATCAAATATGTTAATCGGTTTCATTTTATTATTATAAATGTGTATTCATTTCTGTGTTTTACCATTAGCTCCAGTGGTGCTCAGACTTCTTGTCTGAAAGCAAAGATCAAAGATTATATTATATTAATTTATAATACACATTATATTATATTAGGGGTCTATATTTCATTGTATTTGATCAAAAACACACGTAAATGCATTATAACAGCTCATAATCGTGAAAGCAAGCCTAAGGCTGAAAAATAAAACTAAAGCCTGATGTTGACTAATAGAGACATGATGAGGAGTCAGCTCATCTGTGTGTCACCGCAGCGAATCTCTGCACTTCTTCATCTCCTCATCCGTCTGCTTTTCCAGATGTGTGTGTGTGTGTGTGGGTATAGTGTGTTTCTGGCAGATTCTGAACCCAGCCACAAAACCATTATCAGCCTGATGGAAACACAGTTCACAGATTTCCAGCCTGGTGTATTCTAGTTTTCCAGCAGCAGATTTAGCCGATGTTTAAGGGGAAATGGAGAAGTGTTTTTGGCCATCAGGGTTATTCTACATGTGGATGTGCTTTTGTATTAGAAAACATTCATCTTGTCAAATCATGTTGTTGATATTGTGCACATTCTCTTCAGATTAACACTTCAGGATTCAGTTTACCTTCAACAACTGTAAAAATCCTCTTTCTTACAACAATAGTATATGCTCTGATATACTGTACTGCACCATATATTGCATATACATAACAAGTAATGCTTAAAGGGGCTAATAATATTGACCTTAAATGGTTTTAAATAAATTAAAAACTGCTTTTATTCTAGCTGAAATAAAACAAATAAGACTTTCTCCAGCAGAAAAAAATATTTTAGCAAATACTGTGGAAAAATGTCTTGCTTGTGAAATAAACTAAGTAAGAAAAGCTTTGTTATGCAGTGAGAGAGGCTACAGGTGTGTGATATGTCTCTGTTGTTAATTCTCTCCTTTTGTACTAATTAAACATCATAATTTTATCATTTAATGACTAATAAACAGTATAATAATAATAATAATAATAATAATAATAATAATAATAATAATAATCAAAACAAAGAAACTACTTTGAGTGTTGCATTGGCACAGTTATATCTGACTCATAGCCCAAAACACACCCTCATTATTTCATTAATTCATTTTTCTTTGGGTTAGTCCGTTATTTGGGGTTACCACAGTGGAATGAACCGCCAGCTATTCCAGCATATGTTTTATGCAGCGGATGCCCTTCCAGCCGCAACCCAGTACTGGGAAACATCCATACACACTCATTCACACACACACACACTCATGCACAACGGCCAATTTAGTTCATTCATCCATTTTCTTTTCAGCTTAGTCCCTTTATTAACCAGGGGTCGCCACAGCGGAATGAACCACCAAATTATCCAGCATATGTTTTACGCAGTGGAGGCCCTTTCAGCTGCAACCCAGTACTGGGAAACACCCACACACTCTCATTCACACACATACACTCCCTGATTTAGACTTCTGCGTCAAACGCACGCGTATGCTACGGCGCAGCCTACGTGTAGACGCATAGTCCCTCGCCGTGGGCGTCGGGGACATTGACGCACACCACTCAAAAAATATAACGCGTATGCGTAGCGCAAGCTCTGTGATTGGTCGGCTTGGTAGCGCTGACGAGTGTGGGCGGAGGTGAAGGCCGTGCGCCCAATGCAGCGAGTGTTTACAAGTGTGGAGTCCTCTGAAGGAGCTCCGAATGGATAATTAAAGTTGTTGCACTTGACGCAGAAGTATAAACCAGGCTTAAGGCCCTTCTCCCCTGATCATTTAGCTTAGATGGCCGGGCAGCTCTAGGAAGAGTCCTGGTGGCTCCAAACATCTTCTACTTACGGATGATGGAGGCCACGGTGCTCAGTGGAACTTTTAGAGCAGCAGAAGTTTTTCTGTAACCTTCCCCAGCCTTGTGCCTTGAGACAATCCTGTCTCTGAAGTCTACAGACAATTCCTTTGTCTTCATGCTTGGTTTGTGCTTTGACATGCACTGTCAACCCTGGGACCTTATATAGACAGGTGTATGCCTTTTCAAATCATGTACAATCAACTGCATTGACCACAGGTGAACTCCAATGAAGCTGCTGAAACATCTCCAGAATGATTAGTGGAAACAGAATGTGCCTGAGCTCAATTTAGAGCTTCACGGCAAAGGCTGTGAATACTGATGTACATGTGATTTTTCAGCTTTATATTTTGAATAAATTTTCAACACAAAAACTCTTTTTCTCACATTGTGATTATGGGGGATTGTGTGTAGAATGTTGAGGAAATAAATGAATTTAATCCATTTTGGAATAAGGCTGTAACATAAAAAATGTGGAAAAAGTGAAGCGCTATGAATACTTTCCGGATGCACTGCATAGTATGCTAAAAACTCTAAGCCAAGTGGTAAGTCTGAATTCATAGAATTGGAAAAACAGTATGTGAGAAGTACCCGGATGACCTACTACTTTCCTGTGAGATTCTGAAGTGTGCATCTGATTTATGCTACGCTATCCCAAGATGCCCCGCAAGAGAATTCATGAATGGGAGTGAAGCGTCGCAACTGATGCTGGTAGTACGCCTGAGTTCCATACTAACATTCATACTGTATAGAATGTACTTTTCTAAGGGTCGAGTAGTACATTTAAATTAAAATGCAGTACCTACAGAGTAGTAGGTGATTTCATACGCATACGCACTTTCATATCTTGAAAAATATCTAGTCAAATATTATGTACTGTCATTATGGCAAAGATAAAAGAAGTCAGTTATTAGAAATGAGTTATTAAAACTATTATGTTAAGAAATGTTTTGAGAAAATCTTTTCTTTAAACAGAAATTGGGGAAGAAATATACAGGAGGGCTAATATTTCTGACTTCAACCGTATGATAACCCTTTCCATTTCATTGAGTGCACTATGCTGCGCTTCTAAATGTCTGGTGTTTAAATCTTTACTGTCGGGTCTGGTTTGGACAGATGAACTGCTTGTCTCTGTAATTCGGTTGTGTTAGGGTTAAAATGAAGTTGTAAATAACGTTGTGCAGTGATAGACTAATAATTAAGATCCAGATGGCATTCACACTGCTGAGAGCGACGTTTAGATAGATATATAAATATGTGCTGCATTCCTTTCAATAATGCAATAAACCAAGACAATTGAGAACACGGCAATTCAGAAAACAGCTGATTGCAAACATGGACGTGTTTGAGCCAGCTCGAGAATTCAGCACACTTGTCAAGTCTTTTATTTATGAAGTGTTTATTTATGAAGCACTATCTACTAATAAAGCAAACAGCTCTGGTTTTAACCATGGAAAAAACAGTGTCAGTTTTGAGTTACACTTCTTATATGAAGATAGATAGGTGAAGCAAATGTATTCGATTGCAAATCTTAGACGCTGTGAATTTTTTTTGTGGTATTTACTTTGTGTTGTGCGAAGAACTGCCTAAAAACAATCCTTTATTTGTGTATAATTTGTTTCTGTAGATATCATTAGTGTGAAAAGGAACAAAAGTTGTTGTTATACTGCCCCCTAGTGTTCATTTTACCTTGAAACTGCAGTCAAATGTTTTTTTTTTTAAAGGGGGCCTATTATGCTTCTTTTAACAAGATGTAAAAAGTCTCTGATGCCCCTAGAGCAGGGGGGGGGGGTGTCAACACTGTCCTGGAGGGCCGGTGTCCAGGAGAGTTTAGCTCCAACCCTAATCAAACACATCTGAACCAGCTAATTAAGCTCTTACTAGATATACTAGAAACTTCCAGGCAGGTGTGTTGAAGCAAGCTGGAGCTAACCTCAGCAGGACACCGGCCCTCCAGAATCGAGTTTGGACACCCCTGCCCTAGAGAGAGAGTGTGTATGTGTGTGTGTGTGTGTGTGTGTGTGTGTGTGTGTGTGTGTGTGTGTGTGTGTGTGAAGTTTCAACTCCAAAATACCCCACAAAAACTGTTTCATAACTCTCTGAAACTGACCCCTTTAGGCTTTGATCCTAACTGTGCCGTTTTGGTGACTGTCGCTTTAAATTTAAATGAGATTGTGCTGTTTTTAAAAGAGGGCGGAGCTACAAATACCTGTGTGTCAGCATAGTGGCAGATTCAAAAACCCTAATGCTGGATGGCTGCTTCTCACTCAGGGCTGTGAGGGAGAGATGGTCAATATTGGGCGGGGCTTCCCCCCTCTGATGACATGTGCAAAAGGAGAATGTCAATCAAAGTGTTTCTGTAGTCACTTTTTGTTAAGTATGATTTATAAAAACTAAAATAAATAAATGTTTACGTTTAGAAACTGGTTATATTTACAGACTGTTCCAACACAACTGTGTTTAACCTTTTATAAAAATATTTTTTGCATAAAAGGTGCCTTTAAAATACGTTTCTCAAAACTACTCCCATCTACAATCATTTGTAGCTGCTTGTTTAAACTACTTCTTTAAAATGAGCTGAAACGACACAACTTTTGAGATGTTCAACACACTTAAATTTGTTAAGTTAACTTTTTGGGTTGGGACAACAATTTTGGGTTGGGACAACATGAATGAATTGTCTGAAAACCTGATTTATTTATTTTTTTGCAGTGTAGTACATCACAATAAACCAATAGTAGATCAAGGTAGTTGCTTCATTCTACTAAATGAAGCAACATTTTTGTTTCCCAGTGATGGGTTGCAGCTGGAAGGGCATCCGCTTCGTTAAATGTGCTTGATAAGTTGGTGGTTTATTCGGCTGTGGCCATCCCTTATTAATAAAGGGATTAAGCCAAAAAGAAAATAAATGAATGAATGAATGAAGCAACATTTTCTTGCAAAGTTTATTTGAGCTTGTATACAAACATGTACTCCAAGTGAATTTTATATACCGATCTTATTTAGAATGCAGAGCTAATGTTAGCACCAGTACCACTAGGCATGGGACGATAACCGTTTTGAAGGAATACCGCGGTTTGGAAAAGTCAAGGTTTTAAAACCGCCAAAATTTTCTGTAATACCGTCCCTAAGGTATGTGTAAGATTTTTTTATTACTTTTTTTTTTTTAGGACAGCAGTATCTTCAGCAGAGAAAAATATCCAAACATGCCGTTTTAAATTGTAAAGAAATTAGTGTTTCTAAAAATAATGAAGACAGCAGAAGTCAATGATTCATTTGAATTATTTAGCCTGACATGTTTACTGCTCCAAACTATTATACATCTTTCAAAAAATACAATATATTGTTTTACAAAGGCGAAAAAAGTTTTTGTTTTTACCCAGACAATTAAAAATAACATATTTTAGAGCAGTAATAACAATACCGTGAAAGCGTGATATTTTTATCCAAGGTTATCATATCGTCAGAATCTTATATCTGCCCATGCCTAAGTACCACTCAGTCAGATAGTAGCACCAATACCTGATTTGGTATGGAGCTAAAAGTATGCCAAAACAATCTGAATTTGAATTGTGTCATTTGAATTATTGACTATTGTTATTTAATAAATAACAAATCAAATTGTATATGCCGTTAAAAATAGTTTTGAATTTGAATTTCTTAATTTGAATTTGAATTTCATATGAATATTGAACATCTGAAATATAAGACAACTAAATGTTTTAAGGCAGAATTTTCATAGGCGTACTCTCAAACTTCAGATTTTTTTGTGTTCTGAATTCACAGACTGCAGATATCCAGTTTGTGAAAATACAGTTTCAAATCTTCAAGATGATGAAATTCAGTACATCAAATTCAATATCCTAAAATTCAAAACCAGAAATTCAGATTGTGAGATTCAGGCTACGTTCACACTGCGAGGCTTAGTGCTCAAATCTGATTTTTTCTCAGATCTGATATTTTTGCCTAGCTGTTCACACTGTTGTTATAAATGTGGGCAATATCGGATTTGCAGGTTGAACAGATCATGGTCGTAAACTGACCCGCATGCGCAGAAGTATAGTTACGGACAACACAAATTGTCTAATTATGCACACAGTGTGTATACTGTATGAAGCACGATGTCAGATGATGCTTAATATGATTATTGCCCTTTTCACAGACAACCGTGGTGTATTACATCAACTGTAAAGGGTTGTTCTGCTACTACTAATGTGTATTTCGGCATTTAAAACCTAAAATAAGTCCCTTGTGATTGAAAACACTGATCATTTGTGATTTATGACAACCACAGCGCGCGTCTGTCTGACCACCGGTGTAGTGAACTCATCAAGTGTTAATGAGCAGCCGCAGACTGAACTGTGAAGGCGGAGTTGGTTTATCTCCGTTTGCAGTTATTTTATTTTACTTCGTTATAAACAACAGACACGTGCAGATGGGGGGTTTGGGTGCTTGAGCTCCTGCCCTTTATTCACTCTGGGATAATGTTCATCCTTAAAATGAAAGTGCCCCCTCCTTTCTGCATGGATCCCCTTTCCGCAACACCCTTGACACTCTTTAGCATCGTGATCATGCGTGCCCCGATCGTTAACCAGATTAGTTAACAAGCACCAGTTTTGTCTTCAAAATCTTTTTCAAAATGAACAACCAACTTTCTGTGGTGAAGTAATCTCCCTGTGTGTTATTCTACTATGCTGCAGAGGTGTAGATGATGTCTGCAGCACAGAATGATGACGTATGTCGCTCGAAGATTATGTAAAAGTCACATGAAATCCGACATAACCGTTTACACTGCGGTCGCATTGCAAAACATCAGATCTGTGTCTGATTTAAGATTAAGTGGCACCAATCTGAAGTGAAAAGATCAGATTCCATGCGGTTTGGGCTGTTCACACTGTCAAGACCTGAGTCACAGATTCGGGCCACATTTGCCTGCAGTATGAACAGAGCCTCCGATTCAGTAGGAAGTAGGTCAGGGGTCATCAACAGGGAAGAGTAGACGATCACCAAAAAGTCAAACTAAGAATCACTCACCTTTGCTTGATTCATGGTTATGGACGAAATACAGAGTCCGAATTACAAGGGTGGGGGTTTGAGGGGGTTCAAATTAAGAAATTCAAATTCAAAACAAATTTTACAGCATATAAAAATTCTGATTTATTAAATTACAATAGTCAATAATTCAAATCAGCACAATTCAAATTCAGATTGATTTGGCATATTATTAGCTTCATAATTTGGTAGCCATGCACTTTTATTATTACAAAAACTGCAAGTTTTGTCTTTAGAAATGAACACCTGACAGTAGCTTACAATAGTATCTGACTGCAGACTTGCATATGCAAGCTGAGACACGCAGTCGCAGACGTGCAATCTCAGACACAATGCACGCAATGGAGCTAGTGATGTCACTGATATAAACATACAGTATGTTGTCTTTTTGTAAGCGACAGCGGTTAGTCCAGGGATGGGCAAACTTGATCCTGGAGGACCGGTGTCCCTGCAGACTTTCGCTCCAACCCTAATCAAACACACCTGCCTGCAGCTTTCTAGTGATCTTGAAGTTACTGATTAGTGTGTTCAGGTGTGTTTGACTAGTGTTGGAGTAAAAGTCTGCAGGGACACCGGCCCTCCAGGATCAAGTTTGCCCATCCCTGGGTTAGTCGCATAGCATTAGCTTTTCGCAAACTCACTTGACAAAAACACTATAGCTCATGAATGAATTGTTTAAAGTGTTGTTTGTTATTCAATCTTTTTGATGATGATTTTGCTTTGAAAAGCTCAAAGAGACGTTAATCCTAAAACCAGACGGAAATTTGGTTTTCAAGCTAATTTAGAAACGTTTTGCCATAAATTAATCTTCACTGAATTTGTGGTTCTGCTTATTTATAAATGTTCAGCCTGGAATGAATTAGATTTTAAATCTGTCTCGTTAAATCTAACGTATAATTAGATTAGCCGCTGTGTCCCCATTTGTCATATTCACAATGTTATGAAAGCTCTATAAAAGTGTAAAGCAGACAGTAGATGACCCACTTTTACAGTACATTTATGGTGTGTGTTTAATAGGAGGATTTGCACTAGCGTGTTTTAGTCTGGAGTGTGTGGAAATTGCATCAAAGTTCCCCTCTGCACTTTTTTCCTTTTGAAATGGTCTTAGCGAGTGTACTTTTCCTTCGTCGGCCGTGCTGAATTCCTGCTCTCTTGGCTGCCGATGTCCTGGTTTTATGACATCATTAAGCTGAACATGATGATCTGGATTCAGGCCTTCGGAAAGACACATTTCTTGGCCACCCAAGAGTGTGTACCGCTTTAAACAATGCCTTTGATTCACTGTACATTTATGAGCTCTGCTTCTCAAAAATACTCTATATGCACTTTTCAATATACTTTTCATATTCTCCTTTTCTTTCTCTCTCTCTCCCCGTCTCTCTCTTTCTATCTCTGTCATCATAGCAACACAGAAAAATTGTAACACTGTATTATGTTGTCATGTCAACAGGACAGAAACTTTATCACAGAAACATTGTAGCATATGGCCCATTTCCACTGAGTGGTACGGTACAGAACGGTTTGCTTCGGAAGTTTCCACTGTCAAAAGGCGTAACGAGCTGAGCTGTACCGCACCACTTTTTGGTCACCCTTTGCAAAGGGTACCAAGCAGGCCAAAGGGTACCATAAGGCAGAGCAAGACGCGCAGCTAAACACTATTGATTTACAGAGATACTTCACATGCAGAAGCAGGAGAATGAAAAAAGGAACCGCCATTTTTTTATTTTTATTTATTTTTAATAAATAATGAGCCATGGTCGACGCGAGCTCAAACAAACCTTGTAGTTTTTTTGGGTTTTTTTTTTTATGTTTATTATTAACATGTTAATAATGTTACTATTAACTACTATTTTGTTCTTTAGTAGATTATAGATAAAATATGGTCATTCGAATAGTTTAAGCTAATTAATTAGATTTTTGTAAATTGCCAAGCCCCCCTCATTGTCCTGTGACACAGCGATCACTTGACACAGAAGTATCACTGTCATATTTCATCACGGCAACAGCACAGAAACTCTGTAGCAAAGAAATATTGCAACAATCATAGTAACATTGTGTCCTGGCATCATCACATGAATTATTTGTAGCACAGAAACATTGTAACAATTATTATAACTGTGCTACATTTTCATGGCAACAGCACAGAATCATTGTAACATATCTGTCATCACAGCAACAGCACAGAGAGTCTGTAGCAACGAGACAATGTAACGCTCGTAGTAACATGGTGTTCTGATATCATGGCACAGAAACATTGTATTAATTTGTAACACTAAGCGTTACATCTTCATGGCAACAGCACAGAAACACTGTAGGAAAGAAACAATCTTTGTAACACTGTATTCTGTCATCAAAGCAGCAGCATTGAAACTACGTAGCGAAGAAACATTTTAACAGTCATGGTAACATTGTGTTCTGACATCATTGCAACAACTCCGAAACATTATAACAATTAGTAACACTGTTACATCTTCATGGCAACTGCACATTAACTTTGTAGCAATGAAACAGTGTAACGCTCATACAGTAGTAACATTGTGTTCTGACATTGTGTTCATGGCAACAACTCAGAATCATTGTAACGATTAGTAACACTGTTACATCATGGCAACAGCACAGAAACTGTAGCAAAGAAACAACGTAACAATCATATTAACATTGTTCTGGCATCATCACATAAACTATTTGTAGTACAGAAACATTGTACCTATTATTATAACTATGTTACTTTTCATGGCAACAGCACAAAAACTCTGTAGCAAAGAAACAACGTAAGAATCGTTGTAACACTTCTGTCATCACAGCAACAGCACAGAGAGCAACGAAACTATGTAACGCTCGTAGTAACATGGTGTTCTGACATCATGGCAACAGCACAGAAACATTGTAACAATTAGTAACACTGTGTGTTACATCTTCATAGCAACAACACAGAAACTCTTTGTAGCCCAGAAACATTGTAACATATATTAACACTGTGTTACATCTTCATGGCGACGGCACAGAAACACTGTAAGAAAGAAACAATCGTTGTAACATTGTATTCCATCATCACAACAACAGCATAGAAACTATGTAGCAAAGAAACATTTTAACACTCTTAGTAACATTGGGTTCTGTCATCATGGCAACAGCACATTAACTTTGTAGCAATGAAACAATGTAACGCTCATAGTAACATTGTGTTCTGATATCATGGCAACAATTCAGAAACATTGTGACAGTAACACTGTTACGTCTTCATAGCAAAAGTACAGAGACTATGTAGCAAACAAACAATGTAACACTAATAGTAACATTGTGTTCTGACTGTATAGTACAGAAACTCTTTGTAGCACAGAAAAACGAAAACAATTAGTAACAGTGTTTTACATCTTCATGGCAACAGCACAGAACCACTGTAGGAAAGAAACAATCATAGCAACACTGTATTCTGTTTTCACTGCAACAGCATAGAAACTATGTAGCAAAAAAACTGTTATACTCATAGTAACTTTGTGTTCTGACATCATAGCGACAACTCAGAAACATTGTAACAGTAACACTGTTACATCTTCATTGCAACAGCACAGAAATTGTAAAAAAAAAAAAACATTGTAACATACAGGGTTACGTTGTGTTCCATCTTCACAAGGACAACACAAACTGTGAAACAAATAAACATTGTAACACTCATAGTAACATTGGGTTCTGTCATCATGGAAACAGCACATTAACTTTGTAGCAATGAAACAATGTACTGCTCATAGTAACATTGTCTTCTGCAATCATGGCAACAGCACAGAAACTCTTTGTAAACCCTGTTACAATTATTAGAACTGTTACGTCTCCATGGCAACAGTACAGAAACACTGTAGAAAAGAAACAATCATAGCAACACAGTATTCCGTTTTACGGCAACAGCATAGAAACTGAGTAGAAAAGAAACGATGTTATACTCATAGTAACATTGTGTTCTGACATCATGGCAACAGCACAGAAACTCATTGTAGCATGGACACCTTGTAACAATTAGTAGCACTGTTACATCTTCATAGCAACAGCACAGAAATTGTAGCAAAGAAACAACGTAACAATCATAGAAACGCTGTTATGACATCATGGCAACAGCACAGAAACTCTGTAGCACAGAAACATTGTGACAATTAGTATCACTGTTACATCTTGATAACAATAGTACAGAAACACTGTAGGGAAAAAAAAAACATTGTAACACTCAGGGTAACATTGGGTTCTGTCATCATGGAAACAGCACATTCAAGGCCCGTGCACCACGAGACGTTTTTTGCTCACGTAACATTGTGTTCTGTCCTCTCTGCAACAGCACAGAAACTTATAGCAAAGAAACAATGTAACACTCATAGTAACATTGTGTTCTGTTGTAGTGGCAACAACACAGAAACATTTTGCACCACAGAAACATTGTAACAATTGGTATCACTATTACATCATGATGGTAACGGCACAGAAACGCTGTAGCAAAGAAACAATGTAACAATCATAGTAACAGTGTTCTGACATCACAGCAAAAGCACAGCAACTCAGTAGCAAGGAAACAATGTAACACCTAAAGTAACCTTGTGTTCCATTGCCATGGCAACAGCACAGCAACATTGTAACCCTTGTTAACAAGTCCTTATTTATGGAGCAGTAACAGAAGCTTTCAGAGGCGATTTTGAAGGCATTAAGAGCAGGAATGAACCAGATGAGCTCACCCTCTTCCATGAAAGGGGTAGAGGCTCTGCGCTTTTGGTAAAACCCACTTTACAGCCACTTCAAGAAAGAAAAAAGAACCATCATCTCTGAGCCAAGAAATGCAAGCGCTTTCTATACCAACCAGAGCCCTCCTAATGTGTACATGATTTGATAATGAGCTATAGACTATGACATCATCGCACACTTGGCTTATCTAGTAAAGCAGCGCTCTTACATTTTTAAGTTAATCCAGCTGTTCCTTCACTGCAGCTGCTGGAAAACTGGACGTCTGGCAACCGCTTTTCAGGCTCATTTTCTTTAAATCATAACTCCATGAATATGACGTGATGGTTTTGTACTTATCTTCATAAAGATGACACTGGAGTGTCTCTTACATTTATGAAACAAAGGAGAAGAAGTTTCGTCAGGATTTCCACAATGTTTTATCTGGATAACAAAACCCATTTTTAGAAAGATTAATTATTGACGGACTTACTTTGAAGAAGCCATTTTTCTGGCTAATGCTGCATCCTGGTGATTACAGAATATCACAGTCATCAGGGTGAACAAATTACAGTCCAACTAAGCAAGATATTAGTTTTTTTTAGAAGTGATAAGTCAAATACTGTATGAATGTGTTTCTATTGAGGATAGTGACTTGAACAAACTCCTAAAGGCAAATGCTTAACTTTAATTGACTTATTTTTCTGTTGCATTGAAATTAATTAGATTTCCTTCGGCTTAGTTCCTTTATCAGCGGTCACCACAGCGGAATGAACCGCCAACTTATCCAGCATATGTTTTACGCAGCGGATGCCTTTCCAGCTGCAACCCAGTACTGGGAAACACCAATACACATTCTCACATTCACACACAAACATTAGGGCCAATTTAGCTTCTCCAATTTACATGTAGTGCATGTGTTTGGACTGTAGGGAAAACCGGAGCACCCCGAAGGAAACCCACACCAATACTGGGAGAACATGCAAACTCCACACAGAAATGATCCAGCTGGGGGCTCGAACCAGCGACCTTCTTGCTGTGAGGCGACAGTGCTAACCACTGAGCTACCGTGCTGCCCCTGTATTTAAATTATTATTATTATTTTTGTTGATATTTTTAAGTAAATTTCAGTTTTTCTTCCATGTATTAATATTTGGGTCAGCTTCTTTAGAGTTATTATTTGCTGTATTTTAAAATCTGAAAGTGTTATAATGTACAGTGAATTTTTCAAATATATTTTCATATATTTATCTAGTAATTTAAACACACTACCTGACAAAAGTCTTCTCGTCGATTCCAGTTGTAAGAGCAACAAATAATATCTTGACTTTTAGTTGATCATCTGTTAAAGTGGCAGAAGGTCGTATTTTCCCATGAATCACCTGTTGAACTGCATCCCAAACCAAGACCTACTGGAACCCCCATGGACCCAAGATTCTTATAGAAATCAGTCAATTTTGGTATAGAAAAAATCATGGTTTGGGGTTCCATTCAGTATGGGGGCGTGCAAAAGATCTGCGGAGTAGATGACAACATCAACAGCCTGAGGTATCGAGACGTGTGTGCTGCCCATTACATTACAAACCACAGGAGAGGGCAAATTCTCCAGCAGGATAGCGCTCCTTCTCATACTTCAGCCTCTACATCAAAGCTCCTGAAAGCAAAGAAGGTCAAGGTGCTCCAGGATTGGCCAGCCCAGTCACCAGACTTAAACATTATTGAGCATATGTGGGGTAGGATGGAGGAGGCATTGAAGATGAATCCAAAGAATCTTGATGAACTCTGGGAGTCCTACAAGAACGCTTTCTTTGCCATTCCAGATGACTTTATTAATAAGTGATTTGAGTCACTGCAGAGATGTATGGATGCAGTCCTCCAAGCTCATGATGGAGTCAGACACAATATTCATTCTGTTTCCACTGCAGCATGACTTTATATTCTGTACTGGACATTATTTCTGTTCAGTGACAAGACTTTTATTTAAGCAAAGTCAGACCTTACTGTCCTAATGAAATCATTAAAAATCAAGGCCTGCTCATATTTTATTTTGGTCAAATAATCGTAATCTAGAGGCATTTGCTTTTCATATAAGACACTTCTGATACCAAACGATTAACTAGAAGTCAAGTTATTATTTGTTCTTCCTAAAACTTGGATAGACGACAAGACTTTTGTCAGGTAGTGGATATTATACATTTATAACACCACTGTATATTTAATGTTTTTAACATTGGCTTTACATTTATAAAACTAGTTAACTGGTGTAGAGCAACGTATGTTTCTAATATAACTTTCTTATATGTTATGATATTTTTTTTATACTTGATTACAGTGTAAGCATTATCCATTAAAAATGGATATTAAAAAGTTTTTTAATAATAATGCAACTATTATTTCTAATACAACTTTCTTATATATTCCTATATACTTGACTACAGTTTTCTAAGTAGTATGTAGTTAAATTGGATAATACATATTTTAATTAAGTTTTTATTGTAATATTATTATTATTGGATATGATTTTTTTATTAGTAATATTTCTAATACAACTTATGTATTTTATACTTACAGTTTTATCTATTTTAATTGAATATTTGAAGATCTATCTGTCTGTCTGTCTGTTTGTCTGTCTGTCTATCTGTCTACAGTTGAAGTCAGAATTATTAGCCCCCCTCTTTATTTTTTTCCCCAATTTCTGTTTAATGGAGAGATTTTTTTTCAGCAGATTTCTAAACATAATAGTTTTAATAACTCATCTCTAATAACTGATTTATTTTATCTTTGTCATGATGACAGTAAATAATATTTGACTAGATATTCTTCAAGACACTTCTATACAGCTTAGTGACATTTAAAGGCTTAAATAGGTTGATTAGGTTAACTATGCAGGTTAGGGTAATTAGGCAAGTTATTGTATAATGATGGTTTGTTCTGTAGAAAAAATCGAAAAAAAATTGCTTAAAGGGGCTAATAATTTTGACCTTAAAATAGATCTTAAAAAATGTAAAACTGCTTTGTTCTATCCGAAATAAAACAAATAAGACTTTTTCATACAGAAAAAAATATTATCAGACATACTGTGAAAATTTCCTTGCTCTGTTAAACATCATTTGGGAAATATTAAAAAAAGAGAAAAAAAAATCACGGGGGGCTAATAATTCTGACTTCCACTGTAAATGGGAAATCAATTTTTTGTATTTACATTTTGTAACATATTCATTTTAATTCACTATTTTTGTATTTATAGGTCAACATATTTATTTGAATTGTTAGACAGTGAACATAAATCCCCCATGCTTACTATGCTTTGAGACACGAAGCTTGTATGATCCGTTAAATTAATTATGAACAGTTTCATATTCATTTTATTCAATGTCATCTTTTAGGATTAAAAGTCAGAGGCCAGATATAAGGGCAAACTTTTCCCCATCATGTGATAAAGCCATGACTTCCCAGAGGTCAATGGAAAAGACATCATTTGCTTGGAAGTTTCAGTCCATATATTCTTAGTTTAGATATATTTACTGTTCCTCTGAGAGTTCACTGTCCATTTTCTGCTTGTGAACAAATCAACTTTAGTCAGCCTTTTTTTCAGTAATAAATCAGCAAAAGCCCAAATGAGGAGGGGTTTTTCAAAGACACTTTGTGTTTTGGGGCCTTTGAAGTTCAGCTTTTTATGTTTTATCTTATAGTCTATTTAGTTTTTATATGATACTTAAATAAATAATATAAAAAATAAAGTATTTACACTGCATTCAGTCAATTTAAAACCATTTGGTGTATGATCTACAAATTTTTTATTTTTTTTTTACCCACACACATACACAGACACACAAAATCAAAGAAAAAAATCTACTTCTCTTACTGAGAACCCTACACTCTTGCAAAAGTATCAAAACTATTTTGCCAACATTATTATTATTATTATTATTATTATTATTATTATTATATGAATTATTTAGTTTTTGATACTTTTACTAGTTTTGATAATGAAATTTTGTGTCCCATAGTTTTTTTTCTTCTATTATTTTGTCAGATTTTAGTGTATAATCATTCAAAAAGTGTTTTTCTTTTGTAGTTTTATTTCTAGTACCATATTTAACTGATTCTCTGTGCGTGAAAATCACTCGCCGCTGTTTTTGAATGAATCAGTGCGGTATGTTACTCAACTCCAGTAATATTAGGACAGCTCCCTGAGGCTGAAAACCTGAATAGATTACTATAGTCAAAATCCTGCACACTTCTCATCTGCTTTCTTATTTTATTTTATTTTTATTTGGCATCTACATGGTTGATGCCAAATCAAGTTGTGCGTTTGCTGTACAATTATAATCAGACCGTTCAATTAAATTTAAGTTATTGATTTCCCTTCAATCATTCAGTACTTATTGTTTTAGTAAACACCCCTTCAGGCTTACACTACAGCACAGCACGGTGAAACAGGACTGCATTTATTTAATAAAAAAAATCTGTAAAATCTGTAAAACGTCAAAATATTATTACAACTTGAAAAGTTTTCTAATAAAAATGTTTAAAAATTGTATTTTTTTTTTATTCCTGTTATTAAGCATAATTATGGCCATAATGAGTGTCACATGATCCTTCAGAAATCATTCAAATATGTGTCTATGGATAAATAAGGGTAATTTATACATATTTATACATAACATCATTTTATAATGTGTTTTTTAAATGTGTTTTAGAATGACAACCCTGGTGCAGTCAATCCACTGAAAAACATATATCAGAATTTGCAAAAGTATATTTATTCCTGTGATTCAAACATGAATTTTTGAGTGTCCCATGATCCTTCAGAAATCATTCTAATATGTGACCGTCGACCACAAGACCAGTCAGAAGTGTAATTTGTACACCATCCTTCCATCTGTCCGTCTTAATTCACCATCTCTCAAGCCACCAACTCTCCATCCATCTATCTATCCATCATCCATCCATAGGACAAAGACAAAAAATTTAGTGTAGTCTACAAAATTATATATATACACACTACCGGTCAAAAGTTTAGGGTCAGTTTTTTTTTTTTCATGTTTTTTTTTTTTTTTTAAATGATTCTGTTCATCAAATTATTAAATGTAAAACGTGTTAAATTGTTAAATATGGGCGCCACAGTGGCGCAGTAGGTAGTGCTGTCATCTCACAGCAAGAAGGTCGCTGGTTTGAGCCTCGGCTTCTGTGTGGAGCTTGCATGTTCTCCCTGCGTTCGCGTGGGTTTCCTCCAGGTGCTCCTGTTTCCTCCACAGTCCAAAGACATGCGGTACAGGTGAATTGGGTAGACTAAATTGTCTGTAGTGTATGAGTGTGTGAATGAGTGTGTGTGGATGTTTCCCAGAGATGGGTTGCAGCTGGAAGGGCATCTGCTGCGTAAAACATGTGCTGGATAAGTTGGCAGTTCATTCCGCTGTGGTGACCCCGTATTAATAAAGGGACTAAGCCGAAAATGAATGAATGAATTGTTAAATGTTTAATAACATTTTAAATAACGGTTTTCTTAATGTATTTAGTTTCAAATGAAAGTATTACTCCAGTCATTGTTGCTTTTATTACCATTAATAATAATAATAATAATAATAATAATAATAATAATAATAATAATA
>CAIGQZ010000427.1:36992477-37002786 GCA_903798205.1 Danio tinwini
GTGTGTGTGTGTGTGTGTGTGTGTGTGTGTGTGTGTGTGTGTGTGTGGTCACGTGATGAATCTTAAAGTCAGAATTATTGCAGCTTAAAGTGACATTTAAAGGCTTAACTAGGTTAATTAGGTTAACTAGGCAGGTTAGGGTAATTAGGCAAGTTATTGTATAATGATGGTTTGTTCTGTAGACTATTGAAAAAAAAATTGCTTAAAGGGGCTAATAATTTTGACTTTAAAATGTAAAAAAAATATTAAAACTGCTTTTATTCTAGCCAAAAAAAAAAAAAACAAGAAGAAAAAATATTATCAGACATACTGTGAACATTTCCTTGCTCTGTTAAACATTCATTCATTTATTTTATTTTCGGCTTAGTCCCTTTATTAATCTGGGGTCGCCACAGCGAACTGAACCTCCAACTTATCCAGCATATGTTTTAACGCAGCAGATCATCTTCATTTAAAGGCTTAACTAGGTTGATTAGGCAAGTTAGGGTAATTAAGCAAGTCATTGTATAACAGTGGTTTACAGCAGTGGTGTGTTCTGTAGACAATCCAAAACAAATATTGCTTAAGGGGGCTAATAATATTGACCTTAAAATGGGTTTAAAATATTAAAAACTGCTTTTATTCTAGCCGAAATAAAACAATAAGATTTCTCCAGAAGAAAAAATATTATCAGACATACTGTGAAAACTTCCTGAATCTGGGAATCATTTGGGAAATATTTGGAAAAGAAAAATCAGAGGAGGGCAAATAATTTTGACTTCAACTGTATTTTACAAAAAAAATGCCATTTTAGTCTTTAATCTGTCTTTCAATTACCCATTTAAAGTAAGATTGCTCAGCGTTTCAGTATAAACTTTAAGGTCAAGGCTTTGTCACACTGTAAAAAAATACAAAGTTGAGTTAACTTAAAATTTTAAAGCAACCAGCTGCAAAGCAATTTTGAGTTTATTCAACTTCAGTGGTTGAAGTTGTGCCAAATTATTTTTTTTAAGTTGACCAAAAAGGCTGGTTTAAGTCAAGTATACTTTATGGAATAATTTGGCACAACTTCAAACACTGAAGCTTAATAAACTCAACATTTCTTTGCAGCCGGTTGCTTTAAAATTTTAAGTTAACTCAACTTTTTATTTTTTTGAAGATATGGAGAAATAAAAAAAAAAATCTTCTCAACTCAATATTTTACTTTGATTGAACAAACAGTACCAAACATGCAGCTGAATCATTTTTATGAGTAAATTCAACTCTGAGCTCAAAAATATGTCTAAATAACTTACAATTTTAAACTGCGTTAACAATTTGTAAATTGGATTTTTTACGGTGCATTTGGTGCTTGTGTTTTAAGTCTGGCAGCAAACAGGAGCTTCAGAGAGTTTTATTGCATGTGGGCTTTTGTTTTGGATCCTCAAACTCTTCATTTCTGAGGCCAGACGACCACTTCCCTTAACAATTAACAGATGCTGGAAATATGGAGAGAAATTATGCTCTCAGGAAGTGTTCATCCAATGGCAGATTAATCATTTTCTGCACTTTAAATGAAAAGTATGACATTTCAAGTGTATTCCGCTTTATTTTGGCCATTGATCATTCGCTGTTGATTGGCTTCTCTGTCTATGATCAGTATATAATTATGCATAAATTTGTATTTCATCTTAGCTCAATGCTTGCGTTATTTAATTATTTTCATATCATGGCAGGTTCAGAGAAACGTCTAATCAGAAGACAAGCAAGTTGACTTGTTTTTGACAAAAAAATAAAATAAAAATAACACAAACATTTTGTGTAGGCTGTCAAACTTTGCTTGTTTATTTTGGAGTTTTTTATGATAACATTTATGAAGGGGGTTTCATTTTAATTGATATATTAATAATATATGACAAAAGTAACGTAGGACAAAAGTAGCAAATAGATTTTCTTGAAACCCTGACAACATTTGCTTTCCAGGCTATAACAGCTCATTCAGCATGCGACCCTTGATGGAGCTGCCAAATATCAGCTGGTTTCAGGACAGTGTCCTGCAGATAGCTCCAAATTTCTGTTTTTAGGTGCAAAAAGCAAATTATTGTAGTTTTTTTTTTCTTATTACAAGTTATGTTTCTCTTTTCATGCATCACTGTAATGATCAATCAGCAGGTTATTCAGCCTCATCTCACGAGGAAACGTAAGTATTTTACGTTTAGTCAGTTGGATAATTCGTACGAATGTGTACGAGTTGAGTCGTACCAAAATGTACGATTTTAAAAAGGAGGCGTTGCACCTAAACCCAGCCCTAACCTCAACCGTCATTGGGTGATGAGCAAATCGTACTATTTTTTTACGAATTAGATTGTACGAATTAGCCACTAAATCAAAGAGCTATGAATTGCCGTGAGATTGCGTTGGGTTATTTAGTGCAATAACACATCCTTATGTTTGCATTCTCTGAGTTTTTCAGTTTAAAAGTAAATTAGGTTTAAATGGCAAGAGTTCCTGTGGGGACGACGGTAACACTGTTATTTATGTCCCACTGCTCAGACCTTATTTTTCACTTCCACATTAGAGTTGTTAGTGTTTAGATTAATATGTGTCATAAAATTAATGCTTATTGCCAACAATAATAAAAAAAATTCAATAATCATAGAAAGGTTTAACATTTTGCATGGTTGGATTGCTTTTGAAACATTTAATAGAGCTGGAATTTAAAACAAAAATGCAATAATTTTTTTTTTTTTTTGCAAAAATAAAGGACAACTATATATTTGGAGTTAATATTAACATTAAGTTAACATTAACATTAAGTAAAAGCAATGGGTTTTGATAATATGGCCTGCAAAAGGATAAAATCGTACCTTGAAAACAGATGTCGAATGGTAGATTTAAATGGAGTGTTATCAGATTATTCGCCCGTCGCTTATGGGGTTCCACAAGGCAGTGTTTTAGGTCCGTTGCTTTTTAAATATATATTAATGATTTGAAAATGACTTGTTTAAAAAAGCTTTTGTTATATGCGGATGATGCAGCAATAATAGTGTCTCACAAGAATTTTTTGAAAATGAAATAAGTAAACCAATTGAGGACATCTCTAAATGGTTTTGCCTTAATAAATTGTCCTTACATTTGAATTTATTTGATTTAGTTCAGCTGGAAGCAAAACTAGGAAGATGTGTTGGGTCAGAGATAAAAGTAGGGGATCAAATTATTACCCCAAAACATGAAGTGAAATATTTAGGTTGCATTTTAGATAGTAATTTGAAAGGCGAAAATATGTCTGTTACAGTCCATTCAGTTTGTTCTAAAATTCAGTTTTTAGCAAGACAGGCAGAGCTCCTAGATACCCAAACTTTAAAAATATTAACTAGTGCATTAGTGCAGCCACACTATGACTATGCTGCGGCTGTTTGGTACAGCGCACTGACCACTGACACATTTAAATAACGAACATTATAGTCAACGTAATTTTTTAAAAGTTGATAAAAGGGTAAATTTTCTAAAATTAGTGTTGGTGTTTAAGATTTTAAAGAAAATATGTAGAAAGTATTTTCTTAATTATTATGTTTAGATATTGTGGTACACTGTCATTCTACAAGACGCGTAGCAGGGATATTTATCCTTATAGATTAAAGAGCAAATCTGGTAGAAATTCTTCTTTGTGTACTAGCTCTGTTGCTTGGAATGTAATGCAAATGTAATGTAATGTGTATTTATATAGCACATTTATTGTGTATGGCCATACACCCAAAGCTCTCAACACCACCACTATGATTTGCCTATGATTTTTAAAGAGATTCAAATTGAGAGTGTTTTTTGAAGGAACATTAAAAAGTGGTTGTTTTACAGTTGAAGTTGAGGATTTTGTTGTGCCGAGTTGCTGAGCTGATGATGTTTGGACTCCATTTATAATTTGCTCGTTCATTTTTTAAGAATATCGAGGGCCACAATGGAAATAAGCCTGTGGCTTTTTTGTGTATTTTATCCTCGACAGTTTTTAAAATATGTATGAATTAGTCTAACTGGACTTGTTTGTATATTTTTGTGAAAATTGTCAAATAAAATCAATCAATCAATCAATCAACATTGACAAGGTCATAGTCAGATATATTTAAAATAAACAAGATTAAGCCAGTAAATCAAGCAAATATTGTTGTGCTACTTCAGTCCCTGCTGACGGGGTCAAAAGTAACAATGTGCAATAAAGTGAAGTTATATTGGAGTTGTTCTACACTGATACAGAATAACATCTGATTTTGATAGAGCACTGTTGTGAGTTAGTAACCACAGCAAAAATATATTTCTGCTAAAACATTATCTTTTAAAATTAGGGCTTTTATGAAAAATGGTACTTTCCTCCCCGCTCTCCCCTAAATTCTAACTAATATAGTAGTCATGTAGTCATGCTCTCACATAATAGTTTCTAGTGCACATCCTGTTTTTCTTATGATTTTTGCATTGCCTTTTCTTTTAAAATTTGTACTTCAAAATTGTGTATTTAAAAAACATACTTGATACTTAAAAATATGCTTGTCATTTCTTTCTGATTATTTGTTGTTGATTAATTGTTTCATATTTAAATAAAATGCAGATTTATCTGTTAAATGGATACATTTAAATGTGATTGAAACATTTTTACTCAGAAATTGATAGGTGTTTTCTAGAAAGTAAAATTATGGTATGCAAATGTGTAGTTGAAGACACATTTATTAGCAAATGTATTTCTTTTGATTTAATCTTTTCCGAAGTGTTGCTTAACAGAGAAGATTACTTAACTGGGTAATTTACGCATTTTATTGGACATCAGTGGTTTGTTCTGTAGCCAATTAGAAACCTGTTCAACTGCTCATTAATGCAATTTTCTAATCAAGCAATCACATGACAGCAACTCAATGCATTTAGGCATGCACACATGGTCAAGACGATCTGGTCACTGCGAGCATCAGAATGGGGAAGAAAGGTGATTTAAGTGACTTTGAACGTGGCATGGTTGTTGGTGCCAGACTGGCTGGTCTGAGTATTTCAGAAACTGCTGATCTACTGGGATTTTCACGCACGACCATCTCTAGGGTTTACAGAGAATGGTCTGAAAAAGAGAAAATATCCAGTGAGCGGCAGTTCTGTGGGCGCAAATGCCTTGTTGAT
The DNA here is from genome assembly GCA_903798205.1 of Danio tinwini. Classification (NCBI taxonomy): domain Eukaryota; kingdom Metazoa; phylum Chordata; class Actinopteri; order Cypriniformes; family Danionidae; genus Danio; species Danio tinwini. The sequence continues at coordinate 36,997,587 of CAIGQZ010000427.1, forward strand.
GCCAGACGTCAGAGCAGAATGGCCAGACTGGTTCCAGCTGATAGAAAGGCAACAGTAACTCAAATAACCACTCGTTACAACCGAGGTCTGCAGAAAAGCATCTCTAAACACACAACACGTCCAACCTTGAAGCGGATGGGCTACAGCAGCAGAAGACACACCGGGTGCCACTCCTGTCAGCTAAGAACAGGAAACTGAGGCTACAATTCACACAGGCTCACCAAAATTAGACAATAGAGGATTGGAGAAACGTTGCCTGGTCTGATGAGTTTCGATTTCTGCTGCCACATTCGGATGGTAGGGTCAGAATTTAGAAAGCAAACAACATGAAAGCATTGACCCATTCTGCCTTGTACCACCGGTTCAGGCTTGTGGTAATGGTGTAATGGTGTGGGGGTGTAATATGTGTGTATTTCTCATTTCTGGAAAAGTGCTGCATAACGCCTGGTTAGATCATGGCACACGCTTGAGCACAACTCTATGTACGTATAATGACATTAATAATAATAATAATAATAATAAGGCTTTACAGCATGATATCTTCATCTGCTCTATATGGCCAAAGCCTTTAGTTTTACAGTCGTCATCAACAATCAATCATAAAGGCGTTTTTGTGTTGTTGTTGTTGTTTCCATGACGACACATCATGTTCAGTCCCTTGTGTGCCGTATGTAAATCTGTGCTCTGCATTATCAGATGTGCTCATATGTCTTTGGCTGTACATAATTGAAGAGCTTTCGTCTTTCTTACTTTCTTACCCTTGACTTTCAAAAGGACAAAACATCCCTGGTGTTTTAAGGGTGGACACACAGAGCCATAAACACGTCTGAGAAGTTGATCTTGGCATTAAAGAGAATCACTGAACCAAACCTGGAGCTCAAAATCATTAACGCAAGAGCAAAAGCACAGTTTTGAAGAGTCGTTAAGACACTGCTTGTGTTTTGTTTTTCATACATCATTAGAATATGCACAGATTTCTTTATTTCTGTATTTTGTTTTGTGACTATAGGGAACCAAAACCGGCATACTCACTGCTTATTACACACAGGGATGCACAGCCATACACAAATATCATTAAATATGAAAAATATTAAATACTTTAAATATGTAAAAAAAAAAAAGATATGATTGTCTACATCAGAAAATCCGCTGTCTTCAGAGTTGGTTATAAATATACACCCTGCTGAAAAAAAAACTGCTTAAACCAGCCCAAGATTGTTGGCTGGTTTTAGCTGGTCGAACAGCCTGGTTTTATAGGGCTTTTGGCCATTTCCAGGCTGGTTTCCAGCCATTTCCAGCCTGGTTTAGCTGGTCAGGCTGGAAAACGACCAGCTTAAACCAGCTAAAAACAGCTTGACCAGCCTGGTTTAAGCTGGACATGGCTGGTTTTGGCTGGTCAAGCTGGTTTTAGCTGGTCAACTCCCAGCCTGACCAGCTAAGACCAGGCTGTAAATGGCTGAAAACCAGCCTGGAAATGGCCAAAACCCCTCTAAAACCAGGCTGGTCGACCAGCTAAAACCAGCCAACCACCTTAGGCTGGTTTAAGCTGGATTTTTCAGCAGGGCAAACATTTCAAACAATGGTGTACACACATCAACAGGTCTATGGAGTGTATGATATTGCCCTTTATTTTGTATTTCTTCACACATCATGTGCTCTTCATGAATGACGCCTCATGATCAACAATAGTGAATGGTCAGTTTTGGGCAAGCTTGCTGGAGAAAACAGCAAAGTATGACAGGGTTGGCTAGCAAACTTTATAGCCCATGTGCAGGTATGAGCTAGATGAGATGTGACTGAAAACCCTCCAGCTCTAATTAGTCTTAAGAGAGCAGTAGCTTGTTTTACTCTCTATTTACCAGCGTCCACTTTCCTTACACCTGCATATGGTTTTGCCAAATCCTGCACACATTTTCCTGTTCATTGACTCCATTATGGCACCAAACTGCTGTATTTTAGTGGTTTTGTTGCAAAAGCGTCATTTTAATTCTACTGCTATTGAAAAAAGTAATGTCAAATGCTGAAAAAACGATTATACGCTGTTCTCCTGCAGGATTCGCCTGTCGTTTGAGAGCTTTTCAGCAGCTGGCACTGAGAAAATTGATTTGATTCACAGATTTCGAAAATACTAGCTTATGTATTGGATGTTAGGCATGCTAATGTGAAACCACCTGAAACATGGTATATCCGCTTTCAACACCTGAAAGGCCAGAACTACCGCTAGCTAGACCGCACTGCAAAACCATGATTTAGATGAGCCACGACGTTTAGCAGGAGAACCTCTGTTAACTGCATTACAGGCTTCATTGATGGGGAAGGTCAGAGAAAGGGCAGAATTGTCTTAATAATTTATTTTTGTATGCAAAAAAAGAAGATCTACTAATTAAAACTAATGTTTCCATGGCTGATTAATTTTAAGCTGTAATTGGTGAATGCTTCATAAAATTTAATGGTTTCCTGTTGGACACACTGTTAAAAAAAGTCAATAAAAGTAGTATAATTGTATTTTTTTAATTACCTAAATGTTGTACTTTATTCAAAACATCGCTTGCCTGTTTTTATTTGTTTATTTAAATTAAAAGGTAAATACTGCACAAAAGTGTAGACAATTAACAAAATCACAAGCTCTGTGCAAAATGCAATATTTGTATTTGTTGTTCCTAAAACTTGCATAGACGACAAGACTTTTGTAGAGTCTGAAACTAATTTTTAAATGGGGCAGAATATAAAGGAATTTTCTATAAAAATGTTTTAGGCAAGACAAACTTTATTTACAGAGCACAATTTTAACACAACCGTACTTTATCCTTTTTTCCCTAAAGAAAATTACAATTTAAAATAAAAGGGGGAAAAGTGTTAGTATTTATAAACTAATATAAATATAATAACATAAAGCTTCAAATGGGAAAATTATCAAAATTCTTAGGTAATTTTTGAGTTGGAATGCTAATGATCAAATCTGATTTATTGATTTATGCTAAGCTAAGCTAAAAGTGCTCCCACCAGACCCAGAGATCGGCTGAATGGATTCAAAAATTGTAAAACTCAATTGTTTAACTCTAGGAGAATACTGAAATGAGCCCTTTTCTGGTTACAATCCTGTAAGTTACTTTCCTTTTAATTCAGATTACAATTGCTGCCGTGAATGTTGTAACCAATTCACACTCGTGTTTCGAACAGGAGCCGAATTTACTGTAGCACAGCCTGGTTTCTAAGCAGACGCTAATCTTTTACCCGATCTTATAATTGAAACCAGTCGTTCGATAGATTGGTAGATTGCAGAAATCATCAGACATCACTGTTAATCCATCTGGCAGATTTCACCAGAGTAAAGGCCAGGATTGCTCATGTCAGATTTGATGATTGCTGTGGGATTGAGCATGAAGCGTTTGTTCTAGACCGTTAAATACAAACGTGTGTACATTTTTTAAAGGTCATTCTCAATTTCATTTAATGTCTTGATGTTTGGATTTAATTGGTAAATGTGGGTAAATCTCACGAAGCCTGTCTTGAAATGTTCCAGTTATATTTCAGCTCAGGAGAGTTATATTATTGCCGGAGAAAAATGAAGAATTATCAAGCAGGGCTTAGATCATCTCTACATGTGCTGCCAGTGTAATGTTCTTTTAGGAATGCAGTGTGTGCTAGCTTTACTTTTACTGCCGTTTATAATAGTGTTCCAGCTAAAGAAATGCTTGGCATAATTCATGTTTGGTTTTTGTTTTGTTATATTTAGTATATTCGTGTGTTTTTTTTTTTTTTTTTTGCTTTGTGTTTTTTTTATATGTTTTGTTTTTTTATTTTGTTTATTTTTTTGTGTGTGTGTTTTGTTAAATGTTTTTTTGTTTTTAGTTTAGTTTTATTTTGTTTAGAATTTGTGTTTTTTTACTTTGTTTAATTTGTTTTAGTTTTTGTGTATGTTTTTTGTTTTGTTGTGTTTCATGTTTTTGTTTATTGTTTTGCTTTCTGTTTTTTGTGTTGTTTTTTTTCTTTGTTTTGCTATTATTTTGTTTTATTTATTTTTTGTGTTTGTATTTTGTATTGTTTTTGTTTAGTTTTTGTTTTATTTTATTTATTTATTTTTTGTGTTTGTGTTTTGTATTGTGTTTTTTTGTTAGGTTTTTGTCTTATTTTATTTAGTTTTATTTTTTGTTTATTTTTGTTTTGCTTTGTGTTTTTTGTTTTGCTTTGCTTTTGTTTTGTTTTTTATTTTTTGTGTGTTTGTCTTGTTTCATGTTTTTTTGTATTTGTTTTTGTTTGGTTTTAATTAGTTTTTTGTGTATGATTTTTGTTTTGCTTTTTGTTTTGTTATAATTTGTGTTTGTTTGTTTTTATTTTTTGTGTACTTTGTTTTGTTGTGTTTTTTGTTTAGTTTTTGTTTTATTTAGATAACATTTTTGTGTTTTTGTATTTGTGTTTTTTGCTTTGTTTTAATTAGTTTTTAATTTTTGCTATTGTTTGTTTGTTTTGCTTTTACTTTGTTTTGTTTGTTTTATTAAGTTAGTTTTGTTTTGTTTTTTGTTTTTTTGTGTGTTTTTTGCTTGGTTTCGTGTTTTTTTTTTTGTTATTTCGTTTAGTTTTTTATTTAAATTAACAGTTTGGACCTTTTATGTATAACGTTATTACAGTTCAGATCTCAACATGGAAAATAATCTTGCTTTGAACTTGCAATAATAATAATAATAATAAAAATACAACACAATTAAAATAAAAAGAAATTAACCTACAAAATAAAGTATTGTAATATATTATGTATTCTTTAAAGATGTGACCATTAACATGAACTGTGAGTAGAGTTAAATAATAAAATGTACATGTGAAATAGCAGATAGGACAAATGTACGTTGTTGTTGTTGTTTTTTTTTTTTTAATAATTGTAAAAATAAAATTAAGGTCCGTTTGTATATACAGTGTGTGTATGTCTGTGTCTATCTGTGTGCATATATAGTGTGTGTGTGTACAGTATACAGCATACAGTGTGCGTTTGTGTTCACACCCATGTTTTCTATACAGTAGATCTGGATCACTTTCTCTTTGATTTCCATCATCATCATCTCCACAGAACGGCTCAAAGTGCAACCCTTCCTCAACTCCTACACATTCATCATCAGATTTTCCAGCTCAGTGACATTTGCTCACCACAAACCTAAACAACACACACACACACACACACACACACACACACACACACACACACACA
>CAIGQZ010000427.1:37007312-37018833 GCA_903798205.1 Danio tinwini
ATACAATATGCAAACCCAAGTAAGAAACATGGAGGGAGAAAAAAAAAAAAGTTGTGATACAAGAGAAGCGCTTGCAGTTTACTGTATTTTTAAGGAAATCTTAGATATTTTAAACAGTATTATACTGTGTAATCAATCTCCTAATGGTTTGCAACATCTTCGTTTTTTACTTTACTTGTTTTTCCAGCTGTTGTATTTGATTGTGCTTTGATGTTTCTTGTCTGTCTTACTATTTTTTTTTTGGTCCTCAAGTTCTCTGTGTTTAGCTCAGTTTTCTGCAGTAGTCAGTGGAATTTCAGATGTGTCTATTTCTTCCCATCATGAGGTATTTACCACTGCAAATGTACAGGCTTTTAGCATTGTCCCCCAGAGACCCGTAAAGCAGTGTGATCGCAGCTTCCATGAGCTCATGGCGTGACCAGCCGAGGCGTTATTAATGAGCCTCATGTATGCTGAAGCCAGTGGGTTTTCACCAGATGCCCGCTTCAGCTTTTGAGTTGTTGGTTGTGTTTTGAAAGCGAGCTGGGTGGGCAAAGGTACAGTGTAAACTATTAAAACCCTTTCGGGAGAAGCTGGCCACAATGTTTCAGATATTAAAGTTTTTCGCAATCACTAGATTTGTTTTTTATTATTATTGTTATTTTCTTCTCTGATGCTTCAGATGTTGCAGAAGTTCATTCATCATCAGTAACAATAGTCTCATTTCTAAACATGAGCTAATGTCAAACATCCTGATTCAAAGCTTCATTCTTTTGGAGATCGTTTGGTAACTATTTGCAATAGGGACGGATTTGTAAATATTAGTAAATGCATTAGCTAACATTAACATTGCACGATGTTGCATAGTAATGCATCTACTACTTTGTTAATGGTAGTTACAGTTTTTCTCCATTGGTTTGGCTCAGTTCTTGAAACTGAAATTACATTCTAAACACTCTAAGATTGTTTTGCAAAACAGTCTTACAGTTCAGCACAACACTATAGCTCACTCGCAAAAGCTCATATCTTTCCCAAAACTGTTCATACATGTGTCAAAACTAAATTTCCTTCTCATTTAAACAGTCAGTGCCCCCCAAATCCTTTGTCCCTTTGGCATTGTGTAAGCACTGCAAGTCTAAATGTTTAGATGTTTTGTCACTATGACAGAGGACCACTGAAGTATCCCTCATGTCCACCTTACAGTCAGTTTTTAAAAATGGTTACTGAACTGTGTTTTTTTTTGTCTTTTTTACAGAATGCAATTGTGTAAAAAACTAAATAAAATAAATTGATAAGATTGTAAAAATGATAAGAAATAAGGATTTTCAGTCTGATCTCACAAGGAAATGTAACTCTTTTATGTTTTATCAGTTCAGTGGTTCAGTGGCTAATTCCTACGTGTTCAGTCGTACGAAAATGTACAATTTTAAAAAGAAGGCGTGGCACCCAACCCCACCCCTAAACCCAACCATCATTGGGGGATAAGGAAATCATGCTAAATTGTATGAATGAGATCGTATAAATTCATTCGAATTAGCCACTAAATCAAAAAGTTACGTATTGCCTAGAGAGTGTTGGGATTTTAGGTTAAGAGTAGCCTCCAAGGTTTGACATCATACACAAGACCAAGGAGCTCATTGTGGACTTCAGGAAGGGACGAACAGGCTCACATGATCTTATCCACATTAATGGGATGGCCGTCGAGCCTGTCTCATCCTTCAAGTTCCTGGGGACCCACATCTCCAAGGACCTTTCCTGGACCACCAACACCTCCAGCCTGGTCAAGAAGGCTCACCAGCGCCTATTTTTCTTAAGGCAACTTAAGAAGAACCAGCTGTCATCAGCCGTCTTGGTGAACTTCTACCACTGCACAATAGAAAGCATCCTGACCAACTGTGTCACAGTCTGGTATGGAAGCTGCTCTGTTGCTGAGCGTAAGGCACTGCAGCAGGTGGTGAAAACTGCCCAACGCATCACAGGGACCACACTGCCAGCCATAGAGGACATCCAGAGGAAACACTGTCTGTGCCGAGCACGCAGTATTCTTAAAGATTCCTCTCACCCTGCTCACAGACTGTTTTCTCTCCTGCCTTCTGGCAGGCGCTTCAGGCTCCCCCGGACAAAAACCAGCAGACTAAAGAACAGCTTCTTCCCCAGAGCTGTCTCCCTTTTGAACTCTGCTCCCCACTGACTTTGTGCCCCCCTAATACACCCCCCACTCTCCTCATAACTCAGACTCCTCATAATCACTGCACTACTTAACATTTGCACATTTAAAAATTGCACATATTCATTGCACTGATTCATTTATTTGAACTGTACATACCCACTGCACATGTACATTTGTAAATATGTTTATCTATCTGCACACTTCTGATTATTAATAGCAACCTGTACATTTATCCATCTATTGTAAATCTCTGTTCATATCTAACACAACCTGTATATAATGTTCATAGTACATCCATTTTAAATATCACCATAGTTTTTCTATAACTGCACTTTATAACTAATACCTGTATCCTGCACTTGCTGCTATTGCACTCCTGGTTAAACCTAGACTGCATTTCGTTTCCTTGTACTTGTACATGTGTGATGACAATAAAGTTGAATCTAATCTAATCATACTGTACATTGCACTCATACTGCCAATGAAATCGTAACTATCATCAATCACACACATAAAGTAATTAATATACTGTAATATAAACACACAAACAAAAAAAACAAAAAAAATGATATGCAGCCTACAGTGCTTGATTGGTCATCTGAGATGTGTGAAATTCCTCCTTTGTTAGTCAAGTTCTAGTGTCACCTGACTGTCAGTTGCTGTAATAAATGGATCAAATGTTCCACAGATTCATATATGATATTCATGGTATTGACTAATTTTGAAAATTGGACAGACTATTGTGCATGTGATGACTTATACAATGAAATGACGCTGACACATTTTGGAGCGAACAACCATTTAACTGAGAATCAACAATCAGTTTAGATCAACAAGTTCTATTCACTTGGAAATTGTGCTAAATGTCGGCTAGATGTACTTAGACATTTGCAATTTGATGAAATTAATGAGAAAAATCTATTCTGTTGTTAAAATTGCCAAGAGGTTTGGAGGTTTGGCCATGTTGTTTTGAGAATGTAATTCCAGTTTCAAGAAATGAGCCAAAGCAATGGAGAAAAACTGTAATATACACAGTAAAAAAAAAAGTTTAGTTGGATCAAATTAACTTTTCTAGTCATCTCAACCTACATCAATCAAACTAAAAATGCGAAGTTAAACTTTGTATAACTTAAAAGAATCAGTTGAAACCTGTTTAACGTGTCACTTAAAATACATTAAAGCAATTCAAATTAAGTACATTAATGCTGTGTTATAAATAAATCAAGTATTTGCTATTTCAGTTATTTAACTAATGTGATTACAAATTAAATTGTATTGTTTCCAAGAAAAATAATCATTTTAGGCAAATCTGATGGGTTTGTGTTGAGGTTTGTGTTTTATTTTTGCCATGATGACAGTAAATAATATTTGAGATATTTTTTCAAGACACTTCTATACAGCTTAGTGACATTTTAAGGCTTAACTAGGTTAATTAGGTTAACTAGGCAGGTTAGGGTAATTAGGCAAGTTATTGTATAATGATGGTTTGTTCTGCAGACTTTCGCAAAAAAATAAAAATAAAAATAAGCTTAAACGAGCTAATAGTCTTGACTTTAAAAGGGGTTTTAAAAAATTTAAAACTGCTTTTATTCTAGCCGAAATAAAACAAACAAAACTTTCTCCAGAAGAAAAAATATTATCAGACAATCTGTGAAAATTTCCTTGCTCTGTTAAACATCATTTGGGAAATATTTAAAAAACAAAAATAAAAATAAAAAGGGGGGCTAATAATTCTGACTTCAACTGTACTTGTTCATATACTTGCATTAACACACAATACAGTTTTTGCTTTCACTGGACTGGACTGGACTGGGATCTTTTTAATGTCCTTAACTGGCAATTTGCTTTACAACAACATCTGACAAAACACAACACACACGGTTACGGTCCCTACTTGAATACGATTCATGATCCTAAGACAACGTAACATAAATAAACAACGGCCAATGTGCTCCAACTAAATTATTTATTTTAACATGAGGTAATCTGGTAAAAAATCTAAAATAACAAGAGATGGGGAGCCCTACAACATAATAAATAACAACCAAACAAACCTAAAGCAGGTTGGGACTGCCCACTCCAAACAAACATCAAAAGAAAAGTTTAAAGGAGAAGACAACAATAAAGCCGTCAGAAACTGTGGTGGCGTGGAGGAATGAGCGAGCCTGAGAAATCTACTTCCGTCTGTTTATAAAGCCTGATGTCACCAAATCAAGCAATAGAAAACTGAAAAGGGAAAAAGACAAACAAGATCAATTGAAAGTAATACTTACGAGCAGGAGTGAACGCCACACGTAACACACACAAGTAGGTGTGATGTTATTAAAATACCATGAATAACAGCAGCGTGGGAAAGCTTCTGTCTTGAAAGTTTTGCATTTTATTTAGCTGTAGTTTTTATTTTTATGTTGAACCTATATATAATCATTAATTTGTGAAATCATTATTTTTTTTAAATGTAAAAAGTAACCGTCCTTTCCATGTGGTCAGTGTATATAAACTAATAACTAATAGAATTTACAGAAATAATACCATATCTCCTTATCAGGATTTGAGATGTTGTATATCATGAATTAAATTGTATCTTCAGCACAGATTCAACTCAGATTTACCTTACAGATCAGTAAGATTTAGTAATTTACAGTTCTTAAGGGCTTAAACCTTTAGGAATTGATTGTGCGTGTGTGTTTTGAGAGTGTGTAGCACAGGTCAGACTGCGGGCATGACTGCTAACAGCTGTAAAGGCTAAAAGCAGCTTCAGAAACTGAGGGTCTGAAGGTTTCCCTCCGCAGGTTATTCTTCCACCCAGGGCAGGCTGTTAGAGCTGTTTGTTTGCATTTGCTGTGGGTGTTGAGAAGATACGGCCCAGCAGCTGTGCTTATACATACACTGCGGCTGGAAATTGATTTTCAATTGTGCTTGGATGAAATTGACCCACATTCTGGGATTTTTAAAGTTCTTTTAAATGCTGTTTATTTCCTCATTGATGGCTTTCTCATTTATTTAGTAATATTGACATGTTCAGGTAGATGTGTTTTGTAAAGAGAGAAATCATTGCGTTGTTTGTTTGATTTCCATGTGATTCACCATACTTTGGAAAAAGTGGTCAGATAAACATAGAAAATCTTTATTGCAGCTGGTCAAACATGAAACTATTAAATGTATGAGAATACTGAAATTCAGGACTAAACATTTACTTTGCACATTGAAGAGCCTAGTCTTTCTCAGTTTTTAAAAGAAACAGCATGTTACTGTACATTTTTATTTTATTTTTTTCATTTGACTGAGTGATTGATTACCTGTAGTAAAAAAAATAAATAGAGTATATAAACTGTGTGTGTATATATATATATATATATATATTTACAGTTGAAGTCAGAATTATTAGCCCCCCTTTGATTTATTTTGTATTTTTTTAATATTTTTTAAATGACGTTTAACAGAGCAAGGAAATTTTCACAGTAATTCTGATAATATTTTTTTCTTCTGGAGAAAGTCTTATTTGTTTTGTTTCGGCTAGAATAGAAGCAGTTTTTATTTTTTAAAAATAATTTTTACGGTCAAAATTATTAGCCCCTTTAAGCATTTTTTTTATTGTCTACAGAACAAACCATTGTTATACAATAACTTGCCTAATTACTGTAACCTGCCTGGTTAACCTAGTTAACCTACTTAAGCCTTTACATTTCCCTTTAAGCTGTATAGAAGTGTCTTGAAAAATATCTAGTCAAATATTATTTACTGTCATCATGGCAAAGATAAAATAAATCTGTTATTAGAGATGAGTTATTAAAACTATTATGTTTAGAAATGTGTTGAAAAAAATCTGCTCTCCATTAAACAGAAATTGAGGAAAAAAATAAGCAGGGGGGCTGTGTGTGTGTGTGTGTGTGTGTGTGTGTGTGTGTGTGTGTGTGTGTGTGTGTGTGTGTGTGTGTGTGTTTGTGTGTGTGTTTGTGTGTGTTTGTGTGTGTGTGTTTGTGTGTGTGTGTGTGTGTGTGTGTGTGTGTGTGTGTAAGTGTACGTGTGTGTGTGTAAGTGTGTGTGTATTATACATATATATTTATTATGTATATGGGATACAAATAAATAGAAACAAAACTAACTTAAAAAAATTTGTCACATAGATATTTAATTTGATATATAATTTGTATCATATATACACACAGACACACACACTTGTATATTATTATATATTAATATATTATTATTATTATTCTTTTTAATCTAATTTTCTGTATTTTAATATACATAATAAATATACACAGTACACACACTTAAATTACGTCAAAACAACCTTTTTTTATTAAATAAAAAATCGATAATTATTTTTTTCCCAGCACAAAAAATAATCTGATGTGTGTGGGATGTACTTTGAAGTAAATTTCATTTTAATTGCTAGTAAATGATTGTTTTAAATAAATGAAATGCTTTAAATAAATGACTTTAAATACTTTATTTTTCTGTGTATCTGCAGCTGATCAGTCGGAAGGACAAGGCCACGTTTGAGAAGCTGGACTATCTGACCTCCAAAGAGGAGAATTACGCCCGGATGAGGGAATACATCCGCTCTCTCAAGATGGTGCCCTGCATCCCATACCTGGGTGAGTCTTCAACAAAGACACTTTACTTTATTATAGTCATAGAAACATCTCCTGACTAATCTGCTGGTTTGATGTGGTTGTTGCTCAACTGTTTGCTAGTAGACGTTCATGGTCTGTTTTTTTTTTCTTCTTTATTGGTTGGTGTATTTATTAATGTATGCTCCATGTCTGGTCTGAGACCCACTTTATACCATATATTAATCAGGCATGAAGAACATTGTTTTTTTTTTTGTTTGTTTTTTTAAAGGAATCAGGTCTTAAACATAGTGAGTTTATAATGGCATTAGGCGTCTGAGCTGGCTTATTGAAAATTTTAAGTCCCTGCATATAGCTCATTGACGGAACAACAGCAATTAGATGTTTGATGCTTGTATCAGAAACTCTTTGTTTCTTTTCTAAAAGTGAACAGGTGCTGTTTCTTCGAAGTGTTTGAGAGTGTTATGTATAGAAAACTTTATTTTTAGAAAGCAGGCATTGGACTCTTGGTGGAAAATTGGTGTTTTGCAGTTTTGTTTTTGTGTTTATTGCCTTTTGAACTTAAGGATTGCTGGTGTAAATTGATTCCCTTTTTTTATTTCATTCACATGCTGTGAATGTTGTGGAATTTGTTCCCCATGTTATCGAAATGGTATCGATATTTTTTCAAGGTATCGTATCGAAGTTCAAAAATTCCAGTATCGTGACAGCACTAATGCAGTGTAATCACTATCATCTTTTCCTGGCTTCTTTCTAATTTTGATTTCATTTTATTATGATTTTTTTCATTTTAGCATTTTATTTAACACTTTTAACCACAGTAAGTAGGAATTGTAATATATATTTTTCACTTTTCTTTGCAAGAAACTCTCACTAAAAAAATGGTCAAATGTTTGGTTTGTATGAGATTTCTTTGCGTTTGATTTTTTTTTCTTAACAAGACTCTTTTTATTTGTTCAAAAGTAGCTACAGTAATATTTTAAAATAGTACAACATTATATAGTACAACATTTTTCATAGTTTAACATCTGTGCAAGGTTGCTTTTGAGGGTTGTTTGTAAATTTAAGATTAACATCAAAACACACAAGTAAACATCAAATCACACAAGCATTTTTCATGAAATGGAACTGAAATGCTGTGGCTAGTAGTTTTCCAACGTTACTAGGCACTCGCCATTTTCAGCCACAATTTTGTTGTTGGGAAAATATATTTTATATGCATAAATTTGACTTTGGCATACTAAAAGTTGCTAATTTTAAAATGTTGTGCTATGTCCATATGCCTCCTCTTTAATTTAATTTTATTTTTTTCACATTTTTTAGGGCTCAACGTTTTTTTTCCTCTGGCCACACCAAACGATTTGTTTCTTTGCCACAAAATTTTAAATAGGTCTAAGGTCTCAAAACTATCTAAATAAAGCTGTATACATACACTTTTTATTCAACAAAAATGTAAAACAAAAACAAAAAACAATAGACATTTAAAAGATATTCTCATTTATCTAAAACTATACACAGCAGTTTGTCCAGACTGAAGGTCCCAGATCATCAGGTAACTATAGATAAATGGAGAGTTAATCTCCTATTAAAGTAATGTTATTGTAATACTATTAATTAAGTGATGATAATTAAACCATATTTGCAGAAATAACTGCAAGCAAAAGAAAGCAGGTGAAAAACATTCCGTGTGCGATAGTGAAAGGATGATCACATGCACACGGTTAACGTTAGGCTCATTAATAATCTGTTCAAAGAATGGTAAAAGCGAAGGCAGCAACAGCTGCTGCATACAAAAAATCTGGAGCTCTCCTGAAAGCAGCAGGACTGTGGGTGCACAAGCACCGCTCTTTTCCAATATATTTCAAAGAGAAACAATTACAAGCACCAGTTGTGTTTCCAGGCATGGTTGTTTACGCAAGGAAATGGGAGCTTTCAAGCACTCATGCACTTCACATCAGCTGTGCCTCGCTCACAATCTTTGTGTCAGTGAGTCAGGATTGCCTGTGTCTCACCATATGCCTGATCATCCTCTCATTCGGTGTTCACATGCTTTCTTTTGCTTGCGCAAACAGTTATCAATCGCGCTGCTTCTCAATTCTAAGATCACTTTTGCGTGCATATTGACAAACAGTCTTAAGCTAACATTCTAATCTTTAGAAACGAGGCAGCTCTGGCAACTTAAAACTGTTTTTCAACCAGCCAAAGTGGCTAGTGGGGGCGGCTATCAGGAACTTGCTCTTGTAGGGGTGTGATTATGACATAGCACCTGTTTTTGGTGTCCTGAGAGGAAATCCTTAGCGGAAGACAGCTCAGCAAACTGGGCTCAGCTCTAAAGCATCACATACATTTTGATCTTGTAAAACAAACTTCCATGACTTTTTTGGTGCATATGCCTGACTTTATTCAGTAAATGTCTTTCCATCAGAATTTATGTGCCTTTTTTTCTAATCAGATACAAAGTTCACCCTACTCAGTTGTGCACACACATTTTTTTATGTGCATTTTCAAAATTGATGGTGTTTCTATTAAGCATTTTTAAAAAAATCTGATACTCCAAAAATGCACATGGATGCAATCGTAGCCACTGTGTGGATGAACTTACCCATACCTTCATGCCTCTGTGGTCCAGCATGTGGTATTCAGAGTATGTAATTATCCTTAGTGTCCTTAAAATACCGGGTGGTGCTGAACAATCAGTGTGTTGTTCTTTCTGCATCTGCTCTCGATTGTCCATTACTTAAATCACTTTGGGAGAAAACTGCTTACTGTAAACATGGACAAAATGACAGCTTGCAGCGCTCATCTTCTGCTTCAAAGTCCATCGTAACCTCTTTTAGACTGGCATTGTTTTTCAACCCCCTAGCAACCAATTTTAATGTTCGAATTAACCACATTTCACTTTAATGCATGTTATTAATCAGATTTCATAGCTTGCATGTTATGATAAACACTTTCCTCTACAAATATCTGTCATCAAGAGACAACTTTTACAATTCGGCCATGATCACATCATTTCCATACTACTTTTTATTCTATAATAACTGGAAAAGCTTGACACTGTAGAAGTGGGCCGCTAATGCCATTTCAGTTTAATATTGGTTTTAATATATTTTCCAGCCATTTACAAGGTTCTCCTCATTTGGAAAGCAATGTTAATGCCATCCTTTTTCAATAGTAACTACAGAGGTGTTTGAATGGCAAAAGATTGGACCTGCTCTTGAATCTCCATTGAGGCCTTCAGAGCCTTTAGTTGCAGGTAAAAGGGAAAATAGAGATATTTTTTTTTAGCTTTGTCTGTTGCGACTGAACACAAATAAACAGTAGCTGTACAACATTTATTGGACAATTTTGTAAGTATTCAACACAACCATTCTTGCGGTTACAAAAACACACACTCGCTCAGCTTATATACAAAGGGTTTCAATGAAAACAGGATTCAGTCAGAAACATCATTCATGCACATATGTATGCTGAACACCAATGCTACATTAAAAATACACATTAATAAAATTATCTATTTGTACTGTTTGCAGAGGCTTTGCATTATTCGTTAATGTGGCAATTTAATCGATTCACATGTACATGCACATTAGCTTTGAATTGACAGAATGTTGCATTAAAAATCCCTTTAAGATGTACAAAACTCCTTTGTCGTCGGCTGAAGTAGAGGTTTTTCATTTGTGCTACTAAATGTAGTCTGATTCAAACTTGCAGACTTTTCATTCATTATAAATGGTCATTTAATTGCATAATTTAATTTGTAGTTTTGCTAAAAAAATTCACAATTACTGTGCACAATTTATAAATAAACAATGACAGATTTTAGTTTGTTTTTACATGTATGCATTTGTTTTGGAGATATCCAATTACTTTTCACTTAACAGTGAGTAAATTCAATGCACGTTATTGGAGGTAAAAAAAATACTACCTGGTAAAACAAAATAGCATTTAGATTTAAATAACTAGTTAAGAATCAGTAATTGGATCTTTATTTCAGTGATATATATGACTTGGCTTGTATTATGATTTTTTTATGATTTAAAAAAAGCACACCTAATAAAAAAAACACTTTTAAATTGACTGTAAAACTTAATGGAGAGTGAGCGAGTCAAGTGGTGTCATTTTACCAGCATTGCCGTGGCATCACAGTAGCACTATTACAAGTAGCAGGAACAATTACACTAGGAGAAGCATGTTTGAGCAGACTTTGCTTTTCTGGTGAGCATGTGTGGTTTGTGCGTAAAGTATACGTGTACAAACAGAATATTGAGCTATTTTGAACTTTGGCTATGGCACACAATGTGTTCTGCTGCACTTGTGCTTTGTTTGTCTCTGTAACAAACTGCCCTTGTGTGGCACAAGCCATTGAAATGAATGGGTTTCATATCGCAGTGCTTTCCACATCCGCTGTGAAAGTTGCAGCATAGCCTTTTTTTTACCTAACACTTTTGGTCATTTTTCTCTTTGGGTAAAAACAGAAAAAGATAGAATGTAATCATTTTCATCACCTTATCGTTTTCATCTTATCATTTTCATCATCGTTTTCATCATCTTTGGTGCATCCATTGTGTTGTTACAGCTTTAGGGGACAGCTGTCTTTTAATTTGCAGCTTAGATATTAAATAGGAGCATTCACAATTTCTGTGCAAAATTGATATCTAAACAATGCCAAGTTTTTTTGCATACATGCATTTGTTTTGGACATATTCAGTTACTTTTCACTTTACATCGAGCAAATGCAATGCGCACACACACACACACACACACACACACACACACACACACACACACA
>CAIGQZ010000427.1:37033396-37057820 GCA_903798205.1 Danio tinwini
GTGTTATATTGCTTGTTTACTTGCTTACCTGTTTACTTATTTACTTGTTTACTTGCTTATTTACTCAGTTACTCATTTGCTTGCTTGCTTACTTATTTACCTGATAACTTGTTTACTTCATTACTTATTTACTAACTTATTTGCTTGTTTGTTTGCTTGCCTACTTATGTACTTACTTGCTAAAATGTTTGCTCGCTTGCTTACATATTTACTTAGTTATATTTTATTTATGTATTTATTTATTTATTCATTCAGCATTTTCAGAGCATTCGTGTGAATATACATTCATTCAGATTTTCCCCCTGACCCTGGCTCTTTCCGTCTGGTACTGGTTTAAGTTCTGGGCTCTTATGACGGAGTGTTTTTTGTCAGGCGCTGTTTTTGTGGACAAAGCCTTGGAAAAGCCCTGGCCCTTGTTTGAAACCCTTGCCCAGCTTGCATAACAAAATTCCACTGCCATTAAAAAGCAATATTCTGCATGAATTCAGAACTCAGAAAAACAGCACAGTTTACTGGGAGAATCTGACCGCTTGAAACATTTATGCATGTAGTCATCTACATTTCTCCATGCACCAACAGCAATGTGTGTTTCATTACTTTAACTAACCATGACACACTGGAGATCTGCCGTTCAGTGACGTATGCGAGCGTGATATCAGTATGAACTTATTATGCTTTTATTTGCATGATGTATTTGTTGACATTGGCAGTGTTTCCATCCAAAGATGCAAATGAGACTGGAATATCACATAAAACATTTGTGAGTGAATCAGCGTTTCAATTTTGTAAATCAAATAGAACAAAATCATCACTTCCTGATAAACTGACACCAAATATCAGAAAGAGAAATGTAGTTTAATGCGGTAGGAGAAGCCTCTGTGGTCTTTTTTCTTCTCTAATAAACAAGTTGCGCTTCGGAAGACAAAACACAATGAATGCAATACAGTGCTTTTGGAGGCATGAGACGCTCTTTGGGAGCACAGACAGAAGCTCAAGACAGTTCTGGATAATCATAATAATAATAATAATAATAATAATAATAATAATAATAATAATAATAATACTGAACCACAGTGATTATGGACTTTAGCTGAAGGATTTTAGAATGAGCAAAACGACATTTCAGATGTTTGACAATGTGCTGGAAACACTGCTTTGTCAATTAATTTGTCCCATCACGCACATTTATATCATCACATGATCGATTAAAACAAAATCACATGACTTGCATGCTTGCATTTAATCAGTAAATGTGTTTCCATTGTAGTTTATGGGCAGTTTTCTTATCAGATAAAAAGTTTATCCTACTCAATTGTGTTGCATATGATTTTTATGCACATTTTTAAAATGTGTGCCCATCTTGGAATTTCCACAAGCATTTTTGGCAACACTTTGCTTGAAGGGGTGTTCGTAAGACTGTCATTAAACCTTTATAATGTCTTTGTCGCGGTCACCAGTGATTGAGCATTTGCAGATCGCTGGAGAGCTACACACATACCACTTTAAAGGGCCATGAAACACCCTGTCTCAGCAGACTGTTTTCACACCTCTAGTTTGGAAAAAGTCAGGAAAAGTGGGCGTGTCCAGCTTCGTTTAGGTGGGAGTGTCAGGGGAGGGATAGAGGGACGGATTTGCAAATATGAAAGTCACAAAATGCGGCGAAAATCCTACACGGCGGGAATAGTTAGATCATGTTTACATTCGGAGAGCAGCATTTGCAGCGGATCTTTCAGTCTATAATATTGTACTATAATATTGCAGTGATATTAACATACTGTAAACTTAGTAACTAAATCGTTTTGACTATAGTATGTCTTTAAAAACTGAAAGAGCACTGCTGACGATACAAACTAACTTTGCCATCAAAATAAACAAAGAACTGATCGCACACTTACCAAATCTGTAGAGACAGGACAGTCACTCTGAAACTGTGACTTTTTTTAAAAGGAGACGAGCAGCAAATCCAGATTTCACCATTTCCAGATGCGAAAAGCTCTCAGGTAAAAATGTTCCTTACAAACGAATTTCTGTCGCGTGTCGCATGCACTGTAATCCACACGTGAGTCCAGCAGCGCTCTCACAGCGGGAAAATGTTGCAGCACATTAATAAACACAGCACACTGATAAATGCAACACTGACGACCCATGTCTCCAAATTGTCGTTCTTTACTTGTTTTGGCAACACAACGTGGCGTCTCTCTGTCATGTGAACACTGTAACAGGTCTCCGAAGCTATCGTGCATATTAATAAAGTTGCACGTCATACACAATAGAGCGCGCTGATTGGTTTGAACAAAGTCTTTCTCATGAATTAATGCAGCACCCTCAGAGACGTCATGATGTACTTTCAGGTACAGACAGCCAATCTCCACGCTGGATTTACACGCAGAGCGAATTTGCTCAAAATAACGCAAAAACAACCAATTTTCACTTTTTAGTGCAATATATGTGTCCTAATAGGGTTTATAGTAGCGTGGGACACATATATGACTGTCAACAGCTCAACAAATGTGTTTTGGTGTTTCGTGACCCTTTAATGAACCACAACTCCCATCATGCACCACACACACACATCAGATACTGCTCTCTCCCTGATTACACAAACACAGCTGATTCTTACAACTCTCTGTTTAATAAACTGCTGTGGATCCTGAACCCCGTTGTCCAGCATCCCTTCCTTTACCGTCATGAAGGTGAATGAGACTTTATTCATGCTTATAATAACTGTTATTAAGTGTAATTTGCTTAGTTATGCCATTTTAAATGCATTGTTTGGTATAACAACTTGACAGAAACAAACACATCACAACCTGTCTTCATCTGTGTCATGACAGCTTGACATTACCAAGACAACAAAACTTGTCATAAATCCATCATAAACATGATTGTCATGAAGCCATTATAATTGTGTTGTTCATATTTTTCTGATCAAGTTTTCAATGAAAAAACTGTATTTGGCATTATAATGTCTCATTTAAAGCTGTCATTACTCTTTAAAATGCTTTTTAAGAGCATTGTTAAAATTTAATTACATTTAATGACAAATTCAGCTTGCATCAATGTATTTGAGATAAAAAAAATATGAATGACGCTGTTATAAAAGTTATGACATTTATAATGGCTTCATGACATGAAATGACAGATTACAAAGACAAAAACAGATTGTGACGTATTTGTTTCTGCCAAGTTGTCATAAACAATGTCATCTTTGCATTGAAAACTTCATAACTGAGTGAATGACACTTAATAACAGTTATTATAAGCATGCATAAAATCTCATTCACATTTATGATGTGTTATGTCATGATTATAGTGTTTTCAAGTAAAGTGTTACAGATAAGGGCTCATTATGCCATTGCAAATAAATTATGTCAAGTTGTCATAACAAACAATGTCATCTTTGCATTTAAAATGTCATAACTGAGCGAATGTCACTTAATGACAGTTGTTATAAGCATGCACTCAGTCATTTATTTAATGACAAAATTTATTTAAACATACTTTAGCTCATTCACAATCATGATGTGTTTTATTTTATGTTTATAAAATATTAATAACAGTCTTATGAACACCCCTTCAAGTAAAGTGTTACAGAAAAGGGCACATTATGACAATGCAAATAAATTGTCAAGTTGTCATAACAAACAATGTCATCTTTGCATTTAAAATGTCATAACTGAGTGAACGACACCTAATGACAACTGTTGTTAGCATGCATTCAGTCATTTATTTAATAACAAAATGCATTTAAGCATGCTTAATCTCATTCACAATCATGACATGTTTTATGTAATGATTATAAGGGTTTAATGACAGTCTTATGAACACCCCTTCAAGTAAAGTGTTACAGAAAAGGGCACATAAATGACAATGCAAATAAATTGTCAAGTTGTCATAACAATGTCATCTTTGCATTGAAAATGTCACAACTGAGCGAATGTCACTTAATGACAGTTGTTATAAGCATGACAAAATGTATTTAAACATGCTTTATCTCATTTACAATCATGATGTGTTTTATTTCATGATTATAAAATTTTAATAACAGTCTTATGAACCCCCCTTCAAGTAAAGTGTTACAGAAAAGGGAACATTATGACAATGCAAATAAATTATGTCAAGTTGTCATAACAAACAATGTCATCTTTGCATTTAAAATGTCATAACTGAGTGAACGTCACTTAATGACAGTCGTTATAAGCATGCATTCAGTCATTTATTTAAAGACTGAATGCATGCTTCATCTGTCAAAATCTCATTCACAATCATGACGTGTTTTATGTCATGATTATAAAGGTTTTATGACACTATGTTCGAAAGGTTTTACGAACACCCCTTCAAGTCAAGTGTTACCTCATTTTTTATGCCATATTCCAAAATGCACATTAAGATAGGTGGAGGGAAATACAGCTAGTGAGCGAATATGAGCTTGTTTCTGACCTTATACGTCTCCCAGTTTCTGAAGAAGTTGACGGATCCGTCCATGCGTCTTTGAATGACAGTCCAGCCGCCGGGGTCATGTCTCTGGTCACACCAGACCTGCATGAGTTTGTTGGTGTTTTCTGGCTTCAGCAGGAACATGCCGCTGTTGCTGTGTCCTTCCTCTAGAGCCTGCAGACAGTCTTTAAATGGCCCTGTTTACGAAGCAAAAACATGCATTATTACAGTTGAAGTCTGAATTATTAACCCTCCTGAATTATTAGCCCTCTTTATATTTTTTCCCCCAATTTCAGTTTTTTTTCAACACATTTCTAAACAAAATTGCTTTAATAACTAATTTCTAGTAATTGAATTCTATTATCTTTGCCATGATGACTACATAATATTTGACTACATATTTTTCAAGATACTAGTATTCAGCTTAAAGTGACATTGCCTTTTTTTTATAGAATTTTTAAAGTGATTTTGTAATTCTGCAATAGTGAACTAGCTAGGTTAACTACGTAGGTTAATTAGGCAAGTTAGAGTAATTGTCTGTAGACAATCAAAACTGATAAATCAAATCTAATGTTTTTTTATGTAAAGTGTTCTATTTTTATGCATTTATTTTTGTTTTGTCTTATTGAATTATGAAGTTATTTTTAAGTAATATGCCTTTATCTAGGCAAGGCAAGATTATTTCGATAGCACATTTCATACACAGTGGCAATTTAAAGTGCTTTACATAAACAGGAATAAAAGAGACAAGAATAAGAAAATAAAAACGAATAATAAAAATGATTAAAAACAGATTAAAATGTGTTAATGTGTAGCACAGTGCTCATTCAGTAAAGGCACAGCTAAACAGATGTGTTTTCAGTTTTGATGTGAATGCGCCTAATGTTGGAGCACATCTGATCATTTCTTGAAGCTGATTCCAGCAGTGGGGGGCGCTGTTAGCAGCTGAAGGCTGATTTACCGTGCTTTGACTGAACTCTTGGAGTTTCTAGTTTATATGATCCTAAAGATCTGAGTGATCTGTTAGGTTTGTATTCAGTGAGCATATCTGTAATGTATTGAGCTCCTAGACAATTTAGTGATTTATACAAGAGTGCTAATGCTTTAAAATCTATTCTGAATGTAACTGAGAGCCAGTGTAAAGACCTGAGGACTGGTGTGATGTGCTCTGATTTCCTGGTTCTGAATCCTGGCCGCAGCGTTCTGGATGAGCTGCAACTGCCTGACTGTCTTTTTGGGAAGACCAGTGAGGAGGCCGTTACAGTAATCCACCCTTTACATCAGAAACTGTTGCATGAGTGAAGCAGTTTATTGTAGCTGTTCTCGTGTAAACCCACCAGAGGCCGCTGTTGAGAGTTCCGTCTGTCTGACTGAATGATTGACTGGGCGACTGGCCAATCAACTAACCCACTCTCCTCTTTCCCTAAACCCAACCAATTTTACCGATTGACCCACTCACCCACTTACTTCCCTAAACCCAACCAAGGGTTTACAAAAGCAGTCCAGAAAAATAAGCCCTTGTCTAATGTTTACCACGTTTTCGGATTTTACCACGTTCTCAACCTGTAGTCCACTCGTTCATTTTATTTTTTGGATTCTGTTTTTGTCTTACATAATTTTTGGAATTGCTCTTCCAAGACTCGAACCCGGTCGTCGTCGTCGTGGTCAGCTCCTCTCTGCGTCTCAAGTTCGCCGACATACATGACGAGCTAACGGGACAAGCTGATTGCGGCGGGAGACCTCCACACGAAGATAAGCGGTCAGCCGGTAAGCGCCAAAAGGAACAGCGTCATATCGGCCCATAGCGTTCGCTTAAAAAATGAAACTTATCCACACGTACCTCCGGCTACATAATTTGCGGTCTCCAGAAATGTCCACAGGACTACGTTTTCAGAATGAGCCTGGGTTGCAATAATCTGTTGAAGTGGAATAGTAATATTGAACTTATTTTTTTATGTTTTTGTTCCAGCCAAACTTAAAAACAAGACTTTCTCCAGAAGAAAAAATATAAACATATAAAAAAAATGTTTTTTTTCTTCTGGAGAAAGTCCTATTTGTTTTATTTCAGCTAGAGTAAAAGCAGTTTTTAATTATTTAATCACTTTTGTAAGGTCAATATTATTAGCCCCTTTAAGCAATATTAGTTTTGGATTGTCTACAGAACAAACCACTGTTATACAATGACTTGCCTAATTACCCTTAGCCTTTAAATTAAGTTAAGCCTTTAAATGTCACTTTAAGCCATATAGAAGTGTCTTGAAAATATCTAGTCAAATATTATTTACTGGCGTTATGGCAAAGATAAAATAAATCAGTTAGTAGATATATATATATATATATATATATACTGGAGAGCGAATAATTCAACTGTATATATAAAATATATTATTGAAGTGGTGTAAATGTATTGCGCAACACTTCAGTGCGGTATATTGTTTATTGCGACAGGCCTTGATGGTTATTCTTTACAGCACCTCTGAATTTTGTGTTTAAATCGGTTCAGATGTGTTTCAAAGCTGCTGTAGATTACATATGTGCACCACTATCTTTAAATCCAGCTGTTTCTGCAACATTGTCTAAGAAAACAGAATGGAGAAAGAGAGTCGGTTATTGATGAGCAAAGGCCGTGTCCAGGACCTCCAGGAGCTGGCTTTGTTTGCTGAAAAATAATGTTTTCTGTTGAGTTTGATACACCCCAGATGTGTTGAGCCTACTGGAATTCAGTGTTTGTTAGATGTCACATATTTTCTAAGGGGATTGTATGCAGTAGATTGTAAAATAGTTTTTTCACCACTGACCACATAGCATTAAAGCATTGTCTCATTGACCGCAATCATGAAGTCACTAGGGGTGAAACAGATCACTGTTGATCCTTGATCCGTACAGATCACAACTCATGGTTCGGATGGCACGTGACCCGCGGATTAATAATTTATAAATGCCCTTCCAGCCACAACCCATCTCTGGGAAACATCTACACACATACACTACGGACAATTTAGCTTACCCAATTCACCTGTACCACATGTCTTTGGACTGTAGGAGAAACCAGAGCACCCGGAGGAAACCCACGCGAACGCAGGGAGAACATGCAAACTCCACACAGAAATGCCAACTGAGCCAGCCGAGGCTCGAAACAGCGACCTTCTTGCTGTGAGGTGACAGCACTACCTACTGCGCCACTTCATTGCCTAAAGTGTGATTATAAGAAATAAAATAATACATTTTTACCATTAGAAGCTGGTTATATTTACAGACTGCTGCCACATAACTGTGTTTAAGCAGTTTTTTTTTTGCATAATAGGTGCCCTTTAAGGCATTTCAGTTAATCTCAATAAAAAATAAAAAGCTAAATTTTATTTTGATCTCAATCAAAAAAAAAAAAAAAGGATTCAGTTTATAAATGAATAAAATAAGCTTGCAATTTGTACAGACAAGACCGGACTGTTATCAAGACTACGATATAGTGAACTGTATCAAACTCTAATAAATCGGCGTCTAGACTGCAGCTCTGCACAAGACGTTTGGCCATAGGAGAAATGGTCGTGCCCAACTGAGCCTGGTTTCTCTCGAGGTTTTTTAAATTCTTTACTTTCGCCAATTGGTGAAGTTTTTTTCCTCGCCGCTGTCGCCTCTTGCTTGCATGGTTCGGGATCTGTAGAGCTGCGCATCGATGGATTTGCTCTTCAGTGTTTGGACTCTCAGTAGTGATTATTAAACCACACTGAACTGAGCTAAACTGAACTGAACTTAAACACTAAAAACTGAACTGACACTGTTTCAATTTACTATAATCTTCTATGTGAAGCTGCTTTGACACAATCTACATTGTAAAAGCGCTATAGAAATAAAGTGAATTGAATTGAATTAAATGTATGAGCTTAGAGACATTTGTTCATAGGTCAGCCAACTTTCATTTAAGTTTCTGTCTTGACTGCCTGTTTATTTTTGCCACGCTTGCTGATTCGCCCCAAAATGTAATTGAAAAATACAGTGGAATGTTATGAGGCGAATCTGATTTGTCACACTTTGTTTTGTTCTGATATGTCTCGGGCTCTTCTGCGACTGCTGTTTTGACATTTGACTTCAGATTAGGAGTTTATTACTGTCAGCTGCTGAATTACAGGATTGGATCTCAAGAGGGCAAGACTGGAATCAATCTGTTTGTGACCCAATCATTACCCAGACTGATGAGCAATAACTTTCTCATCATGCGAGTAAGAGCGACTCACAGTCTGTCATCTCCTTTTCAAATAGATCTTCTGTTTTTTGTGTGTTTTATATGCAAGATTGTTAGCTTTTTGTATGGATATGCTTGTTTTCAGAGACGAGTTGCCTTGTAAAACCCAATTTTTAATGTTGGTCAAATGTTATATAAAATAATCCTATTAGTTTTTTTCATTTTCATATATACAGCTGAAGGCAAAATTATTAGCTCTCCTGAATCATTAGCCCTGCTGTATATATTTTTCCCAATTGTTGTTTAACAGAAAGAAGATTTTTACCATAATGTATTTTAACACATTTCTAATCATAATAGTTTTAATAACTCATTTCTAATAACTGATTTTTTTTTGTTGTCATGATGACAGTATATAATATTTGACTAGATATTTTTCAAGATACTAGTATTCAGCTTAAATTAGCATTTAAAAGCTTAATTAGGTTAATTAGGCAGGTTGGGGTAATTATGCAAGTCATTGGATAACAGTGGTTTATACTGTAGAGCAGGGCTATTCTAATAGTTTGTCATGGGGGCAGGTTCATGAAAAGCATCCCAAACGAAGGGCTGGAGAGATATGACTTGCAATATGAGTAATAACACAACAATATAAGAGCCCATATATTGTATTTTTGCTCCTTAAGACACCCACATTGTATTTTTCTACATTAAAATGTGAATATATTGTATTTTGAAACTACACAACACTGCATTGTACAATAGACAATAAAATTATTATTATTTTTTTTTACAAACATTCAAATGTTGTATTTCAGAACACAACAAAAGCAGTGCATTGCTTTTGTAGATTTCTTCTACATTTAGACACATTCATATGTGATTTTTTGAACTGCATAACAATTAGGGATGCAACAATTATAGATTTTGGTTGTACGATTATATAGTCTAAAGAATAATCATGGTTTCACGGTTATCATGTCTAATGTAAATTCAAGCTTTAGGTAGCTATTTAGATGAACTGTTGTTGCCATCTGCATTCATGATAATGATATGCATACATAATCATTTTAATAATAATTCGTCTAACATATCTTTTGTTTACACTGCACTGAAAGGCACGCACAACTCTCACCGTGAGATGTTTTCTACTGTGCGGGCCCGGAAAAACGCAAGCGCGTTGCTTCGCTTGTGTGCGTATGTCATATATTCTTACATTAGAAACAACAAACTTGCAAGCGGAAAAGACGTGATATGGGAACGGCCACTGCTATAGTTAATCTGGTGTGCGGGCGTGTTAGCCTCGGTGTACATTCTTGGAACTTTAAACTAGGGCACAGTTGGCAACTTGGCACAACTTTGCAGCAGTTTCGTTTTGATCCGTGCAATAGAAATGCAGCTTAGAGAAGCCTTTACGATTAATTATGACAAATTAAAGCTCAGTTAATAGAAAAATCAGCTAATCGTTGATATTGACGATATCAATGCATAGTACAAAAAGCCTTTTCTACAAACATATCCCAATATTTTCGGCTGCCTGCGCCACTCCCTTAATGTCAGGTGACTCATGCTCTGCGCAGATTCTGCAGCTCGTGCTGTATTGAACAAGCGCACATCACTTCATAACTATAGTGGCCTTATTTCAACTGAACTAAATTTTATTTTTGATGTCTTGGTCACACTATTTGGAGGGGCGGTACAAATTGCCTTGGGGCCCGGGTTCGGGCCGCGGGCCGCCAATTGAATGGCCCTGCTGTAGACAATCAAAAAATAATATATTTTAAGGGGGCTAATAATATTGACCTTAAAATGCTTTATAATTGCTTTTATTCTAGCCAAAAAGACTTTCTCCAGAAGAAAAAATATTATAGAAAATACTAGGGGTGTGAACCTACACTGGTCTCACGGTTCGGTTACGATTATCATGCCATCGATTTGGTTCAATTCGATATCTCGGTGCATCACGGTGCATTTACGATTTTTTCCATACATAATTAGATTTTTTCTTTACAACACAAAAACAATTTTTATTAATCTATAAATATGTTTATATTAATATATTATTTGTAAAACAATTTTGTCCTTTAATACAAGCAGTAATAAATATGAACTGTACCTTTAATTTTACCTGCTCAAAAAAAAACCCACTCTTTGTGAATGTTTTAGACAAAACTCCAACACATACACAGAAGACAGCACGAGCATTCATAACAAATAAACTAATGTAAATATTATCCCGCTTGCTTTTTGAGCTGGCAAGTTCTTACACCCCTATGATTGGTCATTGTCTTCACCTGCTCAACAGAAAGGGCTATGATTGGCTTTAGAAACGAAATTGCTGTTCACCCATTAGTGACGCGGGAAAAACAGCCGCGGGTCAGTCTATATGCGCATAATATGCGGTTATCAGGTAATCCGTAATAGAATAAATACAATACAATAAACTCGCACCACAGGCTTGTGTCTGGATCCACAAGTATTGCTTTAACAGCCGAGAGGAGAGGAAACTTTACTTCACAAACCAGTTAGGATCAATTACCTAATCAATATCGAATTGTCCCCATTTGCATCACGGTGCACAGAAGAAACAATTAATTTTGACACCCCTAGGAAATACTGTGAAAATTTCCTTGCTCTGTTCAACATCATTTGGTAAATATTTCAAAAAGAAATAATAATTTGCAGGTGGGCGAATAATTTTGACTTCAAATAATCAATATGTTACAAATACAAACATCAAATTACATTTGATCTTACAACATTCTACAAATTATTAATCCAAGAAACAAGACTTTCTTTTTGAGTCTTATTTCTTTTAGTTTTGACTGGAATTTAAAAGCATTTAATAAAAAAAATTAAATACTGCTCATTTCAAAGTTATTTTTAATGTAATGTGTATTTATATTTATATAGTGCATTTATCATGTACACCCAAAGCACTTCACAATCAAAAGGGGGGGGGGGGTCTCTCCACACCACCACCACCACCAGTGTGCAGCATCCACTTGGATGATGCGATGGCAGCCACAGGACAATGAAGCCAGTGCGCTCACCACACACCAGCTATTGGTGGAGTGGAGAGACAGTGATAGAGCCAATTCGGTGGATGGGGATAATTGGGAGGCCATGATTGTTAAGGGCTGATAGAGGGAATTTGGCCAGGCTGCAGGAATTACACCCCTACTCTTCACGAGAAGTGCCATGGGATTTTTTATAACCACAGAGAGTCAGGACCTCGGTTTAACGTTCATGCGAAAGACGGCACTCACTGACAGTATGGGGTCCCCTTCACTTTACTAGGGCGTTAGGACTCACACAGACCACAGGTTGAGCGCTCCCTGCTGGCCACACTAACACCACTTCCAACATCAATAGTTTTCCCATGTGGTCTCTTATCCAGGTACTGACCAGGCTCAGCCCTGCTTAGCTTCAGTGAGTAATCAATCTTGGGCTGCAGGGTGATATGGCTGTGGTGTTTTGTCCTCTTTATTTATTTAATTATTTATTTATTTATTTATTTTTATTTATTTATTTTTTTCAGATTGGCAACAGAACAAAGCTTGTACAAATGTTGTACGATGACTTGCTTAACTAACCTAATTAAGTCTTAAAATTGCACATTAAGCTGAATAGTAGTATCTTGCAAAATAACTAGTAAAATATTATGTACTGTCATCATGGCAAAGACAACAGAAATGAGTTATTATGAATTAGTTATTAAAACTTTAGGCTTAAATAATGTGTTAAACTCTCTTTTAACCCTCTACTGTCATGAGCTGATCCTTTTGTTTTTATTGATGTTTTCATTTGCATTCAGCAACTACTCACAATAAACAACACGTCATGTGACTTAACCAAAGCAAATCATTGGTTAAACTAAGGTCTCCTCTTTCCACCAAAAAATATTAGAACAATGATCTTAAAGAAACTGTGGCAGAGAAATAAACACAATGCTCCCGGAAAGTATTCACAGCGCTTCACGTTTTCCACATTTTTTATCTTACAGCCTTATTCCAAAATGGATTAAATTAGTTTATTTCCTCAACATTCTACACACAATCCTCTATAATGACAATGTGAAGAAAGAGTTTTTGAAATGTGAAGCTGAAAAATCACATTTACATTAGTATTCACATTCTTTGGCATGATGCTCTAATATGAGCTCAGGTTTATTCTGTTTCCACTGATCATTCTTGAGATGTTTCAGCAGCTTCATTGGAGCTCACCTGTGGTCAATTCAGTTGATTGGACATGATGTGAAAAGGCATACACCTGTCTATATAAGGGCCCAGGGTTGACAGTGCATGTCAAAGCACAAACCAAGCATGAAGACAAAGGAATTGTCTGTAGACCTCCGAGACTAGGTTGTCTCGAGGCACAAGGCTGGGGAAGGTTACAGAAAAATTTCTGCTGCTCTGAAAGTTCCAATGAGCACAGTGGCCTCCATCATCCGTAAGTGGAAGATGTCAGGAACCACCAGGACTCGTCCTAGAGCTGGTCGGCCATCTAACCTGAGTGATCAGGAGAGAAGGGCCTTAGTCAGGGAGATGATCAATTGATCAGAGTGACCTGATGGTCACTCTGTCTGATCTTCAGCGTTCTTCTGTGGAGAGAGGAGAACCTTACAGAAGGACAACCATCTGTGCAGCAATCCACCAATCAGGCATGGATGGCCAGACGAAAGCCACTTACCACCTGGAATTTGCCAAAAGGCATCTGAAGGACTCTCAGACCATAAGAAACAAATTCCTCTGGTCTGATGAGACTAAAATTGAACTCTTTGGAGTGAATGTCAGGCGTTATGTTTGGAGAAAACCAGGCACCGCTTATCACCAGGCTAATACCATCCCTACAATGAAGCATGGTGGTGGCAGCATCATGCTGTGGGGATGTTTTTCAGCAGCAGGAACTGGAAGACAAGTCAGGATAGAGGGAAAGATGAATCCAGCAATGTACAGAGACATCCTGAATGAAAACCTGCTTCAGAGTGCTCTTGAGCTTAGACTGGGGTGACGGTTCATCTTCCAGCAGGACAATGACCCAAAGCACACAGCCAAAATATTAATGGAGGGTCTTCACAACAACTCGGTGAATGTCCTTGAGTGGCCCAGACAGAGCCCAGACCTAAATCCTATTGAACATCTTTGGAGAGATCTGAAAATGGCTGTACACCGTCGCTTCCCATCCAAACTGATAGAGCTTAAGAGGTACTGCAAAGAGGAATGGGCAAAAATTCCCAAAGACAGGTGTGACAGGCTAATACCATCCCTACAGTGAAGTATGGTGGTGGCTGGGGAGACGTTTCATCTTCCAGCAGGACAATGACCCAAAGCACACCTCCAAAATATCAATGGAGTGGCTTCACAACAACTCGGTGAATGTTTTTGCATGGCCCAGCCAGAGCCCAGACCTAAAGCCTATTGAACATCATTATGAAGTATTGTGTGTAGAATTTTGAGAAAATAAATGCATTTAATTCATTTTGACATAAGGCTGTAACATAAAATTTTTTTGGAAAAAGTAAAGCGCTATGAATACTTTACGGATGCACTGTAAATATCATATTGTCATATGACATTATGCGGTAGAGGGTTAAACATCACTTGGCAAAATATTCAAATAAGAATGAAACATTGCACAGGAGGGTTAATAATATGGTATTTAACTGTGTTATACACCATCATATCCACCGTATATGAACATATTGTCAGTCTTGGGTAATTTTTCATAGGTTATGTTGGCTTAAGAATTCACATTTGTATATTTAGATGCTTCCATATAGTATATATAGCATGCAAAATACCTAAATATGACGAAACTTTAATGCATGCTAAATATGACTGTGCATAATATAAAAAGTAGTATTTACTGTATGTAACATTTAACTAATATTGAAAGCAGCTGCTTTCTCTGCCCAATATTTTGCAGATTCATCTGTTGCATGTAAAAACCAAGACTAAATATGTTGTGCACATGATAAAGTAGCTAGTCGGTATTTCTAAAGCCGTGTTATTGATGCATTGTGGGACGTTTATTAGAGCAGTGTTGTTAAGCGTGCATAAATCCACTAAAATAAAGCGCAAATTACACTGCTGTTGTTTGTTGTGGCTGGAAATCTTGCTAATAACTTCCAGTGGCGAGATTTAATGAAATGTTATGAAGAAAACCGGGCACAAAAATGAATTTACAGTGGATATACAGTGAGGGGGATTTCAGGAGAATGTGTATATAGATTTATTATGTAAACCACATAGCATCACCCTGTCATTTACCATCCATTCCTAAAAAGCATTTCATTTATTCAGCCACATTTGAGCATCTCAAAATGAGATATTCACATAGCAGAAACGTAAACAAAGAGCTTCCATCAAACCACAGATTTCTCTCTGTGAAAGATTGCCATCTGGAATCCCCCAATTATAGACTTTAAAGTGGTTCCTGAAGGGTTTTCCTTCCAAGATTAATGTACTCTCTTAGTTCAGAAGATAGTTTGCCAAATGATTGTGTTGTAATGGGAAGCAGGCCAAACTCTGCGCAGGGAAATCCACGTGTCTCCATGTCAGTGAACTTCGGGGCTGTTTTCTTTGGAAGCGCACATGTAACCAACCCACTTAGGCGTATCCATACTTATTTATCATACTCAGTGCGCAAAACACAATTCACCTCGTAAAACGGGAAGATTGCCGGCTGCGTAATGTTTTAATGTTTCTCATTAGTCACGCTGGCCCTGTTGCATATGCAGAATGTTTTGCCGAAGCATGTGTTGTGGAGAATTACGTCATGCTATACTATTATATTAAAAGGGGCAGTTCACGCATAAAAGAAAATTGTCACGCTTTATTTGTTTCAAACCTTTGAGTTTCTTCTGTTGAACACTAAAATAAGATATTTCGAGGAATGCTGGACACCTTTAATCATTAGCCCCTTTCACACATACAGATCTTTCCGGAAAATTACCAGCTATTTTTCAGAAAGGGATCATGTGTGAAAATTGCAGGAAAAAGCACATTCACTTCTAGAATGCGCTGATGTGAGACATCTACTTTAGCCAATCAGAACATTTAGTTGCATTCACATCCGCGCTGTTTATGAAAATGAAAACCTTTGAATATTTTACCTGACACCTGGCTAGATGTTAGTCAGATTACGTTTCTGTGTTCCTTCTTAATGCCAACTGTGTGAAAAATTATTGATAAAATGCTTACGATAAACCGCTGTTTGTTTACCTTCAAGCTCTGCTTCAGTTGCTTGACGTGTGTGCACGTGAAGCAGCAGGTGAGCGCCAGCACGCATACATATTATAAACATCTCGACATGTGAAAATGTTCCTCCATATGTTTTCATCGAAGTTGTTCACAATACCTATCCAACCACTGTGTTTATAAATAAAAAAATTGAGTTTTACCATTTTTGTCTCCAAATTAGATTAAAATCACCAGCGATAAATAGGCAACTTTAATTTATATGTTAAAGTTAATTTGAAAGAGTACATCAAAATTGTGTTAGTTATGAACTCTATATAATAAATCAGTCACATTGTTTTAAATGAATATGTTAGTACTCATTAGCTAAGACATTAACATCATAAGATCAATAAATGCTTTTGCATTACATTGAAATTAGTTAAATTAAATGGCATTAACAAATGCAACTTTCCTGTACAGTGTTAAGAAACAAAAGGTCAATAAAGATTCACATGAAAATGTTCATGTTTAAAAATAAATCGCCTGTTAAGCCTCCATCATTTGGTGCTGTGATGAACAACCACTGCCAACACAACAATCCCAATATTCTTAAAAAGCACTATAAATAAATAATAAAATAAATTAATTAAAAGTGCCCACAATATCAATATTGCGTGTGTCCATTATCACGATATGTTGAATTATTAATTATCGGCATATGTCTAGTAGTGTTGTCAAATGTATCAATCTTTTACACTTTAAAAACGTCCTTTTCCTGCTAACATTTGAGCAGATGTTCATTGTGTTCACATGCCCAACAGATATGAATGTGATTGGCCATGAAAGTCATCGGTTTACCACTCTTCACCGATGTTCAGCGAGTGTAAACAAGTCACGTTGATCAGCTTGTCAGTCTATGAGCAAACATACTAGCGATCCGCTGATAGATAGACCGATCTACATGGCTTTAAAATGCTCCACTGGCCCTGTATCTGTGGTTACACTCAGTAAACAGTGGTGAGTTTGGTGAACTTATGACCTTCACGGCCAATCACAGTCATTTCTATTGAGCATTTTTTTTTTAGGATTTACTCTAAAGCAGTGACCCCAAAAAACACTCACCTGAGGGTTTATCCATAGAGAAGTTGTGTGTTTCAGACTGTTCAGTGGGTAAAGCTGGCGACATAGCTTTAGAGTTCTGGTCACTCTGGATTTCATTGGTCATCTGGTTGTTGTGTCGGGGGTAAGTGGGTGGATGGAAAGGCCTAGCAGGTGAATGATGGACTGGTGGAGGTGGAGGTTGACGATGCTGAGTGGTCTGCGCTGGCTGTGGAGGAACAACTGGCGGCTGGTAAGGTCTAGTTTGGCGTGCTCCAACAAATCCTCCTCTCCTGCATTGCTCTTCCAGCTGCACAATAACTGCACTCTGATTGCTTGCGAGTGATGCCAAGTGTTGGTATTTGTGTTTGAGATCTCGATAGCGTGCTGTTAACTGCTGCATCTCTGAGGTATGATTTAAAACGCGGTTTTCCAGCTGAGAAACCTCCAGCGCATTGTCTCTCTTGCGTATGATTTCGTGCAGGAGCTGCATGTAGAGCTGCGTGACTCTTGCATTCATGTTGCGCGACTCTTTACGAAGCAATTTAACTTCGTTGACTACTCCGCCATCAACCTCTACTAGCTGCTGCAGTGTTTCAATCTGCCGCCGCTGTTTGTGGAGCTCTCCGTTAAGTAGTTCTAGCTCCTGTTTGTTTACCCTGTTCTCCAGCAGAGCCTCGGGCTCTTTGGAGTTGACGCAGATTGCACCTGTGGTCTTTTTTTGAGGAACAATAAAGGTGTAAGAGCATTTGTCTGTGTCGGACGTGCTCGGAGGCTCGGGGGAGCGTTTGGAGCGACCTGCGTACATGAATTCGCTTTCAAGGACATCGTCTCTGCTCTCAAACTCCTCAGCAAAGCCGAGTGACACAGAATCAGGTCTGGAGAGAGTTACGATCAGCAGGGCCAGAAGAAAACGCTTCAGAACCATAACAGTCATGGCTTTCTGGGATGTGACTCTGTTGATAGAAAATAAACAATCTTAAGTTAATCTGATTGCCTAGGAAGTACAGTGGGGGGAATAAGTATTGAGTATTCAGTATTCAGTTTTCTCAGAAAACATATTTGTAAAGGTGTCGACTTGATATCGTCACCCGATGTTGGTAAGAACCAAAGAAATCCATATATGCAAAGCTAACAAAATTAATTGGTGTACAAATTAAGTTCCATATAATAAAATGAAATGACACGAGGAAAAAGTATTGAACACATGAACAGGGCTCGAAATTGCGACCGTTTTGGTCGTATATGCACCTGAAATTTTATCTATGCGACCTCAAAATATATTTGGGAGCATTTGTGCGACTGCATAAAATTGATGTCGTGCGACCAGTTTTCACAGCAAAATGTTCACCACATGCACGGAATTAGGAGGCATTTGTGTATTAGGCATCTTTGCACCTAAAAACACCAAACGCAGCGCTCAGGAAGGGTTTCAAACTGTTGACATGTCAACTTGCTGCAGTAAACAAAGCCCTTAATGCTTGCCCCGCCTTCAAGCTCTTCTTATTAGCCCACTGCGCTAGCACAGACTGCGAATGGATTGGTTAATATCAGCTGTCAATCACTCAGTTATGATGACAGGGAGCTACAGCCGCGAAAATGTAAAGGTCTGGATTCGAGAGAATGAAAACAACACTGACAGATTTTTAGTTTTAGAAACCACCTCAAATTACAAATAACGTTAGATCTGATTAGTGATCATGTAATGAATGTCATTCCAGCATTCCATACACTTTTTCGAAGAGTAGATAAAAGACTTCCAGTGTTTAAAGTCCGCTATGAAAATGATTAAAGCATTCACCGTAAAGCCGATGGGACGGAGTTTTCAGGTAACAGTGTTTGCTGCTGAATCTACACATTTTAAGCACAAGATGTTCTAACATTATCTAATCATCCCGATGCTGTCATTCGTGTGACTGACACTGCGTTCACCATCATTAAAGAGCATGCATTCATTGAGATTAAACTAATATTGCAGCTCATGAAAAGACGGTTATTGCTATTAAGATGTCGTATGCAAATAATAAGTTATATGTCAATATCATCTGTGCAATATCAGACACCACCGGTGAGAACAGCACAGTTATTGTTAATTCAGTTCATCTCATTCACGTCAAGCAGCGCGCGCAGGGCCGGTGAGCGCATGCAGATCTTTGTTTATTTATTAGTTGTGATTAGAGTGTTAATATATAATAGAATCCTTTAATATAAAACGTGTAACAGTGCTCATAATTTTTGGTGGGTGCGACTAAACGTTGTCTGGTGCGCCTACATTTTTGAAGTTAGGAGCACCGGTGCTACTAAGAAAAAGGTTAATTTCAAGCCCTGCATAAAGAAAGGGAGGTGAAAGCCCAGACAGCAGCTGAATTCTCTCAGTAGTTCTTCAGCAACCCTCTGCCTTTCCTCAGTGTAAATGAATATCAGCTTCTTCAGTCTAACATCTACATTAGCAGGAGGATGAAAATGAAACCAGGGTGGACATTTCAGAAAGACAATGATGCAAAACACAACCAAGGAAACTCTCAAATGCTTTCAGAGAAAGAAAATCAAGCTGTAGAATGGCCCAGCCAATCACCTGACTTGAACCCACTAGAAAATACAAAATAAAGCTCAGATTTGATAGACGAGCCTCGCAGAGCCATCAAGTTTTTGACACTCTGTTGAAGTCTGTTAGAAACTCACACCTGAGCAACGCATGTGACTTAATTCTCCATATTAGCGGCGTCTTTAAGCTGCCGTCACCAAAAAAGCCTTTTATATAAAGTATTAAATATATTTTAGTAGTTCAGCACTTTCTCCTTGTGTCATTTTATTGTTATTACACAGAACTCAGTTTTTTTTTGTTTTCTTTTGTTTTTATTTTTGTGTTGTTTGGGTTTTTACCAAAATCAGGATCAATTCCACATCAATAGCTCTTTTAAGGCAAGGCAAGTTTATTTATATAGCACATTTCATACACAGTGGCAATTCAAAGTGCTTTACATAAACAGGAATAAAAAAGACAAGTGTAAGAAAAAAATAAAAACAGATAAATATGTTAATATGTAACATTAGCATAACGTAACATAACATAAAATATGTTTTAGAAATATTATTCCTAAGAAAAAAACATCATGTGCTCAATACTTATCTACCCCACTGTACGTGCCTCAACTCATGTTTTTGTGAAATGTAAAATACATTCTGATACGTTTGGTTGCAAGTTTCAGATGACAAATCCACTAGAGGGCGCAAATATGTTACTTATACATTTTATTGCCTTTCAGATACACTTCCTTGCTTGTCTTAGAAATCACCAGCAAACCACTGAGCTAAGCCCTTCTGTAAACCCAACCAATAGTGTTTTCAGAAGCAGACGTGAGGAAAAAAAACTGTAACCACATCATTTTAACTTGATTTTATATCGCTTTTATCTCTTTTTGTGAAACCATGCTTCACCGGATTCTGTGTGAACTCAAAAAGCAAATGTTGATAAAAGTTGCTGTACATATCATTAATGTATAAATGAACGTGTGGCTGGAGGGGGTCCGGTTTGGGGACCACAGGATTTCATCTCTGTTATTCGCAGACGATGCTGTTCACTTGGCTTCATCGAACATGGACCTTCAGCATGCGCTGGGGTGGTTTGCTGCCGAGTGTGACATGGCTGGGATGAGAATCAGCACCTCCACGTCCGAGGCCAAGGTCTGCTCCACCGGAAAAAGGTGTTTTGCTATCTCCAGGTTGAAGGAAAGTTCTTACCCCAGGTGGAGGAGTTCAAGTATCTTGGGGTTTTGCTCTCGAGTGAGGGAAGGATGGAACGTGAGATTGACAGGCGGATTGGTGCAGCAGTAATGCGGTCGATGTACCGGTCTGTTGTGGTAAAGAAGGAGCTGAGCCGAAAGGCAAAGCTTTCAATTTACTGGTCAATCTACTTTCCTTCTCTCACCTATGGTCATGAGCTTTGGACCAAAAGGACAAGATCTTGGATACAAATGGCTGAAATTAGTTTCCTTTGCAGCGTGGCAGGGCGCACGCTTACGGATAGTGTGAGGAGCTCTGACACCCGGGAGGAGCTCAGAATATAGTCGCTGCTCCTCCACATCGAGAGAAGTCAGCTCAGGTGGCTCTCCTGGACGCCTACCTAGGGAGGTGTTCCAGGCATGTCCCACCGGGAAGAGGCCTTGGGGAAGACCCAGGTCACGCTGGAGGGACTATGTCTCTCGGCTGGCCTAGGAATGCCTCAGGATTCCCCCGGAGGAGCTGGAGGAAGTGTCTGGGGAGGGGGAAGTCTGGGGTTCTCTCCTAAGACTGCTGCCCTTACGACCCGGCCCCAGAAAAAAGGTAGAAAATAAATAAATGAATGAATAAACGTGTTTCTTTTATATAGAAACTGCAGTTAAACATGTGATGAAGTACGTTTTTGTGGTTTCACAAAACTGTGGGCTGAGGCTTTTTACATCGGTGTGTCTTTTTTGCCTTTGAAGTAATATAATTCAATTCAATTCACCTTTATTTCTTTAGCGCTTTTACAATGTAGATTGTGTCAAAGCAGCTTCACATAGAAGATTATAGTAAATTGAAACAGTGTTAGTTCAGTTTTCAGAGATAAGGTTAGTTCAGTTTAGTTCAGGTCAGTGTGGTTTAATAATCACTACTGAGAGTCCAAACACTGAAGAGCAATTCCATCGATGCGCAGCTCTACAGATCCCGAACCATGTAAGCCAGTGGCGACAGTGGCGAGGAAAAAACTTCACCAATTGGCGAAAGTGAAGAATTTAAAAAAACTCGAGAGAAACCAGGCTCAGCTGGGCATGACCATTTCTCCTATGGCCAAACGTCTTGTGCAGAGCTGCAGTCTAGGCGCCGGATTGTGTATTACCTCTATAATATATTTATATAAATACCTTTATAAATACATTTGAATGTAAAAAAAAAAAAAAGGATATTGTGGAAATATACAACATTTCAGCACCCTTACTCAAGTCTTCTGTCATTTGATACCATTCTAGTTTCCCATTGAAGACATATTTCTAATTATTATAATGTACGTGCTGAAAACTCAATAGATTTGTTGAGACAGTGATGCCCTTTTCCAGGATGTTTTCTTGAATATAAAGCATTTTGACTTCAAAATCTCTTATAATGTTAATTAGTAACAATTATGTTCATTGATTTGATACATATCTGCAGAATAAAAGTATGTTTATTTGTTTTGGTTTTATTTTGCATTTGCTTCTTAATCTCATTTACCCCAGACTTTATGGTGTGTCTAGACATTACGTTGAGTTTTGTTTCATTCATTCATTTTCCTTCAACTAAGTCTCCTATTTATCAGGTTTTGCCACAGCGGAATGAACCACCAATTATTCCAGCATATGTTTTACACAGCGGATGCCTTTCCAGCCGCAACCCAGTACTGGAAAACACCCATACACACTCATTCACACACACACACACACACACACACACACACACACACACACACACACACACACACACACACACTCATATACTACGGCCAATTTAGTTTATTCAATTCACCTATAGCGCATGTGTTTGGACTATGGGGGAAACCGAAGCACTCGGAGGAAACCCACACCAACAAGGGGAGAACATGCAAACTCCACACAGAATTGCCAACTGACCCAGCCGGTACTCAAACCAGTGACCTTCTTACTGTGAGGTGACAGTGCTAACCACTAAGCCACTGTGCCGCCTATGTTGAATTAGATTTTTTTTATGCATCTGATGGATTTTAATCTTAATTTCTTTTGAAAGTCTATTTTGAATTGTCTTTTAAAGTCATCAGATTCATAAGGCTGTGATGCTGGTCTTTGATACCAAGTGGTCATAAGTGACCATTACAGTCTCCACAGACGGATTGCATGTTTGTGTGCTGTTTGAAACACTCTAAGGCCTATCTATTCTTCTATTTTTGTACCCCTTCCCCTTGGCCCTTAAAACTAAGTGTGAAGGGGAAGGGCTTCAAAATTTACCCCTAAGAAATGGGACACCACTACAACACCTGCACACGTCATCAGATGTCATCACGATCTCTTGCTTCATATGAGATCAGATGATCACGACTGCTGTAGTTATTCCAGTTGAGTTATTTTTTGGTATTTATCTTCAGGAGATCACTGAAGGCATAAATTATGTTATCATAACGATCTAATTTGGCAATAAGATTGTAACTATACTGCGCATTTACACCGTGACCATATTCATCTATGTAAAGACACCAAAAACAACATTAACATTACAGCAGACACTGTAAAAAGCTCATTCCCAGCCACTAGACTTTTCTGACAGGATATTCGAGTGTCATCGAGTGTCAGAATGTTGTGGGACTGCTGTACAGGAGTTATTATTATGGAGTATAGATTGCAAAATTTAGTGGGTTTTATTTTAGCGTTTTTTTATGTATTTATTTTTTATAAAAGCATGACGGTAAAACACGAACGCTGTTATAAATGTATTAAAATTTGTGCTTGTTTGTTGTAAAAATTCATAATAATGACAAAAAAAAAAACAATTTGTGGATCTCCTTTCTTCCGGGTGCAGCTATCCTGCCGTTGTAGCTAGTGTATTCTGGGAAATTTTCTTAACCCTTGGTTTTGAGTGTGGTCCTGAAAACTCTCCCTATGAAGGTCTATCTACCCCTTCCCCTTAGCCCTACACCTTCATGCTAAAGAGAATTGGGACACTCCTGCCCCTTTATGGGAATGCACAAAATGAGGGGTTGGGGTAATGGGAAGAGCTAAGGGGAAGAATTGGGATTGGGCTTAAATGTTCTGCATCATGTGAGTCCTATGGCTGGTTAGTCTGATATGGACCAGATGAACTTTGTAGGTTCTTTGTTGATTCATCAAAGAAGCCGTGTGTTGTGCTCTGATAAAGCATCTGTAAGGAGATATTTAACAGACTTTTATCTGAAGTGCTTTACTCTGCACTATTAGCATTACCCACTTCTGAAAGCTTAGGGTTTGATGCTAAATCCCTTTTGATGCCTGTCTGAATCTCCTAAAAAACATGAATGTTTATGCAGTATGTGTGTTTACGGGTGTTTCACTTTTATTTTTGTTTTCTTTCTATTTTATTGTGTCATTGATTAACAGATAGGCAGAATATTTGTTATTTCTGAACTAAATCCAGGCCCTGAATTGCCAGCACCACTGAATAAATAACTTGTATTTTAGTTGTACAAGTTTGCACACCCTGATTTTATTTGTACAAATGTTATGAATTGACTGAATCTGTTGAAAGTATTTACTCAAAACACATAAAAGCCAACGAGATGTTGTTTTGAATCAGTCTAATGAATCATTCAGCCGTATGAGACGTGAGCAAATGCAAATATAAATCACTCAAGAAATCTTCACTGGAAGGATGGATTAGTAGGTGTATAAGTAGAAGGACGGATAGACAGATAGATGGATGGATGGCTAGGTAGATAGACAGATAGACGGATGGATAGACGGATAGACGGATAGACGGATAGATAGATAGATAGATAGATAGATAGATAGATAGATAGATAGAT